>JAODJX010000001.1:46470982-46483152 GCA_026776945.1 Isichthys henryi
ACAGATCCAGAAAGCCAGAGACTCACGTGCCTCCCGCATCTTCACCAGACGCCAGACAACGATACGGTTCCCTGGAAGGCTGCGCCGGTAACCAAAACACTTTCTGTGATTGATGCTTAGTATACCTATGTTTAATTTGTTAATGGTACTATGTGAAATAAGATTATAAAAGGGTCATCGGACAGAAAATATAGGGAAACTCTAGGAACTATCAACTCGTTGAGTAGTGAATTATAAGCTATAAATCGTCCTTCCGACCGTCCGTCCATCCATCCATCCATCCATCCATCAGTCCATCCATCCATCCATCCATCTTACTACTGCTTGTCCTGTTCAAGGTCACAGTTGAGGAGGGTGGAGATGGAGTCCATCCCAGGAAGCACAGGGTACAAGCTGAGACACCCCCTGACTGTTTTGGACTAAACTCTGAAAAAAGACCGTAGATCTCTTCTCAGAGACTCAGACACCCGGGGTGGCAGTCAGGCAGGGTTTAAGTGTGGCTGTAGGTCACGTGAAACCAGAATCTGTAAACATGGAGGATGCTTTGTGTGTTCTGGTGATACCAAGCTCACATCTCCTGTATGTGTGTGTGTGGTGATTAGATTTATATCACATCGTCGGGACCAAATGCCCCCCACAATGTGATAAAGACCTGTGATTTTGATGTTGTGGGGACCATTTTTCAAGACCTCACAAAGATCTGTGAATGCAATCAAAAAACTAAAAATGCCAAAAGTCTCAAATTTAGTTTGGTTACTTATGGCTAAAGTTAGGAACTGGATCGGGGTTAAGGTCGCCATGTTGGGATTAGAGTTTTCCCATAGAAATGAATGGAGTCCCCACAAAGATATAATTACAAACCAGTGTGTGTGTGTGTGCATGTGTATGTCTGTGTGTGTGGTACACAGGGTACCGCAGTTAAAATCAGAGAGCAACTGCAAGCATTAGTTAGTGGAATTATCTGGATAACTCCAGCAAGGGCAGAAGGTACGGTGGCGTAGTGAGAGGATTAGGTAATGCCATTATCCAAGCGACTGTAGCATTAGATCGGATAATGCCAGGGATTCGGCACGAGGAAATTGCCATAAAATTATGGCATTATCCCAAGCGATCAGATCCTGATACCAGTAAATTTGAAGTAAAGCTTTAAATTCCGAAATGCCCTGTTTGTATGTACGGCGGCTCTTGGACGACAGATGTTGATTTTCTTACGATATAAATCATTATACAATAAGGCAGCTGTTCAGTTTTATTCGTCGCGCCCGTCGCTTCACTTTAGAAACTCCTAAAAGCTTCTCCGTCGCTCCAGTATCACATCTGCAAACTGCAAGCAAGTTTAACATAAATCCAGCTACGGGACAAACAAAAGGATTATCGCTGCGAGGAATTGCGACCGCTGCATTAATCTCTGCGAGCACCGTCTGTGGCTCCCATCATTCACTGCTTCCCGGGCGAGATGTTGTAATTTTCACGGCCAATTTGTCTCTGTGAGAACAAACCTACCGATGTCACAGGTAAGTCTCACCATCTCCGCGTGCCCCTGTCGTCATGGCGCCCACAATATGACATTAATAAGAATACGCAGCATTATGCTTCAGTAATCCTATAATACAGAGTAGGATTCCCACAAGCGCTCTACATGCAGAAAAGAACTCGGATATATAAGAAAAGGGACAGAGCGAAGCTGATCTTCTTTGCGATCCTGTTTCCCTTCTGCTGTGAGGGCTGAGAGCTTCAGCTTTGAAGCTGGAAGGGACCTCGGGCAATGATGGTGTGCGGCTCAATGGACTAAGCTTTGTTTGTGGTGATCAGAAGTTTGCTGGGTCAACCTTGGCTTCAACAGAATAGTCACATGCCTGTGGGCCCTTGAGCAAGACCCTTAAGTCCTGATTCCACAGGGGGTAACAAGGTCTCTGCCCTCTGCTGTGGAATCCAACCACCCCCAAGTGTGCCCTCACCGACATATGTGTCTCACGGGGAACACGGTGCAAGGAGAAGAGAGAATTACCCAACAGGGGTAAATAAACAGTCTCTCTTCTAACTGATGTCATGAAATGACACTTAATCGTATACAGTGTTGTTTTTTGATTATCATTCTTTTTTTCACTCTTACAGCCTGACTGTCTTTTTTGCAGAGGGAGGCACAGCGGGACCCAGCAGGCAGGAAGTCCAGCCGATCAGCCCCGGGACCATGGTTGGGGGAGATCCTCTTACCATCCTGTGCAGGTTACCAAGGTACCAGGGCCCCTCGTCGTAGGAAGGGGCGGGTTACCTCGCTTTAAGATGCCAAGGACTTCTCACAGCCCGTTTGACCCCAGGGGAGGCCAAGCCACGAGGTAACAGGATCCTGAAGAGGAAATACCCAGATCCACCCCCCCCTACCCCCAAGAGGAGCCAGTGGTACTGGCTGGCAAGGTGAAAGCGCCTGCAGTCTTAAAAAAAACCAAAAAAAAAAACACATCAATTCCCAAAACCGAAATGAGGAACTTAAACTAAATTAACCTGAAAATAAAATACAATTGTTTGCTGATTCTGTGGGGCCTTCAGCGTGTGTAAGCAATCCAATAACAATGAAAAATGTATGATTTCAGGTCAAACATCAATATCATCAATATCAATGATGTAACACCATGAGTGAAATATGCCATAAGATGCTATTAAAAAGTGCTTATTTTTACACACAGACTCACAGTCCAAGCAGGCTGTAGGACACTCTGTGTAATCCATTCAGCTTCCCTGTCGTCAGAAGGCTCTGAACGTTCTCACAACCTCTCAGTGTCTCCCTTATGGTCTCCTTCTTTCTCGCCCTCGCTCTACCGTTCATCTGCCGAGGAAGTTTCTGGAAGAACAACAAACAAACAGAGCCTTGTCATGGGAGGCCTAGGGAGAGGTGGTATAGGCATGGCCCCGTTCCGGCTGGCGGGACCGCGAGGGGAAGGCGGGGTCTTTACAGCGGCACGCTGGTGTTATGCTAATCGGCGCTCCGCAGCGCTGCTTGCGTGCAGCATGTTTATAACGAGACACAGGAAGGAAGAGTTTCCCAGGGCTTACATGGAAAAGCTGCTTCTCTCATGAGTCCAAATGCCGGGTTTTTACGGAAAGACCACCGCAAGCTGTAGGCGATATCTTACAAGATGAGGTCTCTTCCTGCGATTAACAAATGGGGATGGAATCACTTTGATTAGCTACAGGCGCCAGGTCACGTGACATGGGGGTGCGGGGGGTAGTGTTTGGCTGGAATTGGAACCACGGCAACTGGTGCCTGGTTCCCCTACAGGGACATGAACTGCATTATGATGAGTGACCTTGATTGGTGGACAGCCCCCCCCCCCCGATATGGTTTGCACCTGCATCCTGAACCTTTCTCACAAATCAGTGCAGCTTGTTCATTTTGAAGACCCAGACCTTCAGTTAATTTTTCAATCAGCCTGTGAAAGAGAGCAGCTTCTGTAAAGAAGTAGCTTCCGTGAAGGAATACCTTCTGTGAAGGCCAATTCTACTTCCAGGGGTCTCTTCTGCCCCCACCTCTGTCACATGGTCAGACCTCTCAGCCGCTTAGGCATACCGGATTCCAGGCAGAGGCCCTAGCTGTACTCCTCACAGAACACGTTACCCCTAAGGGCGCAGGACCATGACAACGCAGGAATGAGGGTGGGGTCAGAGAGGTCACCTTACTCACGTAGACCAGAGCCAGTATGGCAGTTCAGGATGGCCTGTTCAAGCCCTTGTTTCTGCTGTACCCTTGAACTTTGTACTCGTGAACTGCTCAATCTGGCAATGGCCTTGCTGAAATGCATCAACTAGGTCATAAATTTAAAAAATGTGCTTTATTTACACAAGTACATCAGAATGCTTCCTTTCATGTATCCCATCAATTATCCTTGAAGTTCGGGGCCGAGCACAGGGTCAGTCATGTTCTCAGTGCCCCTGGAACATTTCAGAGAGTTAAGAGCCTTACATAAGGAACCAACGAACAGGTGATCTGACCTAATCTGCTGAGCCAAACACCACTATAGTAGTTATGAATATTGCAGGGTTTAACTTGACGTTTGGGGAACAGTGATACCTCCTGTGAGGTATCACATATGTTATGCCTCAAAATTGAGGCTGTTGACACCAACCGGTGTCCCATTGTACAGGCAAATGGGGCAGAGAGGGTGGGGTTGGGCAGACTCTGTATTCTCTTCTGCTTCCTGTAATCGGAGAGCAAAAGCAGAGACGGATGCACGGGGGTCAAAGCCTGGCTAACGCGCATGCCATTGTCGAGTGGTTAGGGTTAGGGTTAGTGGTGCATCGTTTGTTTCTTTGGCACTAGGATGTCGTAGCTGGGAGTCTCGAGGTTCCAGAGTATACCAAACTGATACGGCATCTCACGCTACACATGACGATGTGAAGACCTCTCTCTGTCTTCGAGAGGCATGGAAGTAGAGTGTACCCATCAAGGGAAGGCCTTGATGTTCGTGAGCGAACACAGAGCGCCTATTCTCACTTGAAGCTGTGGACCAGGAGCAGAAACGTAACAAAAAAATCAAGGGAACGAGGTGGGAAAACGGGGAAATGGATGATTAGGTCTGGCATCCGGTCAATCCTGTCCATTTATTAAATGACTACTGAACACTGGGGACAGATTCCCTGCAGAAATCCTCCTGTTGTTTGCTCTTTGGGGAGTGCATTTGATCCTATTAGTTTGTTCAGCACTTGACTGAAACGTCTCCTCGGAAATCTTTCACAGTCATGGGAATTACATCCCCTGGTCCCACCTTGTCCCGAGACTCATATTAGACATTCCGAGGGACGCGATAATTCTGTCCTCTCTGAGCTATGTGGGGAGCAGATACAATAAGGGGTGACTAAATCAAATTCGTAACGAATGTATTAGCAGCAGTATTTAGTTTCAGACTATGCTATCAAAAATGACTTAAAATTTAATCTTTCCCTTGTATATAAAGCTGGATTTGGAACCTTTTTGGTCAGTTAGCATGTCCGCCTGGAACGCAGGTCCACCCCGGGGATGTCAACCCCAGGCTACACCCTGACAGATCCAAACCTTCCCCTCGCCCTTCCGATTTCACCCCGGGATGTATCCCTGCAATCCGGCATCGTCGGGAGCAACTCTGTTCCGGGAATTCGGCCAAGGCGCCTGACCTGCCACTGTGTCTGTGTCACGTCTCTTTAATGTGGCTCCGGGCAGATGAAGCAGGCGAGAGACGGGGCAGCAGTTCTGGCGGCGAGGTGATGGCCATGGCTGCTAGCTCCTCCAGCTGCCCGCTGCTGTAGCAAGCGGGCGTTTAGTGCTGGCACGTCGCTCGGTGTGGGGATGCCTCCGTGACACAGCGACAGTGCTCTAGGGCAGAAGCCCGTCGCGCCTGGAAATCAGATGCACCACCTTAGCAGGATTTAGGACGCCTGTAATGTGGCAGCGTTCCTGAGCACCAAAGGACTTGCGGAGCTTGAGGTTTAGACAGACGGCTCATTGTCCTTCATCCAGAGATGCTGGCAAAGCTCACAGCTTCCTTTACATGGGTTCCAACCACTTACATCTAAAGACAAGTCAGGTGATGCATCCTCAAATAATCCGTTAGGGTATTTTAACAGTGTGGTCATATGTTAAAAGGTCTTGGGTCTTCAGTGGTGGCACTGGTCTAAGGTTATGTGTTTAGGAATTAAAAAAAATGGATATATATTGAGTCCAGTGTTGGACATGATTGGACCGTGGGAAGTTTGGCGTACAAAAAACAAACAAAGATTTAAAAAAGCATGTAAACGAACAGGCATCATTTGTACTCAGAAAATAATCTCTGAAAAGATTCCCGCATGCACATCAGAGATGAATGGAGGCTGGGATGTGGGCGGGGGGGGTACGGATTATGGCTGCTTTGAAATATTAGCTGGGCATGGCCGTCTAGCACACACACACACACACGCACGCACACACACACATAGCACCCCTCCCTTGGTGCCGGGTCTAATGATTACTAATGCGACTAAATGTTTCAGAGCCACGGAAACCGATTTCCACCGAGGACGTGCAAATCTCCCATCACATGTTCTTTTTGTCGGTTTCCGCACGGCAACAGGGGGGCACATGCTTATCTTCAGCACCGCCCGTGACCACGGGGAGCTTCTCTCAGCCGCCTCCTTATTAGCAAGCCGGTCCTCTCTCCGCTCCCGACAGGAAGGAAGCTTGGAGTCGCGATGTGCTTCTAACCAAAGCCACAGACTGTGAGAGATTCTACTCCTCAGCTTCAGAGATTTGAGAGAAAGTGTTGATGTATCGGAGGAGAAAGATTTGTTCCTCCCATTCAGTTTTCAAAGACTGTTGTCTTGCATCAGTCCTTTAATATTTACATTATCTTAACATAGTTTTAGTTGCATGGAGATCTAAAGGCCAGTAAGGTCCCAGAATCCCAGGACTCTGACCAAACCTTCTTTTTTTTTTGGAATGAGACGTGCAGTTGAGCTATTGGCCCCAGGTAATCATCTAAAGCACGTAAATGTAATCGGGGATGGATCTGATACCAGGATCATTTCGCGATTTCGGCTCAGAACTGGCAAAACTAAAAAGACGTGGCAGTGTCCCCATAATGTCTGTATTGCTGTGTGTGTGTTTTTTCTTTTGCCTTTGATGCACCGTAAGAGGGGAGATGGAAGTAAATCAAAACCATCATCGACCAACGACTGCCAGCCATCTCTCCGAATCTACCCTCCCCTTTAAGTCCGACTTCCCTAGAAGTTGTGAGGACTTGCTCTTCACATGAACCCTCCACTGAAGTTACCGGAGTGACTCCTTCGCGGCCTTCGTACAACACAAGCCCACGAATCACGCAAATCCTTGGCAGAGCTACATGCAGCATAAAAAATAAGTTTGGGGGGGGGAGGGCAGTCCCCACATAGTTTTTTTTTTTCCTCTTGGATGAATAAAAGGGACGGTTGAAGCAGAGACTTCAGTCAGTTGCCGAAAACATCCCCAGGGGGTGCGTGGCGGGGGCAGCGCGCATCACAGACCTTCCATTCACCCCTCCCGCCATACCTCCAAGTGGCCCTGGAGTCGGCCCCCTCCCCGTCAGTGCTGGGGCTGCTTCCCCAGTCACCGGACGATAAGATCTCCCCGTTTTCGTTATGGGTGCATCTCCAGAACCCACGCGGCCCCCAGCCCTCAGCTGTGCCTGTGTTTACTTAGCCCGTGTTTATTTGTTTCTCTTTCAGTCCTGGGATTAATTATCATAACCATATGTTGGGATAAGGCAGCGCTCTCCAAACCAATGGCATCGCATGCTCAGAGTTCGCCGTTTTAATTACCATGATTATTACTCTTCTGCATTTCTGAGTCTCCCTTGTTCATTTCACTTGTTGATTTTTTGAAATGTACCAATAATATTACCATAAAATGAACACTTTGCAATCCTGATTAATGGTAATTCACACACAAAGCTTTGGCGCGTTTATGTAAAACATCACATTGATAATCATTTGCTAGCGTCATGCTTTATTTATCCAGAACAATGAGATTCCTTTGTGTTCCTCAGCGAGATTCATCTCCTGAGCATTAAGTCGGCTCAGTTTCAACTTCATTTATTTGGCTCCGTCCAAGTGTTTCTACTGTTTTGTTTCCTTTGGTTTTTCAAGCGATTTGTCCCTGACACTCTGATTACAGTTTTTTTTTTTTTTTTTTGTTACAAATATTAAGTGGAATAGTGAAGGAATGAAGATGCGTTTGTTGGCAGTTTGACGCGCCGTGAGCATGTTGTGGGCGCATTGTGTTTATGAGTTTATGAGTCTTTTCACCAACACTCAAGTGACCACACACACAAGGTATGACTTAAGCTTTGTGGATACTATTAAATACCGGAATTGCCTAATTAAGCCAAATTTGTCGCTGGCCCAGGTATATAACTAAGCACGCAGTCATGCAATCTCCTGCATCAAACATTAGCAGCAGAATGTGTGACTGCACCGAAGAGGTTACTGACTTTCCACTTGGCACCATCATTGGACGCCGTCTTTCCAGCAAAGCATTTCAGCAAAGTGCTTCCAGCTGGACCTGTTCTGGTCAACTGTAAGTGAAGGTGGTGTTGAAGGTCAAAATGTCTGTTCTGTTGTGAAGTTTGGCCACACAAGCTCACGAAAAGGCAAATGATCACCCAACATCAATACCCAACCCAGGGTCCCCGCGGATCCTTGAAAAGTATGAAAAAAGTCTCAAAATTTTTGTACGTTTTTGTAAGGCCTTGAAAAGTATTGAAAAGTTTCATATTTTAAAAGGGGTGGCATTAAATTAATTCTAGGGCGAAATGAAGCAACGATATTTCTTCCCGGTTAGCCTACTGGTTGTGTTCGACTTCATGCAGCCGCTTACAGCTCCGGCTTAATTAAAGCAATGCATTCTGGTCCCGACGCAATGCATCATGGTTAGATTTTTTTGTCCGCCTCCATGACAACAGAACTTTGTCATCATCAGCTGAAGATTTTAGTCACACGCATGACATTTATATCCCAGGCAGTTCCGATCGTCTATGGTTCCGATGCATTATCTGCTATTTCTCCCGAAAAGCACGTAAAGCAGTGAGAACTGGTTTTCAGTTCATTTACCTGGTAAAATAAAATTTAAATAAATGCTCTAATAGTACACGTAAGTTAGTTGTTTCTTTATTGTTAGTTACTGTAATGTTGCGCTGCATTATTTGTTGAATCGTCTAGTATGTGAAGAAGGCATTCAAGTATGAATAGCATTGTACTCCGTACATGACAATAAAAACTTTGAATCCTTGAAGTAAATGTATTTGATAATTTTTTCTGGCAGCTATCTTTTCACACAGGGCCACTATACAGAAAAGTTTATTTTTTTCACTGCTAACAGTTCGGATCAGGCGTTGGTTATTGTAACAAAAAAGTACAGACGCTCGTCTACTTGCGAACGAAATATGTTCTGAATGGACATTCGCAACTTGAAATATTCGTAAATCATTATTCAACATCATTTAAGTGTATACACAAGTACAAAGAACTGGGATGCTGGGAGTACGAACGCTACACTGCTACCCAGAGGGATTAGTGGACAGAGGTTGTACTAGGTGGAATTGGCGCGCAGAAAAATAAATTGATGTTGTGGACAGCAAACGGGAGCCCAATGAACACAATTTTGGCTTACAGTCCTCTTCGTTCGTATGTCTGAAAGTTCGTAAGTTGAAAGTTCGCAAGTATAGGAGCGTCTGTAATGTGCATGCAGGGGATATGTGTATATTTGTATTATCTACATCCTTCTGGCAGTGCGGCCATTACAGTCAGGTCTCGCACACTACGAGGAGTAGAAGTTGTCCGACTTGGCTGCAGTCAGTTTATACTCCACCCCTGTAGCCGCCGGTAGATCTCGTGCCACGTCACGTCAGCTGCAGACAGAGTTGAGACCCAGCCATTTTTTCCATTTTTTTTTGCCTATAGCACAGGGGGCAGTGTGTACCCCACCGGTCCATATGCATGCCATTGAAATAGAAGATACAGTGTTGCATGTGTGTAGCAGGTACTGGCTAGAGCTGTTGCTCCAATAAATATGTGTCCTGTTGAAATTAACTAAATTCTAGGCTATTGTGATTTTTTTGCCGTGATAGTCTTAATTTTTCTTCTAAGAGGTCTTGAAAAGGTCTTAAAAGTCATTGAAATTGCATATCAAAAATGTGCAGTTGCTATTATAGTAATGATGGGTCAACCCTTGGTTTTGTAATGAAATGTGGAACAAGGCAGTGTCCACATACATTTGGCCATATAATGTCTATGTCCAGCTCAGATTTCAGTCACGTTGGTTAAAAAAGGGTTTGGAAAAACTCTGTTGAACCTCAAGGAGGCAAAGGAGAGCAGCTTCAGCCTGGGAAGTTTGGTTCATTTCACATCAATCCTTATGCAGTTTAGTGCTGAGTCACTCATTTGGTTGTTATAAAAGCACAGATTAAAATTTTCTGCATATCCATCATTGTTGAACATACAACTTGCTAATCAATTTTCATGTATTACATGACATGTACTACTCATGACTCTGTTTAAATGATGTCCAAAGAAGTCAAAGGTCTAGTTTGATGAAACTGGTTCTCACAATGAGCCTTGATTAGCCTTCATGCTAAATGAGTCCTTTATATGAATCAGTAATATTTAGAGGGCTTTCAGTGCTGTTCTATTCTTTAGGCCAGACCTCCTCCCGTGGCTTCAGATCAGAGTGCCCTGCTGATGTGCACTTCAAGAGCACAGACACGGGGGTGGGGGGGTAGATATCAGACAGATTCGAGACAGAGAGGCCAGTGCAGGCCCCCAAAACAAGCCTGTGAAAAAGCAAAGGAAAACGTGTGACCAAGATTAGCATCTCTTTGTATTTCACCTCCCAGCTTCCCATCCCTGCTTCAAGGTTGAGTCAAAAGACTACATTAATCGTTTTTTTTTTAAAAGACTTGTTATTTCGATTATAATGATACAATGTTTCCCCAAGTACAAGCAGAAACCTTCTATCTGTTTCCCATAATCAACATTCACAAGTTGCCAAGAACAAGGTCGTCTATGAAATGTCCAACATGCAGTTCTCAAATTTTCACAAATTCACCAGAGAGTTCTGGAGACCTGGAAAGTGAATTATGGCAATATTTACAGAATACGTACAGTTATAAGGCCCTTCTCATGAATCCGGACGCTTAATATGTTGTTTCTGGAATTCTCCCAGTCCGTAACACAAGACGCACTGGAGAAGGCAGCGGTTGAGGGAGAGCCTCGCGGAAAATCTCGCCCATTGCAGGTTGACAACTGCTGTTAATTGAGATTTTAAAAAGGCAAGGAAGGTGCAGAGGCACGGGGGGAAACATTGAATGAGTTTTTCAGCCCAGAGGAACAGATTCTCCAGTGATTAACAGAGCATAGTAAGAGATGGACTTACAGATCCATCACTAACCACAGGTTACACTCATCACACCTGCTCCGTTTGAAAAGTCCTACAGCACTCCCTGAGAGATGGGAGTATTTTCATTGGAACTCAACAACGTTCATGTGCGTTTACATTTGAACCTGGTCGTTGTTCGCAGTTGTGTTGGTGAAGCTTGCTGGCTTCAGCTACCATTTGAGCCGGAACGGCACATTCCAAGAAACAGCTGAGGTGAAAGACAAGGTAGTATCTTTTGGCCATTAGATGATGAACATCTGAAGATCAGGCAGTGCTGAGGGAAATATATTTTCACAGCATCGCACTATACAAAGTCTAAAATAAAGTTATGCTTATTGCCCTGCAAAGTTTGAATAATGATGTCTTTTCACACATTTCCTGTGCAAACATCTAGCCCAGGGAGATGTTTGCAACAGAGAATTCTTCTCGCATTAAAGTTTTTGGGAGAAGATACAACACTTTCCATGCAGGGAACTTAATGACGAGACCTTTGATGTTTAAATCGGGATGTCGCACAATAAGGAGATATTCTCTATGGACTGTACCTTCTCATGACAGAAGAGCAGAGGAGGAACAGAGTGTGCTCAGAGTGTCAGCCCGGCACCATCCACGGGGAGCTGAGACCCACACATGGTGAGAGGGAGGAGCCTCAGACAGTGTACTGCACGAGATCAGCAAGAAATGAGCTCCCATATGTGTCTGTTAAGGACCTGTGCTGTCGAGTTATAAGTGCATACGGCCGCATGCTTGCCACCTCAGCCGAGCTGAACGATTTCAGACAGCGAAGTGGTACAAGATGCAGAGACAGACACAAAGAGACGAGGCACAGGAGGGATCATCAGGAACACATCCCACACGAGACTCTGCGACTTAAATGGGGATCTGCGGTGAAGGGGAGCGTCAGCCAAACAAACGGAGATTCAGAAATATACAGAGACTCAGAGAGACACACAGTTTGGAAGACAGGCACACCGAAAGATACAGGGACTCAGTGAGTTAGATGCTAGGAGTGACAAAGACTCAAAAAGATACAGAGACTCAGCGAGATGGATACTCGGAGTGTCAGAGACTCAGAAAGATGCAGAGACTCAGTGAGTCAGATACTAGGAGTGACAAAGACTCATAAAGATACAGAGACTCAGCGAGATGGATACTCGGAATGTCAGAGACTCAGAAAGATACAGAGACTCAGTGAGTCAGATACTAGGAGTGACAAAGACTCATAAAGATACAGAGACTCAGCGAGATGGATACTCGG
>JAODJX010000001.1:46555431-46566453 GCA_026776945.1 Isichthys henryi
CCCGCCCATCCCCCCCCCCCCCGCTCCTCCTCGTCCCCCCCCCCCCCCGCCCCTCCCCCTTTTCTTCCTGGTTTGGGCGCTTGGCGGGGCGGCGGGGGGGGGGGGGGGGGGGGGGCATCAGATCAGCGCCGGTGCTGGGAATCTCACTCTGCAGGTTTTTTTTTTTTTATTTATGGGGAACGTGGCAGTCATGTGCGCTACGAGCGGCTACCACGCGACACACCAGCCCTGTCCCTCTGGGGGTCAGGCAAAGAACAGAAACCGAATTAAACATTCTTAAAAAATTCCAAGTGGCTGCAAAAGAAATGAACAAAAAGACAAAAACGCGTATTGTGGATGTATAAAAATGCATCCCCTGCCAGCACAAAGGCAGCAAGCAGGCATCTGGCCCCGACAACAGAACGACGCTAAAGGAAAATTCAATTTTCCCCCAGACCATCTGCACATCAAACCACAGAGAGGCACTTATGAGACTCTGCAGCTCCTATTCATGCAAGATCCCTCCCCACAACAGGGGTCCCAAAACCAGTCTTCTCTAACCTTTCACCCTGGGAATGGGGGGGGGGGGCTTGCCATTATTAGCCCAGGCTATTGATAACAAATTAGTCCGCCGACCACAGCTGGACAGAGGTTCCTCTTTTAGGAACATTCGGAATTTCAGAGCTAATCACTTCTCTGAGGTTTACCGTGGTACCGCCTTAAAAACATTTCCCAGTGTGTCTGAGTACACAGCGTCTGTAATAATAATAAGAGGCAGGAGTGTCCCAGGGACCACAAATCCCTGGACGATCCTAATGCCTCCTCTGTCCTCTGCGGAGTGCATGCTCTGCATAGGTTGCTAAATGGACAGGCGGGGGGGGGGGGCGAGGGGGAGGTGGTAACACTAAGATGCTGCGGCACACAGATTTAAGTGTTTCTGCATCTGGTGCCGCAACATTCGTAGTGACATCGCATTTAATCCTGCGGAAGCTTGAAGCTTTCCCCCCTTTCCCCAGGGGCTCCTGTCTGACACCCCCTTAAGCCCCTGTCAGGGGCAGTAAGATCGGCTGCTGATTCCCAGCCCACCCCCATCGGGTCTCACGCTCTGGCCACTGAACGCAGACCCGGGGTCATTCCGGTAAATCGGAACAGAGCTTGACCGACTCCTTCCGCACCTGCTTTTCAGGAATGGCGGTGCAGTGAAGCCAGTAGGCGCTAAACCATGCTCTGGAGAGGCCCTTGGCGGAAGATCCCGTCACGTTCTTCTTGTCGCGGTCTACCGCCACCGTCTACCGGTCTACCGCAAGCGTCTCTGCAAGAAGCATGACGAAAAGAAATGCAAGATGGGGAGAGCTTTTTCTTTTACAAAACAGCTGAGGAAGGTTACACTGCATTGGGCCAGGCGTTCTGTCGTGTTCTTCCAGAGAAGGCGGGGGCGGGGGGGAAGCTCCTCTGCCGTTCTAATGGGATCTCCTGAAGGCTCGCGTAATCGCACATGACCTCACGTGGCCGGCCTTGTTGTTAAACAATAGGAGCAGATACAAGATGGCCCGGGACTTGCCGAGAAGGCGTGGTTTAACCCCACTGCGGTCCAGACCATCTTGGCCGAAGACCCGATCCTGTTGTGGATCCGAGACTGAGCACTCCTTTTTCCACCCCCAATTAGGAGCTGAAAGATGCGTAAAAAATTTTCATTTTCATTCGAGCCTGGATTTCACCCTGACGTCGCAGCGATGGAAGGGGCATCTAAAAATCATGAATGACTCTCTCTCCACATTCCACTAAAAAAAGCATGTGCAAAATCAATCAAAAACACATCCTTCTACTTGCTTACTGTATCCAAAAATAACTGGTCACAGGAAAGCAACACTTATCAAACTGTCTCCAACAAGTTTCATACAGTGACAAAAGGCAAATAACAACATTACTTCACAATATGTGAAGTGTAAATATTTTGTTGTTTAGCGATTTTCTATTTGAATACCTTCCCCAATCCAGGTACATGGAATGATAGAATACTCCTCATTGATTGGCTCTAATTTCCTTGACGAAATGCTTTCAGACAGGGACATGTACGACCCTCCATATCACCCTTGCAAGAGAAAGAGATGCAGTATTTAACAGCACATCATATTACAAAGCCACAGCAATCCGTTAGTGATTCAGCCCCGGTCACAGAATCCATTCCTTGAAGGCACACTGTTAACCATAGGAGGACATAAATATTTTAGAAAGAAGAAACAGGAAAACGACACTGACGTTTAAGAAGCAGCCCCTCTGAAGAAAGCAGTGTCGGGGGTGTGGTTGATGAGCGAGCGAGTCGATACAGTGCATCCGTCATTAAGGTGGCGCGTAAACATGGCTACGGGAAAATGTTCCCGCTGACTGCTGGACTGAGGCATGCTTGCAAGGCAGAAAGCGTTAAAAAATTAGTGTGGCAGGGCCAAAGCGCACAGCGGTCGCATACATTACACGCCGTTGCAGGGAAGCGCTAATTGCGCTTTGGTTTCTGTTAAGCGGCGTTAGCATCCAAAATGAAAACCTCACAGCCCTACGCCTCCGACTATTGTTGCTAGACATTATACCTGAGACTCTAAACAAAGATTCTAAACTAATTCTTTCCGAAGCTTTTGAAATCGTTCAGCAATTACTGTACATCATCCGTTAGAACAGAGCTGAAACGGAGGAGGACAAAAAAGTCTGCATCATTTGTGAGCCTTTACGAGAGGAGGTAAAAATTCTAAAATTCCAGGCTAACACTGATTTATTAAGCAGCATTTTTGTGTTAGGTATCCTTTGAAGACCCTCGCTATGCACTAATGAACCCCAGATATACCTTCCCAGCTATGCAACCAGGAACCAGGGACCAAAAAAAAAAAAAATAAATCACAGATAAGAAAACTAGCTGTGACGTTAGCCACAGTCCAGTACCAGTGCCATGGTCCATAGCTGTAGATGCCTGATAAGGAGCTGCTACTGGAGATCTCAGAAGTATCAGTTTTTAAAAATGCTCACTCTCTTTCCAAAGTCCTTCTGCTTCCTGTTTGTTTTCATTTGGGAGTTCAGCTAACATTTTTCACATCCTTTTTCATCCCGTCCCACGTTGTGTCAATCCCAAACAAAAGACTGCGGCCTGCTTAAGTTCTTCATCAGGCAGGCGTTTCACACAGACCGACACTGAAACTGAAAACAAAAAAAAAAATAAAAAATTCTCTACCGACGGTTACCCGCAGACCCAGAGAGCTGCAAAAACTAGAATTTTCCACAGAAATCAGAAGTTGATTTTGTATCACATTTTCACTTCCTGTATTAATTGTTAGCGTACTACCGTAAAATAGAAATGGAAATTTAAAAAATAATAATAAAAACCACCAGTACATCTCCAATAATCCTGAACCTGGCATGGATTAACTTTTGTTTGGAAATTTGTGGATTACGGCAAAAAAAAAAAAACATGCCCTGAAACCTTCGCAACCATAGCACATGTGTACCACTAAACTTACGCCTTCCCCAAAGCATCACAGGCAGGGATATGTATGAAAACTGCGCTGTAAACATGTGTTTTACATACTAGCTAATGAGCACCAGTTGTGCCATGTGGTAATAATTGGGGCTAAAAGAAAATCCTAAGTCTGAGAGGACTGGAACCAATGTTTAAAGCTTCCTTCCGGAATCATCCGGGGGCCTTAAGGACCGCCAGGCGTTCGCAAGCGGTGTTCAAACAGCTCCGTTTCTGGCTTAAATCAAAAGGAGGAGGAAAAACAAAAGCCACCAATTACCCGAATGTCATGAATAATTAGTTATTTCCAGGAATCCTCAGACTTCAAAATTAAAGACGAGGTCCATGGACCTGTACACTGGCACACCCTTTCGCAGGTGGTCAACCCAGTTCTGTTCTAAGGCACTGACTATGCTGTATAATTAGCCAACAGCCTGTTGCTAAAGCACCCCGGGGACTCATCCGTTTAAGGTCAGATGCCCGCCGCGCATGAGGCGCTGCTTGTCCAATACAACACTGGAACTGGAGCCTGTGGGCGGAGCCGGATGAGTTCACACCTTTACTGAGCATGAGGGCATTTCGTTGAGCCAAGCGTGACACTCGGTTTGAAATCATTGGCCACACCGAACAAGCGACAAGCATACATATGTAAGCGTGTAATGTTATGTCATATATGTCACACGTGTGCAGTTTTGGCTGCACTCAGGCTCCCGATACAGATACCTGAAGAATGCATCTGTCTGGCTAGAAACTGAAGTTTTATTTATATACTATTCTATGGACCGCATCTATCGTACTACAACTGGAATATATTGATATATTCTGTCAACTTATTTCAGACCTTCATTTAAATCAGCTGATCAACTTACTG
Source organism: Isichthys henryi (assembly GCA_026776945.1). Lineage (NCBI taxonomy): Eukaryota > Metazoa > Chordata > Actinopteri > Osteoglossiformes > Mormyridae > Isichthys > Isichthys henryi. The sequence goes on from JAODJX010000001.1 coordinate 46,559,781, forward strand.
AGACATTCTGGTATTTTGGTGGTGAGTCACACCGAGTGATTATCAGAAATCTCTAGGCTCTTGCCTATTGAGGGGCATTAATTGGTAAGATATTGATTTAAAACATTTCTTCCGAATCGTCGGTAATTTTCCTGACAGCAAATGACTTGGGCCGAATCCCACACAGAGCTTGTAAACAGCAGCCAGCCCCCAAATACTCCCATCCTCGATTCCCCCGAGACACACAAGCAAGGAAGAAAACATATCAAGATCTAAAACCTGCATTTACTTACTTATTGACACTAATGTTTTCAAGGGGCCAGGGACCATAATCTTTATGTTTTCTTAACAGAGGACACACAGGGTGAAGGATTTAGCTTGAGGGCATCCAATGTGAAATCGCAGATGAGAACTGCAACGCATATTAAACCACATGCATGGCTGCAAACTTCAGCCTTCTTAAAGACAAGAAAAAAAAGTAAAAAACTAATCATCTTATTTGAAAATTTTGTTTTTGAGTTCTAATTTGCACGAGGACAACAAATTAGTCTCAGGCAGCACTAATAGATGTTGAACTTTTTTAAAAAAAAAAAAGCACTGAAATTAAAATGAAGAAATAATCCAACATCTTGTCTTCAGTGTTTGAAGAGAGGAGGTCAGTACAGCAGCACTGGCAACGGCCGCAGGCAGCGAACGACGACAGCAGGCGATTAACATGCAGGAGGTGCGACTCAAGGCTTACCGCTGCGGAGTGTCTTCAGCCCAGTGACATCACTTCCCTGCAAACTGAAAGAGAGAAACAGGCAGCGGTCAGGTGAAGGGCTCAGCGCCGATGGTTTTTTCATCCACTGTCCCAGAAGCACCACAGAAGCCTTTCTGGAAACCACAGCCCCCAGTGCAGGGGGCCGTAAAGGGAAGACAGGCGGGTCGTTCCGCAGCTCGGGAGAGATTAAGAGCGGTCGCGTCCAGAGTGACACGACCTGGCCCGCTCGTCGCCTACACTCTTAGTGATTTCGCTTTTAAACCTGCTGGGACTTGAGCGGCAAAACCGGAAGTAATACATAATGCATTTTTAGACTTGGGGTGGTTTCCAGTTTCCATGTTACTGTCCACAGTTTTAGTGAAGTACCATTTTTTCTTTCCACCCCGTGATTTGACACACCACTGCATAACCCTGCCCGACTGCCATGGAACATGGCTCGGGAGTAACAGGACCAGATAGGTGTGCAGGTACCTCCGGCGAGTCATTGGGTTTCCCTTATAGCTATTAAATGTTTCCGTTCTGGGGTTCGAGTCCCCAAGGCGGAGGAAACTAAGGCCATGGGTGGTTAACGTGGATGTCGGGCAGCAAACTTTAGCGTGGTGATTTACGGCCAGCTGTGTGCTACTCGCAATCTCCTGGGGGTCAAGCTGTCACATTCTGGGACGACCCCAGCATCACAGTGCGCATTTGCATAACCAGACATTTATTGTGCAAACATCATCATCAACCGGATCAGTATTATTCACAATATTTACATTCATCTAGAGTTTGATCTGAGTGTGACAGCAAACAGCAGCCGCAGTAAAAAGTGTAAAATCAGTAGCATGAAGTAATTCCAAGAAAAATGTGTCGCGGTGTTTAAAGACGACTGAATTGACACAAACTTTTCAATCCACATTACAGTGACTAGCCTGACAGTGTGAACAAATAAAACCTGATCATCAGGGGTGGGACCACAGGTGCACAGGCCTGAGATGAAAGCTGATTGGTATCCTTTCCCCTGTCACTCAATGATTCGAAACATATCACTGGCTAATAAGGTTGACTCCTCTATATGAATTATAGCCCCTCTCATGCCCTGCACCAAAAAAAAAAAAACTAAACAAATCCTAGAATTGCCACTGCTGAACAAAGTCACCATCACCATCACACTGAATGATTATTTATATTACATAGCTTGAATCACAAAAGTAACAAATTTATTCACCCATGCTAAGCAGACGTCAGCGTGGCTTGAAAATGAACCCTCGTTTGATTGCCGCACAGTCACGGCAAAGGGAGGCCTTAAGTACATAAGCCAGCCTGCTCTTCTGGCGGTTTCTGTTATTTATTTTGTAATAGCAGAAAGTTGCACCTTTGTCCTGGACCAAGCCAGCCTGCATATTTACCTTAAGTGGAGGGGGGATGGCAGTAGAAGCTGGAACAGCAAAGCTTGCAGAGCTCTCTGCCAGCACGCTTACACCTTTCTGTGAAACTTTAAACAGCTTGTATGTAACACACTGGCAGGCCACAAAAAAAAAAGCAACAAGAGACTTCAGGATAAGCAGGCAAGTCTTGACAATATCCCTCTGAGAACTATTGTACAATCCTTTCAGGAAGCAGAAAGAAAAATACCTGCGATTCCTCATCTCAGCGCTTGCATGCACACACGCTGCCCCGCTTTCCTCGCTGCCTGCCCCCCTCCTGCTCCTTCCCCTCCCCCCCCATACTGCTTTTCTTAAGCATTTTTCATTACTGTAAATTACTCCAAATTTGCAGCCAAAAAGGAATGTGCAGGGAAAACCAGCTGTGGTTCAAAAAATCATTTTAAAAATACATACATCATTGGCAGCTGGTAGCTAGAAAGAAATGGTTAGATAAATAGATACGTTTTAAAATATTACAATAGAGATTTTTTTCCCAAAGAGAAAGAATGTGATTTAAATTTGACAATTAAATTTTTGTAATGAGTTAATCGTTTCATAATTGAATTTAAGAAATAGAGGAGATTCCACCTACTCTACCACTAGGGACCAGCCATGTCTAATATATAATCTGTATCTGTGCCTAACTTAAATATTCCCTGATCTTTTGTAAAACAGGCCCCCGTTTGCCATTTGCCTAAATTTGGATGTTAGAGGTGGTATTGCCTCTACCAAAATGGCTCTGATCCAATGAATAGTAGCGTCAGTTTGTCTTCATCCGTGCAGAGAACCGGAATCTCTCATTAATTAGAGTGACAGTCCTGAGCCCCCATGCTTTGCTCCGTAAGCGAACGAGCCACAGTTATCATAAGAAATAAACAGTGGATGCATCTATTCTTCCTAGCTCTTCTCCGGATTTCTCTTCTTAAACATGGCAAACAAAACTTAAAGCCGCTTGCAACGAGGGAGTCTTATTTTAGACCGCCGAGTGCCTGCTGGGGGGGATACATCCGTCTTGAAATGTTTGTTCTTACAAATTACTAATATTTACAAGGAAACGAGAGTACCGTTTCCACAATCAACTCGAAATGTTCGGAAGGAACGACGACTGAGGAAAACATCTGCTATTGTTTCTCCGAGTGAGGACGTGTTTGGCGTGACGTCACCGTCCGCGACGCCGCGTTCACGGAGTAACGTCACTGCGGTGACGTCCTGGCTGGCGTATAAAGAGACACGCGCCGAATCGACCTCGCACTTTTAACCTGGCACTGATAGGGGAATGTTACCGCTGAGGCAACGCGTCTATGTTCTGCCCCAGACACCTTGTTAGTACTCAGAGTTTGTAAACACTGGCAATAAAATAACAGCCAGTTAAAAGAGTGTAAACAGGCGGGGGAGTGAATGCAGCTGACGCCGGATCAGGGTGATTGAGGGAGAACGTTACCATTTTGGAGGTATGGTGTTTTTACACCAAAAGAAAAAAAGATTTCTTTCCTCCATTTGCAACAGTATGATATGAATTGACAGTGCAGTGGGGGTGTTTCATTTAAGCTTTCAGCAGAATAGGCCGGTTCTACTGAATTGGGACTGGTTGTGTATGTTTTTTTTTTAAATAATGAAATAGAAACTCACACAAAACAGCACTAATAGCCAAAAAAAAAGAACTGCATCACGGAATACTGGCTGTTAATATGCATTATGTATTTTTATACCATTTCTGTTATTAGCTGCAGTTTCAGGTGCTATGTCCCTTACATACATACATCATTGAAATGTTTTTTTTTTTAATTATTGTGGTTATATGGTAAAAAATAAGTTGCACACTTGTAAGCAATAACATAGCATAGCTTGATAAGAATCATAATTTTTTAGAAGTGTAATAATCCAAAGGCAGAACGTAGATATATTCCATCATTACAATTAGTAATCCTATGTGACATTTTGTGTTTCATTTGAGTGCAAATGTCACATCCATAATTATGGACGTTTCTATCGACACATTTGGCGGAAGGAGGCATTTATCACAGACATATAGGCCAAGCTGAAATCAAAAACCAGGGATTTCACACACCATCTGGCCATCAAATACGCCGTACGCGTCTCTTAATGAAAATACAAGGTGCGTCATCCGATATTTAATAATAAAGAAAAGCTTAGAAAAACAGCAGACCATTAATCTGTAAACTCAAACCAGATATGGCCTAAGGAATTCATCTGGCCTTTTCCACTCCGCTCAGGCACTGACTGAGCGGCACCCGAGAGTCAAGCGTCTTGGGTTTGATTCTGTTGAGCGAGGAGGCCCTCGGCTCCGGGTTCGGGAAACATCACAGAGGAACTTTCAAAGCCGCGGAAATCTTCATGATTAAAAGGGGCCTTGAAATTTCACCAGACACCATGTGGAGGTCAAAGCGGCAGCCGACACCAGCTGCTTTCATGCAATGACAACCACGCTAATTCTCTCTCTTGCCCCCCCCCAAAAAAATCTCCCTGTTCTGACCAAACAGGCCTAAATTCACTCCACGGTTTGCCTGGTTTGGTGTCCTCCCGATCTCTTTTTTCCCCCCAAATCTCCGCCTGTCAAACATGCGGAATAGAAAAAAAGTGATTTATGAAAAACACTTTCAACATAAAACTTTATTTAATGGCTGCGGTACAAACACCCATCAGGATTCAACCTGAATTGGTGGCAGTTAGGGGTATAATGCCAAATCCAGGTGACAAAATGCTTCCCTCCCACCCATATGCATCGCATCGGTGCTCAGTGACAACTCATTGCCTGGAGTCCACCACACGCTTAAACTACCTCCAAATATTTGGATTACGGCTAGTCATGCTTGTGGAGCATTTACTGCAGTCTGGAGGGGATTGTGGGTACTTTTACCAGGGATGATGTTGACCCCCCCCTCCTCCATCCAGCGCCATTTGAATGTTTGCACATTGAGAAGGAGACGACATTACTTGCTTTAATACGACATTTAGCACAGAGCTCCAAGCTACAGAAAAAGGTCACTCCCAGGCCATAGATAACAGGTCTTTCCCAGTAGCTGTTTGAACTCCAGCGTGGGCTGGGCCTTCTCATATTTCTGCAGTCATCTTTCAAGCAACAAAAAAACAAAAAAGGCAATAAATTTTAAAAGACAATAATCTGCAGCTGTCTCAAGAGTAAAAGAGGCATGAGTAAAACAGTTACGCTACGTTAGGTCAGTCCGGCATTCGTTCCATCGCCTTGGACAGCTGGGAAACATTACTCACTCTCACCATTTCCTGGCAAGTATTGCCCGCCCCCCCACCCCCCATGATTAAAAGTCCACCTTAAATTTTCACTTCATTTCCACAACCCCGGACAACTGACGACCTGCGGATCAATTTGCACAAAAGGTCCCATTTCAACTCGAAAAAAATTCTGAGTGCTATGTGGGGGAGTAGGCTACATAGCGCAGGGTAAACACAGGGCAGGAAGGTTAGAAAATCCTTCGCTCTGCCACTAATCGATCTTTGTTGTTTGTTGTCCATCAAACTACGGGCCAGATTAACGAAACAAAACAAACACGTCTGGTCAAATTAGGAATGATACTCTAACGATATAATTCCAGGACCAACCCGTATCTTCTCTTCACACTCACGTGAATCCTCATATAAATATTCCCACGTAAGTGTAGGGGGGGCACTTTGCGAGATATCCCCACAGAATGCTGTTTAACGAAGTATAACGAGAAAGTGAAGTCCCTGCTCCGGATCGCGTTAACGTTAAGCATCATTGGCTTCTTCTGATGGGCTACAGTCCATGAGGAAATTCACTGTCCAGATTTTTTTTTTTTCCTTTTAACGGTGGCAGGAGGTGACAGCAAAGCTCTGCACGAGAGCTAACGATGCTTCGGGACAAACTGCAACGTGAGGAGGCAGAAACACATCACAGGACCACCTGACCCCCAGTTGCCCTCGTTACGCACATCTTAGCCGGACAAGCGGCGGTCACATTCAGTGCCCCTGCTGATCCACACGCGTCGTTTGCGAGACGGACAGGTCCCCTTTCCCTGCCCTTGTGTTTTTGTGAGGCATTCAGCTGAGATTAAATATAAAAAAGAAATAAGAGCGAGAGGCTACAGCAGTTTGCTAGCGCAGCTAAAATGCGAGGCCTTTGTAGCAGCAGCGAGCGGATTTTAAATGCATGAAGATCAATAAATAAAGGGGGGGGCGGGGTTGCAGTCCGAGTGCGAGCTTGCCCGCGTGAGCCGCCGACACACACAATAGCTACCGCCACATGTCCGTGCTCCTCCTGCAGCCAGCTGTCTTTGTGACCGACGGGCTTACACCCGCCGCCAGCGAAAGCGGGCAATAAATAGCTAAATAAATGAAATCCTGACAAGTTTGGCTGCACGGATGGTGCCGCGTCACTTAAAAACAGCAAGCAGAGGAAAGGAGGAGAACCGCTGGCCTCCATTATCACAGCGAGAGACTTTCCATCAGTGGCACATTGCTGCCAGAATGCTGGCGGCTTGTCAGTCATTTGTGGCTGGGGGGGGGGGGG
>JAODJX010000001.1:46566553-46577563 GCA_026776945.1 Isichthys henryi
CCCCACCCACCCCACCACTCAACCCCCCCCCCCACCCCCCACCTCCCCCACACTCCGCCCACACCCCCCCCCCCCCCCCCGCCACCCCCGCCAGGGCGGCCCGCGCATGAGAGAAAGAAATAAAGATGACAATGAGGACACTGGGGGGGAGGGGGGATAGTAATCTCTACAACATATTCCTATTAAACCAGCCCTACAGTTCTCTAGCTCGTCCAATCAAGAGCTGTCATTCCTGACCTACTAAGAGACTCACGACGAGCCTCAAATATTTCAAAACATCAATCAAGAAAAACAAAGAGAGGACACTGAATTATACAGTATTAACCTCTGGGGTTTGCATACAAAGACTTCAGATTTATTTACGTCTGAGCACTAAGAGCCACCATTACCGCCATCCGGACTGCGAGCTGGCCGCCAATTTGACGATCCCCCCCCCCCCCAACCAGCAGGAGTTCTGAGTCTCTGATTAATGAATGTGTGCTCGTGGAAAACACAGAGGACACAGCACAGAGTAAGGAATTGGGGGGGGCTGCCAGGCCGTCTCCAGGATAGCTGCCGTAAGTACTACTGGACCCAGTTCATCCTTTCCTAGGCTTCCCTCCCACCCCACAAAAATAATATGCTAGGGCCTCTTGTTCATAATAAATCAATAAATAACACACAAGAAAAGAAATTTGGTCACAGTTGGATTAAAATGCCACCAGACCAGACTGAAGCTGGCCTCACAGAAAAACTTTATTCACTTAAATACTGTCTTGCCGGTATCGCAACTTTGATTCCCGCCCTTCCCATCCAACAAAACACACAAATTTAACCCAAAATAAAGCTTTACACCAAGCACAGTTATCCTCCTCACCTTGCCAAACATGCACTCATACAAAGAAAATTAACCTTGGAGCTCCATACAGGACATTCTCTTGTTGAAGGATAGACAGAGAGAAACAGCCAAGGTAAGAACGCGCCGTTAATCACCGGCTGTTGCAACAAACTAGCGCTCCTCAATCCCATTGTTTGCTTGTATTTTGTGTAAAGAAAAGGACTCTGTGCCAATTATACCTGTGAAGATGGGCCTATCAATCTCGTCATCTCTGGGAAGCTCTCAGTCCGTTTGGTGCTGTTTAAAAGTCATAAGCGTTTTAATACAAATCACCTTGGTGAGACCCAGAGAGACGGTGGAGTGGCCTAGACGAGAATGCAAACCATACACAAATTCATCATATTAACAGGCCTGGCACTGACAGAGATCCATATTCCACCATCAGTTACAGTGATGACTACCCTGGGTGCGTATAAATTATACAACGATACGTGGCTATTAGCGATGAAATCATTGTCAAACGGCAGATTTTCCATAATTAAATCCGCCTGAAAATAATCACCTTAAAACAACATGCTTTAAAACTTGCGGTCCAGCAGCGTTTACAAATACTCTTACGCGATATTTTCGTAACCTTGAGCTAGTGCATTTTCATCCGCGAGACAAAATACCCGATTATATTTGAAGTGTTCAACCGCTGTTTTCTTTCCAATTAAATAACTCACCCTAAAAATCCTCACTCCCTCTGAAAATGACAAATTCCATAATCTTTTTATTCTGGTTATCGGTTTGGTTGTTGATAACCAGTAGATACATGCTTGCCACACTGAAAATCATAATCAGATTAATCTTATTTCCTTTTTCCGGTAAAACTATCCAAATCATGGACCTTAATTATAGAGTTTCACTTATACCCTGAGCAATAGTTCATTATCGTCAATTAACTATGTACGAAAAGAAATCGATGGAATCCTAGCAGGGCCAAGGCAGAGTCACCGAAGGGGACATTTGTGTGAACGCATGAAATCAATGTCACAAAACAAACAATGTGTCTATCAACAGTAGTTTCAGGGGCATCAAATCAAACATGAGTGTGCTGCTAAAACTGGCAGAGTGAAAATTCACACCTTCGCTTCCAAGTTTCACACTTTCCATTTTTTCCCCCGTTTATTTATAAAGTTCTTACCTCTATGTAGTTGTATTTTTAACTCAGTAATGGTGTCTGCCATGGAAAAAAAATTTCTGGTCTGACATCTAAAGCAACATCATCAGCTAATCAAAACGACATCTGAGTTTGACAGAAATTAGCACGCTTGGGTAAACGATTGGCATTTCCTGACCAGATCTGCCGATTTACTTTCCTGTCACTCAAGATAACGCAACCTAAACCTGTAGCGAAAGATAAACAGGCAACTGAAGAATACTAATTTGCAAAGCAGTATGTTTAACGTGAATATTATTTATGTTACAATTTCTACTGTTAATGGAAATAGGATTAAAATTAGCAAAAAACTAAACTATTAGCCAATCAGCTAACATTTTTTTTTAAACGTTTCTGAGTGCCTAGAAAATCAGTTTAAGCTATTTTATACAAGTTCACGTTTTTAAATGCGTGACATTGCCCTGACAAATAATGAATATGTAAATCATGTGAGAATGTGTGGAAGAAAGCAAATGACCAATTGGAACATTGAGTAACATTGTTTTGTTAGCATGCAGTTTGGAGGGAACTAGAGAAGCTAACAATAGGACCCGATTTATTCAGAGACATGAACAAATAGTCAGAACTGTTTGTTTTTTACCCTAGACTATAAGAATTCCAAAATTGTTGTTCCTGGACAACACTTAGCTTTCGCTCAAACATTCTGCTAACCATTTCTCGCATATTGATTAAAAAAAAATAATAATTATCTTAAGAGAATCGTTAGCATTATTACTGCAAAATCTGATTCTTGCCATTAGCAGCAAAACTCCAGCTTATGTATTCAACTCCATTTCTAACATTACAGAATATGACCTATGAAGAAAGGCATGTCCAGGATGATGCAGTGATATTTTCTTTCCAGTGATCTCTGCGGCGTGGGAGGTCTCAGCCCAACGGAGTGGGATCGAGGAGGGAAACGTGCAGCCTCGCTCCACCATGACACCTGGACCGCGTCACCTCAACCAAAACCCTCGGGGATCCGTTACCACAACTGTGCTCAGTCTGCACTACTTGGCCGTAACAGAAAGTGATAATGAAAAAAAGTTGGTTGTATTATCATTAAGTGACCTTTAAATATTAACTGGACCTGCATTTCAATATTAACAGGGCTTACAAGTCAAAATGGCAACATTAAAGGGAAAAAAAATGTAAACACACTCCTAATTTAACACTCATTCAAAGCCAGGATGGCGAGACTTAGAATATTCCACTGTTCAACCTAAGACTGGGTCTGTTAAAAGGACTAAACTCTCAGGAATCATAACTCTGAATCTAAATCCGTGTATTCAGTGCACATTCTGCTTCCAAGCGGAACTTCCTTACCACATTTGCACAATCTTTCCCAATCAATCAGATGATTAACTGCATCTGTGTCCCCTTCTTAAAATGCCATGTTTGTATTATGTTTGTATGTCTCAGTATTCATACTCCTAATTGGCACTATGACCAATAACAACTTTTTTTTCAGCTAATTGTCTGACACCTTGCATCATGTATCTGAAGCTGACAATAAAAGATTTTTTTATTTTTTTACTTTTACTTTGACCCAATCAAACAGCAATGAATTAAACATAGACCCCCCCCCCTCCCAGTTTCATCAGCTACAGCATCCCTAGACACAACATTCCCAAATCCTAATTTCTCCTAATCAGCTTAGTCAAAGGCAAAATGTTGGGCGCAACTTTGCGAGACACACGGTTTGGGATTTATCCATGTCTGGCTGAAATTTCCGAGAGCTGAAGTGGAAGCGATTTATCTTTTCCCCCATAGAGAGCACGGAGTCGACATCCTGTAACAGTATTGTTTTCAAAATACCTAAACGGGGGGGGAATACTCAAGATCTCATGCCAAAAAAAGACTTTCCTTAAAGATTCCCCAGCTATGCATGAGGTCATCACTGGTTTGAATTTGCTCTCTGAAACTCCCTTCCCTGCTCAGACAAACATCACAAACAAGCCCTGACAGATTCGTGGTCTCCTATTTTGCACTAAGGTACACAATATGAGTATAGAATATTATTATTAATAATGATATAGAAACAAAACATTTCCCTGTGCATCTTCAGCTGCACCACGGGGAAAAGCGACAAAAGGCATTTGTCATGGCAGATGAAGCTCGCTAGCATGTGTTCACTCGCAATTCATTGATGGCACTAATGGCTTCTCAGCAGCTCCACAGAATCAAGCAGCTGTCAAGTCGGTGCATCAGGAAGATGAGCAAACGCGATCCGGAGAGAGGGGAAAGAGAGACATTGGGATCTTTGGCGAAAACACCTGCGCCTTTACAAAAAAATGCAGTGGGCATCTAGACAAAGACATCGGAGGAACAACGATTAACGTCTGGATAAGATACATTCTGCTAAGGCAACATTACTATCTTTTAGTCTGCGGAGGGGGGAGCCATCTAACGGGGGAGGGATCCAAAGGGGTTAAGCAGAGCCCATCCTGACGATACTGCAGTGTGTAGAGGCCGGTTTTGGTCTCCCCAGAGTTCATCTTAAAGTCCCGGTCATAAGGTGAGACACCCATCGGTCTCAAAGAGGTCGGGAGGTCAAACTTTCTTGTACGGCATGGAGCAGGACGTAGACCAGGTTAGCGATCGCTTAAATCAGCAAAGCTTTAGCAGGAAGTTACTGTCAAACAATAAGCAGAAAAGGACCGGAGAAGTAGAATAGGCTACTTTAAACCAGAATCGCTATTCTCAAAAAAAAAAAAAAAAAAATCACAATGGCTTACTTTTACACTGCTTAAACGAGATATTTTGTGGGGACAGTGACCACATCGTGGGAAATTACGCACTTCTACACATAATTAGGCCAAAATCTTGTAAAGTTTTAATGACATTGTGCTTACATGGGACTATAAAAATTAATATTTCAGGTGCTCTCATCGTCTTTCATAAACTATTTTCAATCCATGAAATTAGGGTGTAATTTTATCCAGTCTCTCAGAAAGTATATTTTACCTAGACATGTGTTTAAGGAGAATCAGTAAAGGCTTATTAACTGCCTTTGATATTTCTACCTTTGATCCAAAATACACTTGAATGCGCTGTAGTCAGAAAACAGAATCGGGGGATTCATGTGTCTTTTTATTAAACGAACGAACTTTCCAAAGGTGTGAGGCTCACACCAGCAGAATTATAAAAGTTAATAAAAATGGATTATAAAATATGCTAAAGAGCTCTAAACAAGGACGTATTCATCTTTAAATCCCAATATGACCATGTCATTCCAAATCAGGTGCCCTTTTCATATAAAACGTAACGATTGCTTGTAGATTTTAAAAAATAAATTTCTTCCACCCGTCTGTTGATGGCGTCCACATGAGCCGTTCCCTTGAGTACTGATGCATTATCACGACATTCAAAAATCAGGGTTATTAGGTGAACGCAGGTACTCCATTTTTCATACAATTACACAGAAGATGCAGTGGCAAATAAAGAACTGCATTTATGCCATACCATACGCATCAACGCAGTCAATAAACCACGGGAACACTTCACTGTTTAACGTTCAAATATAAATGTTCAGAAAAATCTATCTTCGGCGAGATCTGCAAAAAAAACCAAATAAAATAAAGAAAAATACACAAATATGTATGTCGGTAGCTGTATCGTGATCATAAACGTGCAAAAAGCGGTTAAACATATTGCTCCTCAAAAAGTCCCAATATGACACAAAATTATTTTTGTACTTTATTAATAGCCAAAAAATAAGGTTACAGCTCAATGCAAACAGCTCAACACACTGTTGAAAGACCGCTAATAGCGCTCACGTAACATGCTCTGGGGTACTGACCTCCCCACCTGTCACCTAACCAAACAGTAATAATTATTAACAACGAGTTGGACACATTCCGTCTTGGCTGGAAACAGAGGCTATTTCCCGTTTATTGGGTTTCAGAATCCATAACGATTAAATATGCGCGTTACCACGAATAAATACATCTTAAACTTCACATGACGTCACCGCCTCCCCTCGAAACATTTCATAACTTTTAGTCTTTACTACCATTCATTTCGTGTAAAGTGGCGGCAGTGGTAGTAGTAGTGTGTGTGTGAGAGAGAAACGGGGGAGGGGGGGTAAAAAAAAGATCAGTGATTTTTAAATTACCCAAGATGGCGAGAGGCTTGTTGTTTAGAGGGCAGAGGGAAAAATGGAGGATATTGTAATATACACAAAGGGATAAATTTCAACAACTCAGCCGGGCAGCAGCTGCTTCTCTTTATAGCCAAGGAAGCAACAAAAGACAGGAGAAGGGAAAGCCTGCGATCGCGGACTGCCCTCTAAACGAGCGTGATTTCCCCCAAGAAACGCCAAAAAATGTGTTTAAAGCCCATCCAGCGTCCAAAAGCCATGTGCCAAAATGCGAAACGTACAAATTTGTTAATTAGTAATGTTGTTTGTTTTAGCGGAGATCTGTTACATTACCCCCCCCCCCATCATCTCTTGGACAGACATATTAACAGACCAAAGGTACTCTCTACCTTCCATAGACTCCCATGGCGTTTAAAATAGATTTTAAAACTAAATACAAAACATCTGAAACATGCAGACAGACAAACCGCGGAGACGGCGACATATATCCTGTACCTATATATTTAAAAAGATGTTTGTTTTATTTTTAAAAGAGAAACAGTTCAACCGCAACAGTGAGGGCACAAAAGACTAGCGATTTCGTCGCTATTGACTCTCGCAAACCCAAGTCGCCACCAGTGCGACCAAAAAAAAAGCAACAAGCAAAGGTCCCTAGATATATTTCAAAAAGAGAAAGTTTTTTTAATGCCCCTCTTTCTCCCGTTAAAAAAGTAACACCCGGCGAGTCGCTTTATTTTTTTCATTTCAGCGATCGACCGGTTTGTCCGAGCAAGTTTGAATCAACCTGCGCTTTTACATTGCGAAGAGAGGAAAGCACACGGACAAGACACCCAACGAAAAGAAACACATATGCAGCGATCGAACCCCAGCGAAATTAAACGAGCCCCCATCCGCGGCACCCAACAGCCACCTTACATAAAACAACGATCATAATAAACTGATTAAAACTTACAGTAGTTTTTTGCGCTGTTCGATGGGTCTCCGACCGCGACTCGGCTTATTTCAAGTATTTATTTCAAGTAACGCGAAACGTTTCGCTTCCTTCTCCGATCGCGTTAGTGGAGGCCGGCAGCCAGAGATAAAGAAGGGAATTGGGCAGTAATTGAGTCTCGGTGAGAGTGAGTGAGTGAGTGCGTGTGCGTGCGTGCGTGCGTGCCAGAGAGTGTGTGTGTGTGTGTGTGTGTGTGTGCATGTGTTAGTGTCTGTATGTAATGTATGAGTGTGTCAGCCACTAACAGCAAATTGACGGAGACTTTCATCTCACGGTTTTTTCGGCTTCTAGCCCCAAGTGACGTCAGCCTGCGAGCTCTATAATGGCAAAAAAAAAACTTATATTCCGTAATAACGCCATGCGACAGTGCAGAATGACAAATAAGACCCACTGATCAATACCAGCCCGGACTGTTTCGTGCATCCCACCATCACCAATACCGCGTTGTTTACAAAAATTATACCGACATTCAGCCAGTATATCTTCCATAGTCAAAGGTAACTTCTGAAAAATATGCATACTCTATAGTGTACATGTGGATGAAAAAATAATAATATTAATTACATGTGGGTGGATATTGTCAACTATTCTAAATATGAGTTAATAATTACATTTATGATATAATATGTTAGAGTGAGGTTTATTGTTACATTTAAAATTAAGGCCATTGTCTCATTCATGTGATATTCCAGGCCTAAGTATGCACATGAATTAAGATAAATTACTTTGTGACATATACACATATAGGCTACCTAAACACAAGGAATTTTAATGTATCAGTGTATTTTGTTCTGAACATGTAGATTAAGAAAAGTATATCAAACGTATAAGCAAATTTTTATCGTTAGATGTTGCAGTATAAAACACATGCTTGACATGCCAGTGAAGATTAGTATCTAACCACGAACAGTGTCATCGCCTAAGAATACAATGAAACATGCCATAGCAAAGCAAATGTGGAAATGAGGCAGACATATAACAGACGGCTTAACACTTGGGGATCATTAGAGAAAATTTGTCTATGCAGCCATGGTTTACAAAAACTTAAAGAAGCGGGGAAAAGAAATCAGAAATCCGTTGAATTTTAAAATAAATGATATGTAGACTATATTAGTCTATAGGCGATTTCAAGAAGTTCCCAGTTCGCTGTTGCGTAAGTGCTAGCTTGTAACACCTTGGCAAAGACTGCCATCTGTACCTAACTGTGTGTGTATCTCTCTCTCTCTCTCTCTCTCTCTCTCTCTCTCTCTCTCTCTCTCTCTCAGCAACAGGCTGAACGGGGACCTTGTGACCCAGTTTGACTTGAGACAAGGGGGTTAAGATTATCCCATTCTGCGATAAACAGACCAACATTACAGGAGCTATACAGTAAAGGATGTACTACACTACCGTGTCATATTAAAGAAAACACACTGTCAACAGAACAATTTGGTATGCTATTGGGAAAAATTCACATTCAGTTTTTTATACAGCCTACATTTGAGAAAAATCAGATTTCCTTTTGAAGACTAGTCTATAAATTACCCGCTATAGCCAACATAATGACATTAGCATGTCGCTCCACGCTAAATGTTTGTTAACGTGATGCTTTCAGTTTTAAACCTAAAATCAAAAGCCATGCTATGTAGGCTTTCAAACATGCGGAAACATCGGAAATTCTACTTTAATTACCTCAAAGTTCAAGGGAACAGCTCTGTAATTGTACCTTTGTTGATTGTAATAAACTATCCCTTTTCCAAATTAAATTGCATATACACTAGGCGTAATTGGATACAGCAGTGTTTAGAAACAGAACCGTTCCTAAATTAAATATGGGCAAACCTTATTCAGCTATAGGTATTTTAAACAGGGCTGTGTGCTTGTGCGTTCATCGATTTCTTCCCTCTCCCATTCTCTTCCGATCTGCTTTGGATCTGGACAAAACAACGCCTCGACGCAAAATGGCAGGAGAGGACAAACAATTTGATGCATCAGTCACACCGACTGGCCGATGCGGCGAGTTTTTTTTTTTTAATCGTTCGGGGGAACTTCGTTAATAACAGCCGGCGAGAAATTGCTCAAAACCGCGTCATTAAAGAACATTTCTGCGCTTTGGGTCCTTTTCCCCGGGATGAGAATGTCAGCCTTAGCTCGGTCATTTGTAACATAATAAGTGTAAGTACAATGCCTGCAATGAAAGCACGTTGGGGGAAGGGTAAAGCAGTCCGTCTCTTTTAAAGGGATTTTTAAAGAGTCTTGATTAGAAAGTATAATGAGCTACCAAAAGCACTAGTAAAGATGATCCCTCCTGAGACTGATGGAAAACAAATTAATGTGGTGATTTGGTTTTAATTATTATTTTTCTATTAGTTTCGTGGCGAGCCCAGGATACCCATCACGCTGCGGAGCTGTGCTTGCAATTATTGATTTTTGCCCGACACATTCAGGGAATACAGATTTTAATCATCTCACTACACCACACTCTGTAATTCCATTAAAAACAAGAACCTTCCAGCGCCACAAAAGCATTTAATTTCAATGACACAAATTTCTCTCGGAGCTGCAGACGGTGCCTCGTCGGTGAAAGTGGCCTAAGGTTTTAACACGTAATTGAATTTGGGCTCCTTCATGGTATGTCTCTCTCAAAAGCTTTAAGTAAGAAGCTAATAACTGCAATAAAGACAATCGTCTCCTAATATTACGTCATTAACGTGCACTGAATTAAAAACTAATTAAGTCGAGTGCTTGTTTTAGTGTTTTAAATAACATTCAGATTTACACACAATCATATTATTAGAAAACGGGAAGGTCAGAATATTTTATTGTCATACTTTACAATTTATTTCCATTCAGATGCTGTGTGGGATATATTTTTATATGGAAAATACAAACGGCATTTCTTCCAAATTGGAACTGAAAGTTCAACATTCACATGCATAGTTTATCAATATCACTATTTGTATTTATTAATTTAAAAATCGGCCTAAATGATTGCATGATTCAATTAATAATCCAAAAGGAAATAAACAGGCTGTGATCTTTATTTAGGATCAAAGTTGGATCGGTAGCGCCTCGAACAGATCCGTTCTTGCCTCAAAAGCCCAGTATTTCAGCGGTAATGTAGCGCGTGTCAGAGCGCTATGCGAAACGGTTGATGCAGAAACACTGAGCGCATAGCGGGATGCTGCGGATGTCTTCATCCGGTGGGATGGAATCTTTAACAAACCTTTCTTGATTGTTGATGAGCCTTGATATGCTCTGTTAAATACTGTGCATCATGAGAATCGTATTACCATATTTAACGGTGACAATGAAATACATGGCGAAGATAAACATTAACGTGCAATATTGTATCTTTTCAAGCCCATGTAGGACCGTAGTCAAGCTTTACCGCCGGCGCCCCCTGTCTGAGACAAAGAGAAATAAGATTGCTAAGTGGGCGCCCCCTCAGAAGACGGTGCCCAGGGCGGTGCCTATGTGACTTTATACAGAAAGATTTAGCAATTTTCAAGGACATAAATTCTTATAATATCGGACCATGACGTTTGTAAGCTCTCCATGTAAAGCAATATTTCTCATGAAAACACTGCAGTAATTTTGCTCCTATAGCTGAGGCACAAGTATATTGTGGTCCACTGTGATGCCCTCTGAGATGTACATGTTCCTTTCAACAGCAACTCGATCAACATTACAAAAGCATCAAGCAAGAGACTTGCAACCATGTAACGGCCCCCTGCACGCAGCCACCTGTAAATATTTCAGATGATCTCCCAAATTCCACTCCCAAGAGCTACGTGCACCCTGGGAATTAACTGAAAATGCAGGATGTTTTATATTACCCAACCCGCCCGCGGGGGGGGGGGGGGGGGGGGGGGGGGGGGGGGGGGGGGGGGGGGGGGGGGGGGGGGGGGGGGGGGGGG
>JAODJX010000001.1:46583716-46595420 GCA_026776945.1 Isichthys henryi
GAGGAAACCCCACGACAACATGGGGAGAACATGCAAACTCCACACACATGTGACCCAGGCGGGGATTCGAACCCGGGCAGAACTAATGCATAGTAATACATATTAATGTCCGGGTGACAGAAACGGTACTGATTTGGCAAAATGGCCCATATATGTATGTATGTGCACATATATGTATGTGTGTAGGTCTTCATTTTGTGTATTTTCAAATGTAGGATTAGCCATTTAGATTTTATAGTGATGTTAATTATGCAGTGATGCTTAGAAGGCCTAACTTAAAAAGTGAGAAATATTATAACATCAGTTGTCTGTTATTATATACACCAAGGGTGGCCAGTCTTATCCAGAATCGGTTGATGTGCCAGTTTTCAGTGCAACTCCCTAATTAGATTACTAAATAGTGGGCTGATTGGCTGAAGAGTCCTTGCACCTGGGTTTGAATAGCTGACCTAAAGGTTATCCCGAAAGCCTGCTTATACACTGGCCCTTTGCGGGAAGGATTGGCCACCCCTGATATTTAAAGAATATTCTATTCTACACCAGGCTCTCATTGGTGCAGATGCCCGACAGTCATCACAATGGGCGGAGCTTCGCACTCGCTGACGATAGGCATCACGTGACAGCACATGTCAACACAGCGTCTCCATTATTAATATTCGGCAAGAAGTGAATCAGGGGAAGTTGGAGGTGAGACCCTACGTTTGCTTTCCTCCTCGATCAAAAACTGAAAGTCTGCTGTGACTAAATAATAACGTACTGCTTATTATCATTCGCGGTGACAGTAATAATGCCTATATATTCAACCAAAGTCTGTTTTATTGCTGTCTAGCTTGCAAACTTGCTAAGGTGAAGATATGTTGCCTAGAAAATGGCTAACTAGCTAGCTGGGAGTAGCTAATTCACTTGTACCTTGTCCTTTTCCTAACGTCAATATTTTTTTCTGCGGAGACGGAACTGACATATTGCTCAGTTGACTATCAGCTTTACTTAGCCAACTAGCTAACTTTGGTGCAGACAGCCTTTTAATTGTCAAGCTAGGTCATTAATGCGCTAATAGATGGTTACGTTTCCGTCGAGCGGTGGTGACATTTGAAATAACGTGAGATAAGTCTGCGTGTAGTTCCTCGGACTGCTGTTCCGCCCGTATACCGGGCACACAGCGCCTTTTATCTCGAAGAGGGTGACATTTTAAGTGTAAAAGGGACAGGCAAGCTTCCATCTTAGGTGCTAGTACAAAGTTTAATTTTGTTTCTCTGTACTGGGGAACATGTTTCACCCCTAACTGCATTTCAGTGTTTTAAGTGAAACACGAACAAGTTTTTGTTATTATTATTATTATTATTATTATTAGTATTATTATTAGTAGTATTAGTGGAATTGTTATTGGGCGTTTTTTTCCTTTTTGCACACCATCGTATTCCTGCTTGTTGCAAACTGCATTATTGTATTGTATTCATAATTGTCTTCCTTAAATAGTGCATTTACGTGAATTGGTTTTTCAGCCTTCGGGAGACAAGTTAAATAATTCCAATGCAGAAATGCTTTTGCCATATATTATTATAAATGTCTTTTTAATAAAATTTGTAATTTATAATCCATTCTGATTAATTTGCTTAGCTGTAAACACCTGATTAGTTAGCATGCATCTACAAACCTAGGAACAGAGTGTTAATACTGGGAAATGCTATTTCCCTGACTGTAATGAATGTCTTTTGATATATTGTGTTCCCCTCTTTCTGTTGGTGTCAGAGATGGATTCCAAGCCTCGCTGGCTGACTTGTACTCCCAAGTCCAATGCCATGTCCTCTTCCTCCTCGCCAACCAGTCAGCTCTACTGCCGAGATCGTGTGCTGGGTTGCGATCAGCATACCAGAGGACACCCGTTTAAGCTAGACTCTGATTCTCAGGTATTGCGTACGTTCTTGCCCCCTCAGAACACTGACAGACATCTTCTTTCGTTTAATCCACATTAGCATGTTTTTTGTGGTTAGTGTATAAAATTGTGCTTGTGTCAAGGAGCCGTGTGTCAAGAATTAGGCCTGTGCATTTAAAAACTTAGTGTGCAAATTTAAAAACGAATTACAGGGGGTATCTAAAGAACTGAAAAACCACTGTTAAATTTAGGACTTATTCACATAGCGACTAATACGAAACCGCAAAAGATATATCTTGGCAAGTTTAAGTGTGGCTCAAAGTTCTCACTCCGGTTTCTAGAATTAACCTGTTTTTTTTTGTGCCTGTGACTTAAGCGCGGCTCGTTTCACTCAGAAGTAACAGACTGTCTGAAATGCACTTCTGGGTGTGTCCCTGTGCGTTTATCGTGTGCCAGCTTCCAGTCCTTTTCGGAGCCGCGGCTTTGCATGTACCCCTTCTCACATTACTGTTTCTGTGCTTTTCAAAATGTATTATTTAAAGTCTGCTTGGGATCCCTGCCCATAACATGGTTGTTGTCCAGGATTGTTGCAGAAACCGAGTCACTGTTTGCAATGGGTTTTTTGTAGCTGACAAGGAGCGGTTGCCATGTGGAAAGAGAATAAATCCTAAATGGTTAAAAGATGGGTAAAAAAAAAAAAGGAGAGAATCAACACTTAGCTACAGTAGGGTGATGCTTGAGGCTGCAGTGGCGCGACATGGACTCGCTTTTGCTTGGTTGTCTGCTTCATGACAGGTGGGGTGTGACACTGAGCCACTGCGGGCCAACTAGCTACTTAAGATTAGCCGTCTATCGTGTTCCAAATGGATTTAGCTTATCTGTGATTATCATCATTATCTCGGCAGGTGAATATTTAAACAAAGTTACCTTCCAATAATATGTAAATGGCTCAAACTGTAAGATCAATCGCCAACCAAATAGCCTGTGTGGAAACTGCAAAAATATGATATCGAGAAAATCGCATGTCGCTGTCAGCTGTCTCCTACTCATGCTTCCATATTATCTGCTCTTTGCTTCCTGTGTCTGGGGTCTTAGAAAATGTGACAGTCTTCGTTGCCATTCCTGCAGAGTCCAAGATTTAACGACTCGTCCAAAAGCCAAGGCGGCCCCGAGGGCCGCCATCCTGCATGGAGACGCCCTTCACACCTTGGCCCCGCCTCTGCATCATGTGACGGCACATGGGCCGAGTCTGGGGGGAGCAGAAGCAAGCAGGTAAGGCACAAATGCCTTTAGATCTCTCAATTTGAATATCTGTCCTCCATCTTCAGTGTATGTGCCACTCCTTAGCCAGTCACGCTCCGTCTAACTCGGACATGTTTTCTCGTCGTAGTTTTATCGTCAGAGGAGCCCTGAAACGCAGCAGGAGATGTACACCAAGCAAGAGGCAGACCACAAAAGATCTGCACTATCCGGCACCAGTAGGGCGTTGTGTTCCGGGGATTCCCGTTCATCCTTGGAGGGCGGCCATTACTCCAGCGCGGGTACTGTCCTAGGCACACCCTGGTTCTCCATCAACCGTTGAAGCATAACAGTCATTTTCATGTAGATCTGTTCTGGGTTTCATGTAGAGTGACAGATAGCATTCCTGATAGATAATAATCGGTAATCTTGAAGGAGATATTATACTTATGATACTTAAGTAATTTATGTATGCAGTGTAATTAGCCTTGACAGTTGAGTCACTGTTGGTTAAGCTGCAATTTCTCGAACATGCAGCTGAATAACAAATTGCCTCCTCCTGTGCAGATTCGCCATGGCTGGCGCGCAGCCCTCCTTCCAGGTCGTCGACATCTTCGTCTTCGTCGTCGTCATCTTCCTCTGAGGGCTTCTGGTCTCGCAGAGAGCTTCATAAGAGATCGGACCGAAGCCTCTATGGTCCCGGGGGCCATGCCTTGGGACTGTCGGAGAGCAGAAGCACTAACCTGTTCACCTCTCAGAGTACGTCTGTGTGACACCCCTCGAGGGTTTGGCGCCGCCCTGCTGTTGTTTTTTTTTTATAGTATAGAGATGTCTGGAGTTCAGCTCAGAAGGTCCAAAGGGCAGGCTGGGGCTAAGGCTAAGTCACAGATCATGGTGGAGCGCGCCGGCATCTTTGCGCCGGGTGAGGGAGCAGTTTAAATCAGGCGGAGGTCTGGCCAGTGGATCTTTAGACGTCTCCCTGCCCCCCATGTCATTTCATTCCTCAGATAGCTGTGGACTTTTTGTGTTACTTTTATAATTTTGGGGCCCGTGTTTGTGTTTGTGTGTGTTTGGGGGAGGGTTCTACGAGAACGTGATTTGCAGTGACAGGAAAGAGGACAGAGTGCTGTGGGGAGGTGAATCAGGGGCATGTGCGTCAGTGGTCACCTGCTTCCAGCTAGTAGGGAGAAGCTGCATACAGCCAAACCTGACACACAAATGGACATGATTAACACCGGGGAGAGTCTCAGCGAGGGGGTTGGGTGACACATGTTATTCACGGTATTTTGTACGGTAAGATCACACTCCGGTTCACGTTAGTCTTATGTCCACCGTTAAAGGTTTGAAGACGATTTTTTTTTTTTTTTTACAATTTGAATACAAATATGACAATCGATCTGCAATATAGGGGGAGAGAAACTGACACAAAAACCTGTAATGTATTCTTCAGGCTAATTCAAAACACATTCACAAAGCCCTACAGCTGGTTGAATACTGGCCATTAAATTTTTAAAGAAATGATTAAGTTATTAGGAAGTAAGGGGATAGATTGTCACTTTTTTTTTCAGCGATGTATGAATGAAGCTTTTGTGGGTTTGATGCTGTAATGCTTTCTGAATGACGAACGTCAGTCAGAGCTGGTTGCCGTTACTTAAATCATGAATTGCTTATTAGACCGAATTCGACTTGCTCATGGTCCTTCCTGGATTTCCTGCGAATGTAAGATAGATGTCAGGAACAAAGTGTGCTGGTAGTTGTTTGACATTTGACGATATTAAATATTAAGGGCCGGTTCCTTTCATCTGTGGGTATTTCAGATCAGGAGCGTGTCACTTCCTGTTACGCACAAGGAGCGAGGCCCAAAGAGGGCGTCTCCTCCAGTCGGATGAGTGGCTCTTACCTTCACCGCCTGCCGTCAGACTATCAGCCATCTTGGCTCTCCCATGAGTCGTGCAGCGACGCTTCTGCGCAGCCCCGGGAACCATCAGCGGATCCTCGGGTACGAACTCGGACTTCTCGGTCAGGCGACTGGACGGACAGCCTTCCTGAGAGGTCCCCAGGCGTCTCCCCGCTGTATCGCCCTCGTAGGCGGCCCAGCGACCTCGCGGAGCGCCACAGCACGAAGCCGCTGCTGTCTCGCCTGGCCAGCAGCATGTCCTCCACCCTGTTCTCCAGACGCTCCTCCCAGGACTCTGGCGGTCCCAGCTCTGCCGCCATTCCCAATGAGGCTGGCAGCAGCCTCCAGAGAGCAGGGCTCCGGAGTCTGGACGACCCTTCGCCTGGGCTGCCCTTCCTCCGCCGTAGACGCCAGAGCACGCCGCCTGTACCTTGGGGAAACAGCACAGAGTCCGAACCGGAGTCTCCACGGGCCTCCGGCTCCTGGCTGTCATCATCGCTCAGGAACCGGTGCGCCCCGCTCTTTCCACGAAGGAGGCGGGAGGGCCGAGATGAGACGGCGCTCTCCATGTCTGCCACGGCATTCCCAAGCTCACGGTGCCCGCCATTGACGACGCATGCCTCAAGAATCGACGCCACCGAGGAGGAGGACGAGGAAGATGAGCCCCGAGGGGCAGGAGCAGCACCCCCCCACACAGGGGGAGACCAAGAGCTATCTGGAATCACCAGATCCTTGCTGCGACTTTCCATGCCTTCGCCATTGGAGGGCGCCAGTGGGAGTGCGGCGCTCACCATCGACGTGATGGCGCCTGGAAGGATCCCTTCTGAAGAACAAAGGGAGGAGAAGCCGACCTCGTCCCGAGATCCAGAGAGAGTGAAGAAAATACAGGAGAGGTAACCAGCAAGGCCACAGAGACAGCTAACATACTTAAATGAATTAGGCTGTCCTCATATTTGTATTGTAAGTAACCAGCCACCGTTTAATTATCTACTGACAGGAATGTAGGTATATGTAGTTGTAATGAGCGATGAGTTAGGCTAAATTTGAAGTAATTCGCACCAAAAATTGTCCCCTTTCCCGTTTCCTTAGCCTGCTGTTGGAGGATTCTGATGAGGAGGAGGGGGAACTCTGCCGCATCTGTCAAATGGGACACAACTCCCCCCCCGACCCGCTGATCGAGCCCTGTCGGTGTACAGGAAGCCTCCAGTATGTCCATCAGGAATGCATGAAGAAGTGGCTGCTTGCTAAAATCAGCTCAGGTATCGCGGGCGCCGCTAAACACTCATGTTAGCCCCATTTCCATTAGTTTTGCAGAAATTATAAGCAATTTTTTTTTTTTTTTTACATGTCAGCAGAGTTAAATTGTGGATAGAGTGTATTTCCATTAATGGATGTCAGATGAATACTTTCCATTAATCACTCTGCGAGATTAGGATCCGTGTCTCGTACTTCAACACGGAATGGACAAGTTAGCAAGTTAGCTCTATGAGAACGAATTATGTTGTCCTACGTATCTACTAATCTGCAAATTCTGTTTTGTTTGCACTTTTGCAGATTGTCTTTTTGGCTCACCACAAAAACCACCTCAAACAAATAAACCTTTTTTTTTGTGATATTGAGGTTTTATTTTTCCGAAATTTGGAGTGTTTCCATTGACGATTTTTCATTTTTTGCATCTTCAGAATGCGTATATCTAGGTCAGTGGAAATGCCAGTATTGAGACGTAAGCCTTAAGGTGACCTTCCACCCCCACCCAGGTTCTAGCCTGGAGGCCATCACCACCTGTGAGCTGTGCAGGGAGAAGCTGCAGCTCGACATCGAGGACTTTGACATCAACGAGCTGCACAGGACCCACGAGAGGGTCAGCGAGTCGTTTCCGAGCTGTGCCTGGCGCTCCTGAGAGACTCTTACATAGCACTAATGCTGCTACTCTGCCCCCACATCGCTCAGCATATGTACAGCCAGATAACGCAACAGTCTGCTGTTGCAGGTTTAGGAAAGTTGGCTTAGAAATGTCTTCTAATCTGTCTTAATGCCACTTAAGTGTAAGATTCCCATTGTGTTGTGTTTGAAGAATTTCGTGGACAGTTTATGTAAGCTTCATATACATTATCGTTAACGGTATCACCAGGATGCAGAATTGTAGTCATCTAACTGAATTTGCGCTTTACCCAACCAAAAACATAGATAACGTTACTTGCAGGTGTTTAGAGCAACGTGTTAATTATATGAAGCTAGTGTCCCTCCTTCCTGCCTGAAAACGATTCCTCTTGGTTCCGCTCATTCCGGTCTGTGTGACATTAATATACAAAATCACAGCAACATATAAAATCTTCCCATTCATGAACACGTAAATCAGTGATATCGTCCACGGTTGTGCCATTTTTATGACCCGTAAGAGATGGATGTAAGACGAATACCAATGAAGGCCTTTTTTAGACTCGCGAATGTAATACTTTTCCAAGATCCACATGTACCCTGTATAGTTCCCCCCCCAGCTAAAATCATGTGTTTTAGCTAATCGAATGAAATAGAAATGTGGACTGACTGTTGAGTCACATGACCTTATTGTGGCCCCTCCCCTGAACAGTCTGAGTACGAGTTCATCAGCTGTGGCCTCTACCTGGTGGTCCTGCTGCACCTGTGTGAGCAGCGCTTCTCCGACACACTGGGGATCGCCAACGACGTCGGGGTAAGGGCGGACCTGGCTGCATCGCCCCGGAGATGGTGTGATGCTTGTGTGACTATACCGCGGAAACGTCGGGTCTTATCTGTGTTTGAGCTCCGCCTCCCCGTAAAATGTCTTCCTCCCCCCTCCCCTCTCTCGCCCAGTTTTTCAACCTGGCGAGAACGCTGCGTGAGCACATGGACAATCTCGAAAGTACGTTACGACACTCCCGTCATTTGCCTTGTTGAAAAAGGACTTGTCTTATGAGGAGAGGTTAGCTGAGCCAAATCTGTTTAACCTCGAGCAAAGGAGATTAAGGGGGGACATGATCCAGGTGTATAAGATTCTAACAGGTCGGGATGCTGTTCAGCCAAATTATTTCAATATTAGTTTAAATACTAGAACTCGTGGCCATAAGTGGAAATTAGCGGGAGAACATTTTAAAATGAATTTGAGGAAGCACTTCTTTACACAGCGTGTAGTTATTAGTGTAGCGCAAGCGAAATCCCTGGGTTCCTTTAAATCAGAGCTAGATAAGATTTGAACAAGTCCGAGTTATTAGTTCTCCCCAAATGAGCTTGATGGGCCGAATGACCTCCTGTCGTTAGTAAACTTCTTATGTTCTTATGAGTGTGTTTCAGAAGATGTACTGGGAAAGTCACTCTAAGTGATTTGTCAACTGTTCAAAAATGTTACAAAGGCATAAACTGGATTTTCATGACAACCGCTTTGTGTTGCAGCGTTTAAGCAGGCCGGGGTGACAAAGGTCACGAAAGGCCTCCGTAACATGTCGCTCTAATTGGGATGAGGGTCCGTGCGGGTGCTGTACATCGAGGAATTTCGGTAAATAGCAGACTAGTATTGTCCTATCTAATGTTCTTCCCTCTCGTTCAGGGGCTTACAGGGAGTCTGAGGAAGAGGAGGCACGGCAAAACAGTCCATCTGTCGACTTCGGTGACTCTGAGGAAGAACGCTGCTGAGCAACGGCTGGCTAATGGGGACGGCATTTCATGCTGTGGTGATAAGCTTGTATGTAAAGTCTATATAGGTGTTTTAGGGGGAAAAAAGGCGAGAATTCGTTCAGAAAATTCTAGCTTTAATGAGTGTTTTATACCGATAAGGAAATGCTTTTTGGGAAATGTTTTAGTTGCTACTTAACCATTTATGTGAATTGTTTGTGTGACTTCTAAATGCCACAAGTGCTTTAAAACTACTACCGCAGTCAAAATCACTGTGCCCTGCGGCCGCCTCGGCCTTGGAACCGGGCACCTCCCCTCCTGCTCCAGCCCTCCCCCGGCAGAAGCTGGCAGGAGAAGCTGGACCCTCATCGAGGACATTTGATTATGTACATGCATTCTTTCTCACAGTATGCACAGAGGAGAAAATGTGAGAACTTTACGCACCGTTCGACCATGTATTTTTAATGATAATAAAAAATGGATTTCGTCCATGTTCATTTACCCATCCTCTGACTTAATCATTAAACCATTAGGGCAAAGGTTAAGACGTGATGGATTTTTGATTTTTTTTTAAAAGCTACACTTGCACTTATTTTCCCGCAGGAATGAAAACCACTTGAAATGGATTTAGCTGTGCGGATCAGCAGAAATGCAGAAGAAATATAAGGAAATTCTCCGATTACCACCCGGCAACCATTTATTAATAACTGCATACAAACTAAAAACAGTGACTGAGCACGATGTTTGTGCTCACAATCCCATCCCAAACTGCTGACAGCCAGTGCTTCTCAGTCACGCGAATGTTAAATGTTAAACAGCACAAACACACCCTCCCGCCTGAATGCGATATTCCGTGGCTTTACGTTTCAAACGTGCTTAGCTGCTTTACTGCATTATCACAATTAAATGACACCTGCAATCCTGGAATGTTATGCCACAGCGTCTCAAAACAGGTTTACGCGGTGCATTTCAGCAGGAGAACCCAATAAAAAATCATCTCACAGCAGCGACTCGATGCTAAATCCCTAATAATATATTGTACAGTGGGCACAGTGCACTTGGGTATACAGCATTTCAAACACTTAAGCTCCTCGATCTCTAGTACTGCTTCCAAGTGTGGCACACAAAAACTTTTTTCACATTTTACAAAAAAAATCACCAGCTTTACCCGTAACAGTGCAAGAATACTGATTCTGAAGGGCACCTATTTAAAACAAGTCAAAATACGGCTATGTAGCAAAAATCATTGGCGAATACATATTTAAAATGCAGTGTTTGAGAATACTGAATCGAAATGAGGCACTGAAAAAGCCAGCATTGCAAACAGGCCCCTTTAACACCCTGACAACAGCGAGGTGAGAGGGCAATCCTTACCTGGTGCAGGATAGGAGTTTGGACCCCCCCCCCAACCTAACACACCCCAACCCTGCTATATACCAGAAACAGAAATCTGAACCCAAATGCTTCTGAAAGCCAAATGTCACTCCCTGTGATGCGATAAATTGCCGCCCACTTCCAAAGGACAGATGGGGATTTGGGGGAGGGGCTTCATTAGGGCAAGGGCCCCGTCTCCTCCACCTCCATGAGACAGGCCTCGTCGGGCGTGAGAGACCGGAACGGCGGGTGGTACTCGAACGCGGTGAAGAGCACTGGGCCAAAGCTGTGCCTCTGCTGCATGAACCAGATGACAGCCGAGATTCCCAAGATGACCACCACGCTGAGGATGACCAGTGCTGAGAGGAGCCAACTGCTGCCTTTGGTGGGAAGAGCAGCAGGCCCAGGGTTAAGGCCAAACTTACCAGGAAACTCCCTACGGGTAATTATACTTGGCGACTTACTCTTTTTGGACTTCATTTCCGGTTCTGAAAGAGGAAATGGAAAATATCAGTATTGGCAGCCAAAGGAATCACGTTATGATGACCTTTCTAACACAAGCCGATATATTTCATACAAAATGTTGCCAATTTGTGAATTTCAATAGAATAGAGATACTGCATGAATCCTTTTGAAGAAATTCTCTTTTTACCTACACCATTTTGATCTCCATGACACATAGACACACAGAGGTGAGAGCAAGCTTTGAGGTTACAGTGTTGGGAGAGCCAGCATGTGGCATCCCTGTAACTCAAGTCAAGGGCCCACGGACACACGACTGTTCTGCTGAGGCTGGGGATCGAACCAGCAACCTTCCGGGCACAGGCACAGAGACTTAGCCCACTAAGCCACACACCTGTTTATATGTGTTTCTTTTTTGCACATCTATTTCCACTTTTATTCCAATTATCATCTTTTGTATTTCTCACTTGATTGTAGGTATAATTGCATATGCCAAGAATCAAAACAGACTGCTCGCACTTCTCATACTCGGCAGATAAAGGGATTCCGATTCTGATTCCATCTCTGTGTGATATGGATGCGCCTCCTGGGTGCGCCCCTTAGTGGTACCCCCCTCACCCTGAAGTGTCTCGCACACCACGCCGTTCTCTGAGGTCTCCTCGCAGCTGACTACGTCCCACATGCCGCTGGTGGTGTTCAGGGCGGCACACGTGTCCATGCTGGCCAGCCCCTCCGAGATGCTGCCCCAGTTGGTGAAATCTAGAGGCTCCTCTGTCTGCCACACCATCTCTGTGTGTGCATGGGGGGGGGGTTACATTGAGATGATCACTTATGGTTTCCTGGTAGACTCCCCCAATAACCACAACATTAGGCAAGACTTTCTTCATCAGATGAGTTGAAACAAAAATCATATCACAGACAATTCCAGTCATTAGTCTGCACTGATACCTTCCTATACAACGAATAACCTTTCACAACCTTACAATTGATGGATTCCTATCTAACGTACAGGAGTATTGCTTTTCATGACCAGAGACTCCTATGATATTTTTTTTCCCATGGCTTGAACTTGGTATCCGCTTCAACTTTAAATAATCCAGTAAAACTGCAGGTACATCTCGAACTGGGAGAAATCATGGAAAGAGAATGCTAGGTGCTCTCACACACAAAGGAGACTTTTAGGAACAAATATTACAACCCCCCCGCCCCCCCACATTTACAAATAAACATCC
>JAODJX010000001.1:46604127-46622824 GCA_026776945.1 Isichthys henryi
GGGGTGGAAGCAGGAGAGCAGTTAATTCGGAAGCATTGTTCGCTAAAATTTAAAGATTCAAGGATCCAAGGAGGCATACGTTGATGCGTCTTTCGGCATACATGTTACTAATTTAAAAAATACAAATCTCTTACATCTGCACTGTACAGGCCGATCCACAGCGATATGTTGGCTCTGCTGGAAGTCACGCTAAGGCTGGCCTGCTGGAAGGGCTCCGTCACACTGGCCAGGTTCATGTCCAGTTCTTTACACTGTTCCATTGCCTTAGACCAGGTGAGGTTCCCCTGCAGGATTCTGTACGTATGGTTGCCAACCTTAAATTGACCCGTGGGAACCTGAACGCTTTCTGGTTTGTCTGGAAAAAGGATCAAGACTTGGATTAATTTGTGCCATAGCCATACAATGCTGTCTGACTCACCACTCCAATGGGTGATATGATCTAGACCAGTGTTTTCCAATCCGGTCCGCGGGGACCCATAGTCGGTCCACGTTTTTGCTTCCTCTGAGCTCCCTGCTAGGCTGAGAGGGAGCAAAAACATGGACTGTCTGTGGGTCCCCGAGGACCGGATTGGATAACACTGATCTACACTCACCAAACCCATTCATGCTGTGACAGTGTGGCACGACATGCCTTATCTTAACTCCTGCCTGGAAGTTAACTAGCTTGTTTACCTGCATAATGTTGGCAGATGGAGACGTACTGATAGTCTGTACAAGGTACGTAGTTCCAGGTGCCCATAATTTCTGGATGAGGATCACGGATTATATAGGAACAATATTCCATACCCCCTGGATTTAGAAACTGAGAAAAAACAAGGAAATGTCATGACTCAGCGTTGAAGACCAAACAAAGTGTGGCTATAGATTTCAGGCAGCAGGAGGCACTTGCATCTCTTCCCATGGGTCTGTAGTGTCCATCCAATAGGGGGTTAAAGTTGATAAAGGTGACTGGAGACTTGTCGACCCACTCCAACACCATGTTTGCGTTCAGTTTGAGGCCTAACCAGAACTTAATGGGCTGGTTAGGAAGAAGGGACGTGATGAAATCTGAGGGGGAAAGAAAACAGATGGGAAAAGATCTGTTGAGATGTGTGGCCTTGTGTGTTTGTCATGCAGAATCTCGAGGTCACCACTGGGGAACCCCACTGACCTTGCTCGAGTTGGCTGGAAATGACGGGAAGGGTGCCCTTCAGTGAATGGCAGTAATCACTGGCCCGTTCAAATGATAGATACCGGGGCTTGATCACTGTGTAGCACTGCAGAAACAGACAGGATCCCTTCATGCTCTGACATTACTAGCTTTCCATTCCCACCAACCTACACATTTGTACATGTGAAAATTCATCAAACAAAACAAGGATCTCTGTGCTGTGTGTAGTTAATAGGTTTTACACAAGTGTGATTATGTAACTGTGTATTTCCAGGGTGTCCCCTGCCTTGTGTCCACTGCTTAACAAGTTCACCACAATCCTATACCAGACTGTAAGAAAGTTGGATGGATTATTTTCTACATTTAATGTAATCATTGCTTACTGAGCTGGGCAGTAGTGTGAAGTCAGAGAATACATCCCACGCAACTAAGGAGCAACATAAAGGAAATATCCTGAACTACAAAGGCGCTTCCTACACAAAGACTATGTACAAACATACACACACAGGTTTGCTGATGGTGGATTATGGCGGATTCTTAGATGGTGCCGGAAAAGAAGAGAGAATGTCCAACCATCGCGACGCCACTGATGCCAAACCTTGTCTCCGAAGGTCAAGGAGACGTTGATGCATGACATGCCAGCTGGGTGTGGCTCGGGGGGAAGCTTCTCCACAGATGTGACGTTCACCCTTTCACACACGAACGGAAGGCGATTCTCGCAGTACTGCATGTAGCCTGAGCGAAAGGAGTGGGGGGAGAGAGATTTTTTTGGCAACTGTTCCATTACAACATGTCTCAGTTTATGACGCTCCACGCGTGGCAGCTCAGAGTGACCGATAACTTACTCGGAGGCTGGTAAGAATGTATAGCACTGCAGCCGCCATAGGAATCGAGATAATGGTAGAAATGGAATCTGTAGAGAGAAAAATGATGTCATTTTCACATAGGTGCAGATTTTATGTTGCATATGAAAGCCTCAGCATGATGTTGTTCTATCCTCGTCACGCGTAGAATGCCTGAATGTCTCATGCACGTCATAAATGCAGACATAATGGTAACTCAAATAGGCAACAGGATCTTTTACTTTTAATTAATAGGAACTGTCATGTTTAATATTCAGTCCTTCTCATTCCTGTGGTTACACTAGGAAAACATCGGAACACCATACAGACAAATTCAGAAACAGACTAACTGACCTGAGGGGAAAGTGGTACATGGCGTTTTTCAAGTCCACCCACCAAAATAAGTTTCGCGTACCTTCTGAAATCTGAAACAAGTCACATGTTTGGCAATGTGAAAAAGAGGCCCCAAAATGTCCATTTCCGACTATTTCAAACCAGTATTTCACTGAACATTTACTTACACCTGATATTCGCGGGTGGGAGAGAATTAATGTGAACATGAGGAAGTCTCCCAGCCTAAATCCTAAAGTTTTGGTCTTAATTAATCTAAGGGTCATAATTCTGGGATCCCTGATATTTATCATAAACATTGGAAATGGCTGAAACTACAACAGCAAAGATGAAATGATGCTTTGCCTACACTTGCACAAGTAATGCTACACTGGAATGCCTCTTCTCACATATCCCATCATGCTCTCCTCTGAGACACACACTCACACATAGAAGCGAGAGCACAGCCTGAGGTCTGAGTGTATGCTCAGCAATTTATCAGGTGCCACTGAAGCATTTTGGGAAGTTAAGGGTCCATCAAATACATGATTCTTCTACCAAGGAATAGTTTGGAACTGGTCCACTTCTGATGAGAGGCACAGAGGCCTAATCAGTCACACATGAGATCTGAAAGGCTTGAGTTCTTAAAAGGCCGTACCTGAGAGATTTTCTGCACAATCTGCCTCACTATGTTATACGTGGTGGGAACGGCCAGCTTGCTCCCATTGTTCCAGCAGTACTCGCCAGCCTCCTCGTAGGTGAGCCTCGTGTCGGCCACGAACCAGAATTCTCTCCCACCCACCAATATTGACGTCTCGTGATGGCCTCCTGTGTAGGGGGATCGAGTAAGGGTTGCTTTGAAAAAAATCTCGGGACGGCTTTTTGAATTCGCTGCCTTACCAAGAAGACAAAGTGTAGTGGGCCGGAGTCCAAAATCAGCTTTCAAACAGCCTTAACAAAGTACCAATTGTAAAAAAAAAATGTAGATGTACAAAAGACAAGCTATGTTTCGTTAAAGCGTAGCGTTTTCTGTGCTGCTGTAAATTGAGTAAATTACATATAACAGAATCGCATAGCCCCTCACCTGGGTTATACCATTCAGGAATTCTTTCGCTCTTGCCTGTAGGTACAAAGATGCAAAAAGCAAATATATATAAAAAACTCCTTTACATTGTTTTTAAGATATCAAGGAAAACACAATGAAGTTACTGATACCAGTTCTCTAGGTGGCATTCGGTGATTCAGAATTTACCAGATAGATATTTCTAAATGCCAATTGCTCTGGATGCCGGGTTTATAAACATACTCCACTGGCAGATATAAGGTTTACCTCTGGGGATCTGGCAGACCCATTCCAGCTGAGCATCACAATGAAATGGGGTTAGGTAGGCTGGCTGTCGCCTGTGGTGGTAGTAGTGGGAGAACCAGTGATATCGGGTGAACTGCCTCCCGAGGATCTGTTTCGGCACACGGTGAAAAACCCAGTGACTTACACATCGAGGGGAAGAAACTTTCCCTCTTGTGAGATGTATTGGGACGTGCAAAAAAATGTAATCGACACGACTCAGTAAACCACGTAATGCAGAGCAGTATGCGTTATGTGATGGACGATACAGGCGTCGCTACTCAATAAGCATCTTGGCTTAGCATGTCAAGACACAAAAAATGAGGAAGCCCATTGCAACGTTGTTCAACGAAAACAGGACGGCGAATCATCTTCCTTGGCACGTTCTCCTAAAACCAGGTGAGAAATGCACTTCCAAGCAAACTCCATTGCTACCGATGCTAACATGGGGGATTTTTCCTCATTTTCCATGCAAAAGCGATGGAACGTCTTTGCACGTATTTATTTCATGCATATCTGCACATACAAACCGCGGCAGTATACCTTGAAAGCTGCACAATCCCTGTTGAACTCATCGTCCTCCTGAAGCTCTTCAGAGAAAATTGAAACCTAAAGCACAGAGATAACCACATCAGCTGGAATTCCTCAATAAATGCTGGATCGGTCTCCTGTCCTTAATGTCCTTAATTCTTACTTTCCAGTCAATCCAAAAATACTTTTGAATAGAAGCAAATAAAATGTACCAATTGCAGAATAGCGAATGTGCATTTCCGGACAATTGTTAAGAATTAGCCAGACATTGCTGGAATTCAAAGCCCACATCTTTGGCTACATCATAACCTTTATCCTTTTCGGACAAATGGTGACTGATGATGCATAAGCTTTATGATACATTCCCTTTCGGTTTTCATCACTCTCCAGGTTATCCTCCACTTACTGGTCTTCCATTGCTCCACTCCCATGAATTTTCGGACTTGGCACTTCGCCTGTTTAGCCCACTCCAGAAATAGCGGTCTTGATCTTGGCTTCAGGGAACAAAAGGTCAAAACAATTGCCCGTAAAATCGCCATTTTGCAAAGGATAAGCAAAAGATCAACGGTGAAAAGGCCAGAGTTCATGCTGCTTACAAATATACAATAGACTCTTTTTAGAGGGCAATCTCTTAAGCAGACACTGCTGGGCTCTAAGCTAAGACAGCACAGAGTTAGCCATGTGCTAACAGAGAGCCTGGATGCAAAGGCCTGCTCGGTGGCGTGATGCTACTGCCATACAGGATGGTTAATGAACTGGGACAGTCATAGCATTGCCTCATAAGCCAGCAGCATTGTAAAGCTGCTTTGGAGAAGCAGAAATGGGCAATGAGGAAGTATGCCTTGAATAGCAGTTCAAACGCACACTAGAGTCAGCAGCTGAGTAACTACCGCAAGTTACTGCCACACAGACTACTTCTATACCCATACCAGTCATTCTGCAAAGCTGCTTCTTAGCCAATAAATGTCATCAGACCATCTCTGTGGTTAATGGCCAGCCAGGGACCAGGAAGTTAAAGAGCAAGAGACTCTACAGCATTTTCCTTTTTCTCTAGATATGACTAAGATTGTCAGACTAGTCCAAACTTGTTCTAACAATAAAGGCGGTGTTTTAGTTCCAGTTATTGGGACTGGTTAGCGTGCAGGGATGATTTCAGTAAGTGTGATGTCACTGACCCATGACTGTCACCTTGCTACAGGCAGTAAACAAGCGAAACAAGGGTGAGACCTGATGGAGTCCTTCACGATGGCTTGAACTGTCCTCATCTCTTGCAGGTGGCTGAAGCTAACCAAGTGAGCTCCCAGGGCCTTGCAGAAGCGCTCGGCCTCCTCCCAGGTCCGCTTGCGAGTCAGCCGCACTTTATCGAACACCTGTCAGGTAACGTCACAGAAGATAACCTACCAGCACCCTCAAGTTACTGGAATACAATAGTCCTGCAAGTCCATCCTAACAGATTCTCCTCTCTACTGCCCACCTCTGGTTCTCAGAGGCTATTTGTTCTCCTCACCTTGTAGCAGTATTGAAGATCAGACCTGGAAGTCCACCCGGAAGGGCAGGGGAGGCTAAGGTCAGGCTCTGGTTCCTCCTGATGGCCGATGTCCTTCTTGCACACTGAGCCAGCTTTGAACTGGTTACAGTCCTTCACCTCCCACTTACCCAGTGATTTGGTGGACATGGCAGCACACCCGCTGGCTAGAGCTGTAATTGCAACCTTGAAATCAATGTTAATTGTCTTTAACAAAGTAGCCCTAATTACAACAGTCAAGCTAATTCTTCTCCCAAAGTCTTGGACAGATTGCCAACCAATTCCAAGATATTCCCAATGAAATTATGTCAATATCTAATTTCAAAAACATGACCCATGACAGACAGGCACAATAAACACATCCATCCATCCATCCATCCATCCATCCATCCATTTTCCATAACCATATATGCAGTGGAACTTCATGAAATTCTGCATGTGATGCCAGTCCATCTCAGTATATGCTTTGGCACACAGTATGGGCACTCATCGCACCTAACCTAACTGCATACCACTGGACTGCAGAAGGGAGTCTGAGTACCCAGAGAGCCAGGGTTAGGCACTGAACCCACAACCTACAGTGACACAGTGCCGCCTACTGAGCTACTGTGTCACCAGTTACCAGAAAGTAATATCCCACTGATTTTCTCACACATTGTGTACCTGGCTCAAATGCATTCCAGTTGCTGTAGGTCATATCTTTCTGATGGCCATCTTTAGTAATCCACTGGAATTCTCCAGTGTCATTAACATTTTGAAGCCCAGTCCAAAAATATTGTGATTCATGAGTTACGTGCTCTTTGATAAGGCTGTTGATGAACATCTGCTCAAACCTGTGAAAGACACAATGCAGGTTGGTTTAACACAAAGGTACCCTAATGGAAAAAGCTCCTGTGAAAGACACAATGCAGGCTGGTTTAACAGAAAGGTACCCTAATGGAAAAAGTTCCTGTGAAAGACACAATATAGATTGGTTTAACAGAAAGGTACCCTAATGGAAAAAGCTCCTGTGAAAGACACAATACAGACTGGTTTAACAGAAAGGTACCCTAATGGAAAAAGCTCCTGTGAAAGACACAATGCAGACTGGTTTAACAGAAAGGTACCCTAATGGAAAAAGCTCCTGTGAAAGACACAATGCAGGCTGGTTTAACAGAGGGGTACCCTAATGGAAAAAGCTCCTGTGAAAGACACAATATAGATTGGTTTAACAAAAAGGTACCCTAATGGAAAAAGCCCCTGTGAAAGACACAATGCAGACTGGTTTAACAGAAAGGTACCCTAATTGAAAAAGCTCCTGTGAAAGACACAATGCAGGCTGGTTTAACAGAAAGGTACCCTAATGGGAAAAGCTCCCTGGATTTCATAGTTTTATTACAGTGTTTCATTACCTGTTCATAATGGTCAGGTCACACCTGTCCTTGAACAAAACGGCATTGGTGTCCACCTTGTAACACGCATTACCGTGTCTCTTCCATTCCTAGCAGATAAGAGACAGTATGAGTTGCCTGCCTAAGAGGTGGGAGCACAACAATGGATAAACGTTCGGAACAAGGGAAGTCAATGGTAGCTTTTTACAAATCGTAATTGTAGTACTCACGCCCTCATCAGGACACCCGCCTTTTTCAGTAGATTCCTTTACTTCCCCTTTCTTCTTGCACACAAAGGGCAGTTTAACGTCACATCGAGTCACTTTCCACAAGTGGGACTGTGCCGTGAACAGAAAAAGGAAACTCGAATATACTGCAATATATTGCATGATTTTTTGCCAAAATTTTGCTACATTTTTTGCTAGAATACAACCGTCCCAATCATTTCAGAAATGATACGTCAGTTTTACAGATATTTTTTGTCTTTTTTTTCCTGATTCATCCGTAATCAGTCATCCAGTAGAAGGGTGCTTTAAGCCTAGAGCCTATTCTTAGATGTACGGGTATAATGCAGGACAGTCTGGATAGTCAGGTGACACACTAACACACTACAGGCAATTTAGAGACACCAATTCACGTAGATGCATGGAGGAAACCGAAATACCTGCAGAAGAGCCACACAAACATGAAGGTCACACATATGCAACCCAGTCTGGAGCCTACAGAGCTTCCTGTGGGGCTACCATGCCACTTCTAAGGTCTTCATCAAAGTTCAAACCTTCTGACATACAGTACCTCTTCAAAGTAGGAGACGCAGGCGGGTTTCCCTTCATCGGGGAACTGGGGCTCATCCCTGCTCCAGTATGTGAAAGATACTGGAGATCTGTCGGTCCAGCTGAAAAGGTACGGGCTTGCTTCACTTCTTAGGCCGGTCCACACCTCAAACACATCACCTGAGGAGACCATAACCAAACGGATTACTCACTCTGCCCTAGTCTGCAGATTCAGTAATACACAAACGCGCAGGAGTTTAGTTTGAGATCAATGGATTGGGTGCCTGAGTCTTTACTGGGGGGTTGGGGGTAAAAAACCCTAAAATAGACCTATCAATGCTAAACATCAGGTTAGCTATGATTTTATCATGTCACTATGGCAAAGCTATTTAATGTGAATAACTAGGTCCTGTTTACAGGAAAAACACAATATTTTGGTAGTTTTCACCAATTTCTAGCTGTAGCACTGAGAAAACATCTCATCTGACAGATGTGGTAGGTTTTCATATCCTTCCATGTCTGCACTTGGGGTTCCATAATGACTAGATGAAATGGCTTTAAAGATTATTATTATCAGGTGTTGCCTAGTTGATGTTCACGACCAGTGACCATGCAGACAGCATTTCCCCAGAATGACCCCCTTTGGGTGTGGGTCTCCAAGCTTCCCATTGGTTTGTTAAGACTTAAAGATGGCATTTTTTTCAGCCAATCACAACAAAGCAGGCGGCTGCCATAAATGACTGCAAATATTCTCAAAGACATGCAGTAGGAGTGTCTTGTGTTGGGATAGGTGGGGATGGGGGAGGTGTGACACCTGTGTGGAGCCCCGTGCTGAGTGCCTCCACATCGGTGAGGCTGTGCAGGCTCAGGAGGTCCGCCCCACTCCTCTCGCAGTACTGCTGGGCCTCGGTCATAGTCTGGGGCTCCTCCTTCACCAGGTTGATGCAGAACCCATCCCAAGGTTTCCAGTTTGGCTCACAAGAGGTGGTCTTGTCCAATGGTGGTGCTGAAGGAAAGGTTCCGGGTATATTAAGCACCACCCACCATTCTCCATCCAATCAATTAAAGGAAACTAGCAAAACAAATAAATTCCGCCCCTAACAGCATGATGGCTTGCAGCTCTCACCCGCTGGTTCAGGCTGAGTGCGGTTGAGCGTTTTTTTGCATATGTAGGGCAGCCTCATGCTACACGCCTCGCTCACCCAGAAGCCCCTGGGGGTCATCAATGCGCAATCTGCCTCCCGCAAGATGGAGGTAAACGGCATCCCTGTGAAAGTGTACACGACAGAGCGACAGCACATATTAAATAATGCTCTCCAACGGCATATTACACAGCCAATCAAACAGCTCATAACATATTACACAGCCAATCACACAGCTCATAGCATATTACACAGCCAATCACATAGCCCATAGCATATCATACAGAGGCATCAAATCCTGAGAGTGGAGATTAAATGCAAATGTGTTTACAAATACAGAAGTACTCCATAATGACCTTAAAATGCACACTACAATGTTTTAACGTGCCTATGCTGGTGTTTAAGGGACACCTGTGAGGAAAAGACCTGTTAAAAGCTAATTTTTACCATTATCCCATTTGACGAAATTGAGCGGGGTGCTGTCTGACCACTGCCAGCCCTGAGACATGTCCAGCTGATTCAGTCCAATCCACATCTGCTCAGGCAAACTAGCATTGGCTGGAGCTGAGAAAACAAATAAATAGTCAAATAAATCAGTGAGCTGACCAAGCTGCTGTCCAGAGTTTGCTCAGGTGCCTTAAATGACAAAAAGTCGCAATCAGCCCCATAGCAGAGAGAGCACCCATTTGGTTCATTTATTTAGCAATTTTATCCAAAGTGAAATATAATTAAGGAAACAGTCAGTCACTCCCTGGAACTACTTGGGGTTAAGGTCTTGCTCAAGGACTCAACGGCGACATCACTCTGCCAACATTGGGATTTGAACTGGGTCCCTTTCAATCACAAGCACAACATTCTAATCTGCCGAGCCACACATCACCCTGCTGCTGGATTTCCGCCCTCTGTTTTCATTCGCGCATTTCCATGAGCGAATGTGTGAATCTCTGCTGCCCGGTTCCTCCAGGCGCTCAGTCTCTTCTTGGAGACCGAGAGTGGAATGTAGCGGAGTGTCTCTCACCAGACACGGAGGCGAGTTCCTTGGGGCCGGAGATGCTGAGCAGGTCCCCGCCTTGGCTGCGACAGGAAGCCCGTGCCTCGTGCCAGGACAGGGCCGCCTGCAGGTTGTACTGGTAGCAGCTTCCGGAACCATGGTTCTCCCATAGGACATCACAGGATTGTTCTACAAGGAATGAAAAGTTGAAGTCCGGTAAGTACCACCGGACAAGTCCAGAGGAACACAAAATATGCAACCCAGCAAGATGGCTGTGAATTTTCCGTTTACTAAATGGGAATTCCAGCAAAATTCCAGTTATTTCATATGTTAATACAATCAGCTTCAGAATTTTTGCCACCCTCAATGAAAGAGGGTAATGTCCTGGCCAAGATGGCAGCAAATAAGACAAAATATATAAAATAAACTACGTAGTCTACAGAAGAATCAAAACTTCTTTCAAAATGAGTAGGAAAATTGCTTACCATTTACCTAATAAAAATAATCGCTTCAAGAACATTACGTTATATTCACAATTAAGAAATATTTTAAGGTCATGTGGAGTGAAATTGTTGACACCACTGAAAAATAACTTAAATAACAGGAAAGAATCTTTGCATCTTTGGTGAAAAAATATATTTTTATCCTGCTGCTATTGCATCAGAAGTCACAAGCTGCCTGTGGCAATTTCCTGATTCTCTGTGGTACATATATAACATCACACACGAGCAAAAGCCCTTTGTCATTCAACACGGGGAAATCCAAAGACCATCCATGTGAAATGAGATCAAAGGCTGCTAACCAGTGTACAAATTATCCAAAGAATATAGAAATATGTTAAATTATCATTGAGCATAATCAGGGCAATTACTGAAGATTTTATTCAGGGTTCAGCAGTGGAAAATTTATCAGGAACTGGATACTTCAATATACTGCCCCCACACACAATGCGACTCATGACGAGAGGTAAGAGCTGATCCGAAAAATCACAGTTTCTGAAACTGATTTCTTTAAAATCAATTGTCCAATACCACCACGATTACCAGTATCTCGAAAAAGGTGGTTCCTGACACAATACCACTGAATGCATCGCGTGAAACTGGTTAAATATCACTGGAATTACAATCACAATTATGTGTCGTGATCAGATGAGACAATGGTTGAGCTTCTTGATCATGCACACCACCGACATGTTTGGTGCACAAAGGGCAGTGCATTCTGGGAAAAGCACCTGGTTCCCACTTTCAGATACAGTGGAGGATCATTGATTCTTTATGACGGTTTTACTGTAAATGGTACAGAGGCTAATTTGAACATGAATGGCGCCATGAATTCCATGATAAACCAGGACATTTTCGTCAAAAATCTAGATGTCTGTGCCACAAAGTTAAAACTTGGCTGCGAATGGACCTTTCAGCAAGATAAAGACCCCAAGCACACATATGAATCAACACAGAAATGGTCGCAAAAGCACAAAATCACTTTTTGCAATGGCCACCTCAGTCTCCAAATCTGAACCTCACAGAGTTGATCAAAGAGACCAAACAATAGGGCTGAAGAGAGATGGAAATCAAGACCAGACAGTGGACAACAGAACACACAGTGGACCAGACACGACAAGACAGGACACTACTGGAATCAGGAAGCAGATAAAGACAATTGAGACCACATTTTTTGTTTCACTCATTTCTCAATTTATAGGTGTGTGTCTGTGAATAATATACATTTTTTTTTTCAAACTGCAGCCTAGTTCTTCTCTGTTTCTCATTGATGAAGGGTTTCTTCTTTGCTTTATGGGACTTCAGTCCTGCTTCTAGGAGCCTGATACGAACTGCCCTAGCTGTGCACTTCACACCTGCACCTTAATGTTTCCCATTGTTTTTGCAGGTCACTTAATGTCGTCTTATGATTCATGAGAAACTGTTGGATATGTTAACGGTCATCTCTGCCATTAGAACGTCGCTTCAGCCCTTTACCTGGCTGGTTTTTGGTCATTGCCAATGTCTCCTGCTTCACCTTGTTCTTGTGTACTGCTGTCTGAGAAACTTTAAGCCTGGAAGCAGCCTGCCTCACAGTGTAGCCTTCTGTCAGCAGAACCAGGGTTAGACCAGGATTTAAAAATGCAGATTTGTTTAAAAATATAGTGGTATAATTTTTTTATATGAAAATACATAGAAGTATTTCCAAGGATAAAGCTTCCTTTGTTAAGCGTCTGAATTCAGGCGTAGGCAGAAGGCATATTTTTGCCTAGACAAAGGTAAATGAAACCTGTAGTGAATGTCCCATCTTGAACACATTACACTGGAGACAAACAGTGAGAGGGACAAAGCTTACCTGGACTGAGACAGTAACCCCACTTCTGGTCGGCATCGTAGTTGCCAGTGGTGGCACACCAGCTGAGGTCGCGGTCCTGGCCGTGTGACACGCACCCATGATGCCAGCTGCCATTGTAGTAAAAGGGAAATTCGCAGGCTGCCCCGAAGGAATTTCCCATGATGCTGTACAAATCTGAGATGCAGTGAGATAAAAAAAAAAATATAGGGAAATGAGAACAATCCAACTGAAGTAGAGATAAAACTAATTCCGTTAGTAAAGGCTCCTTTTACAGTGAACAGGGGTAAGAACATGCTCAGTTTTACCACATGTGTTTTAATTTATTTAAAATTTAAAATAGAATTAAAATTTAAACTTAATTCATGTCTGAACACTCCTAAGGGCAGTTCAGGTCTTGCGTGCAGGCTGATTCATTGAGCACACAAAGGCTTATAAACAGTTCCCACGGTTATATAAAGATGTGTTGCTGTTTGCCAGAAAACAAAATTATTTTTTTCCAAAACAATTTCTTTGACCATTTTGCTTTTTCAAAAATACCCAGGGGGACATTTAAATTCTACATGCAGTGAAGCATGTACACATATGTACATCTGTTTGGTACAAATGCAGGCAATATCAGCTTCTTGTAAAAATAGTCCATCCATCCATATATTCAATTCAGCATTACAGGGAGCTTAACCCTTATTAGCACAAGCCAGAGGACATCAATCTGGATGGGTTGCCAGCCCATCAAAAGGATAAATAAATCATTGATATCTATTCACTACCATTTCATCACACCAAATCTTGAAGCTGTGAAGGATGAAACTATTCTCATTATGATATGGAATCCCCCCTAAATTCCAAGCAACCAAACACTGTACACAAAAATCCCCGATCGACTTGCAGAACAGTGCGGGATTTCGCTTTGCGGTTAAACTGCCATTTCAGCTGTTAAAGCAAGGTGGTCTGGAGCTATAGAGACAAATCCAGACCAGGGCATCCCCAAATACTGTCACTAACATCCGGGCACTAACAGAAACGGAATAGGCCAAACACAGATAATGACGGGAAACCCACAAGGAGATGGGAAACTCTATTTCTAATTTTAATCTGCTGTTGTTCCTCTACAACATAAAACAGAATCATCAATCATGTAGATCCTTGAATTCCTTGAATTCTTTGTGGGAACATTTATTACACAGATTTGACAACTGAAATAAAAGCAAACTATTTCCAACTTTATTTTCTGTTTAACACACTGTAGTTATAGTTAAGGTGTATTCCTGTCTTGTACTCTGTTGTCTGGGACAGGCTCCAAGCTCACTTGGATGGATGGATGGATGGATAGCTGGGTGGACATTGAAAAACTAATCTTACTTGGTAATGGACCACTGAAGGTGGAGAGTGAGGTTCTCACAGCCTTACCCTGATATGGTCTCTGGCAAATGCTTTCTGACGAGTTGTCTCTCATCCACTGGTCGCCAAACCCCTTTTTGGCTGTGACAGTGTCATTGATCACGGACAGGGACACCTGGGACGCAGTGTGGATGATGCCTCCACTGCAGCGCCACCATAGAATGTCCCCTGCAGAGTCACAGCTGAGCAGAGCCAGGGTCTTGGAGTCCGTCTCAAGGCCCAGGCAGCGGCCAGTGGCCACGTGGAAAAGCCGGTGGCCCGAGCCCCACTTCCAGCGCTGCTGGTCAAAGCTGGTGCAGTGTGCCACGCCCACGCGCCGGTCCTCACCCTGGAGGCACCTGCGCGTGCTCACGTGGCTGATGCTGAAGGAATCGTCCCCTGCGCAAAAGCCTGATCTTAAGGCACAGTTGTACAATCTAGGTTTTCAAGCTGCCTTTCATTAATTCATCGTCCGTTTTACGTGAATTTACTTCGGGGCACATCACCGAGGCGATACTGCATGTCAAACGAAAAGTCAACTGACTGCGGAGATACAGCCAGTAAGTCCCCCGGAACTTAACTTTTACTTTCATTTCTTCTGCATACTCCCTTAATTGCCGGCTCACTTTGCTCGTTAAGTTTTATATAGGTTATTTTAAAATTTTAGATTCACACAAATAGCTAATTTCCCGCGTTATATTTACCTATTCTATTAAATTAAGATTTTAATAGGACAACCAAAGATCTTCTAGCCGTCACATTACAC
The DNA here is from genome assembly GCA_026776945.1 of Isichthys henryi. NCBI lineage: Eukaryota > Metazoa > Chordata > Actinopteri > Osteoglossiformes > Mormyridae > Isichthys > Isichthys henryi. The sequence continues at coordinate 46,618,604 of JAODJX010000001.1, forward strand.
CGAACAGGTAACAATGCTTGAAGTAATATCCAAATATATGCTTGAGTCATTTCTGTTACAATAAGGCTACATACACAATTGTGACATACTAGTAAACAAAAACCTGTTCTTTTATTACAAATCTTTTCTTACCCGAGTATACGTCTTGTGCAATTGTCCTGCAATAAATAAAGCCGAATCCAACAAAAAGGATTAAATATCGGTACATCGCAGCTTCTAGTGTGATATGCATGGCTATGAGGTTCCTCTCGTCATAAAAAACTAAAAGTATTTCTCATTTCACTTTTGCTTTTATCCCTTGCCGGAGATCTGCGTCACAACAATATACCACCCGAAAAGTATGCGCCAAGCGTACGGGCAGGAGTGAGCATATCTCCAGCTAGCGACTAGTTTAATAGGGCAGGCCGGACAGGAGGGAACTTCATACTGAAAACCTCACTCACTGTCAACTATATGGAAGTGACACGTCATTCACGGAAATATTAATAAAAAAATTCCCAGGATCACAATGTATTGTCTTGTTACTGAAATTAAGCAACAACAGCGAGATTTTTTTTAAAAATGTAACTTTAACACACACACACTAGTTAAATCTGAAAGACAATTAAAAATCTATGTTGACAACTGGTAAAATGTTTCGTGAATGCTTACGTTTTGCCACAGACACCAGACCCCAAGAGATGCACCTTTTATTTAGTAAACTTTGAGCATACCGTTCATTCAGTGTGGAAAAAAACAAATATAAATATTTCAATGGAAACGTATAATTGATAACAAATAACGTTCTGTAAAAAGTAAAAAAAAAAAAACGTTTCAGCTGCTTTCAAATACACACAAATTCCTTCAGAACCAACCAAATGGATCAAGTTTCAGTTTAAGCAGGTGTTCAATGTTCAATTAATAATTGCATTGTTTTAAATACAAGGATGTAAACCATGACGTGTGCAACAAAAGGATACATTAACGTAATTATAGTTCTCTGTACATGTTTAAAAACTAGAAAGTACCTTAATATATGCACAACAAACACAGTATTAAAATAAAATTCAACCTAGTCTACCTTTTGTTGTTTTTACATTCTTTGCATATTATAGGATATTTACCAATTAAGCAAAACTGCCTGGTATTCTTCACCAATAATGTCCTGCATTAAAAAACACGACACGTCTGTATCTTTTTAAAGAAATTTCTGTCTAAATCACAAGCTCCCACAGTCAGAATGAGACGTGCCTGTGGAAGGTAACCTGCGTTGACAGGACTCCAACTCCGTTCTCACGTCGTGGACTGGGCTTCACTGCAATTATGCAGATGTGTTCATCCATGTTTGTGTTTGACAAGATGGTAATGACACTGTTAAGCAAACAAAGACAGAAAAGATACACGTGCATGTGCACCAGACACACACACACACACAGTTTAATCTTGATGCCAAGCTCCCTGGTAATATATATTCTAAGCACTCATATTCTTGGCATCAAAAGATTTTTACCAAAAATCGACAACGAAACATGTAATAAAATAAATGGAAATTCCACATACGGAGTCCCTTCCCCTTTCCTGTATGCGCAAATATGAAAGTAAACAACTTGTTAATACATCCTTCAGCTGAGTATTAATCCCCTCTGGGGGATTTTGATGTCCCTTGTGCTCCCCTCATGCCGGGTACAGGGCTCTCCGAGATGAACCCCTATTCGCCGGCATTGCCTTCAAGGTCTGTTATGAGCACGTCAGAGTCCACAGCCTGTGAGCTGGCTTGCCGGTAATATGCGCTCCCGAGGAATGGGAATCTGCGGAAGCGTGCCCCGTTCCTCTTGTACACGCACCACAGCGATACAACAAGGAGGGCAAATATCAAGATGGCCACCAGGGCAGCAGTAGGAATAACACCATGGTGCAGCCCTGGAATGGAGAAGATGGGCCAGGATCACATTAATGAACGTCCCACTACTGAAATTTTTAAAAATAAAATAATCTGCTGTTTAGGAAAAGTTATGATTTTTTTCCTATGACTCCATGAATGTTAGTAAAAGAGCATTATGAAATAGTCCAAGAATGGAAGGAGGAATTCAAAGCCAAAAAAAGACAATCCATGCAAGTGTCCTACCCAGTTAAGGTCATTCACCATATGACCAGTTTTCATTAAAATACATTTTTAAGAACCAAATGATCAAATAAATGTCTCACATCTCTTACCATTAAGCGGTTCAACTTCTACTTCATTTACTGCATCTGAAACAAGTAAATAAAATAATCTGCACAGCTTCCAATGTTATGCTAACATTTAGCTACACTACACTTATGGCGCCATTCCACTGTTACCTGGAACCGAGCTGCACCTGACGTGTACTGCGAACTGACACATTTCCAAGTATGGGAGCCGTATGCAACTAGTATCCAAGCAGACTTGGCCCAGTTTACTAGTTGGGTCGAAAGCGTGATAAAACTGAGCTGCACGGAGATACCAGTGATCTGTGTTGATGTGCATGGATTATCTGAAGGAAAAAACAATATATTCGACATATTCTTTATATTCTAAATTAATTAATTATTAGTAGTGTCGCCCATTAATGTATTAATGCATTCCCAATAACTTGAAACCTGAAAATCTCCTACTTAAAAATGTACTATAGAACAGAATGGATTCATTATGCAAATTTACACAAGCGAATGCGAATTCCACTAGCGTTTGATGCTAACATAACATGGCGGTTCTCACAGATGTGCTAGTAGAATTCAGTACATAGTAAATCATGATGTCCACCGTGTGATCAGTAAATAAACGTCTTTGGTTTTTTCGTTACTGTTGCCTCCAAACCTGGCAACGCCTTTACCGAGCCGACCCTTCAGCAGTGGAAAACCAAAGCGAGCTGAAACCGTGCTCTGTTCGCGGCATGGCTCAGGTACGGCTCGGTTCCTGTGTGCCAGTGGAAAAGAGCCGTAACAGTCTTACTACCTCCAGTTCATATTTGGCAGCTCCAACCACCAAGAAACAGTAATATTTTGTGGGGGTGACATATGGCTCTGTGTTAAGATCCATGGCCAAAAGTTTTGAGAATGACACGTATTGGTTTTTAAGTCTGCTACCTCCGTTTTTATGATGCCAGGGATTGAACTGCTGAGGACTGGGGTAAAGTCATTTTCTCTGATGAATCCCCTTTCCGATTGTTTGGGGCATCCGGAAAAAAAGATTGTCCGGAGAAGAAAAAGTGAGCGTCACCATCAGTCCTGTGTCATGCCGACAGTAAAGCATCCTGAGACCATTCATGTGTGGGGTTACTTCTCGGCCAAGGGAGTGAGCTCACTCACAATTTTACCTAAGAACACAGCCATGAATAAAGAATGGTACCAAAACATCCTCCGAGAGCAACTTCTCCTAACCAACCAACGACAGTTTGAGGATGAACAAAGCCTTTTCTAGCGTGATGGAGCACCATGCTATAAGTCAGAAGTAATAACTAAGTGGCTTGGAGAACAAAACATTGACATTTTGGGTCAATGGCCAGGAAACTCTCCAGACCTTAATCCCATTGAGAACTTGTGGTCAATCCTCAAAAGGCGGATGGACAAACAAAAACCCACAAATTCCAACAAATTCCAAGCTTCGATTATGCAAGAATGGGCTGCCATCAGTCAGGGTTTTGCCCAGAAGTTGATTGACAGCATGTCAGGGCGAATTGCAGAGGTCTTGAAGAAGAAGGACCAACACTGGAAATGTTGACTCTTTACATAAACTTGAACTTTGACACTTAAATGCTTGCAATTATACTGTCGAACAAGGTTCTTCACCCTCAACTGCTTCAGGAACTGGCTGACCCAGCTTTCTCAACGTGACATCACTTTGGTTAAAGCGTCTGCTAAGTGTAAGTGCAATGCGTAGCGGCAAGGCGTACCTGCCGGCATTTTGCAGACGAAGCCCAGCTTGTCACCGCAGTGGGACAGATGCCAGACGCTGTCGGACGCCCTCATGGAGACGCAAGTGTCAGCGGAGAGCTGCTCGACACTGGGGGCTTTGAAGTGCCAGTTTGAGTACAGGATGGCAGAGCCATCAAACCAAGAGAGGGCAGGGACTGCGGGAAGAGGGAGCGCAGACAGCTAACAAACCAATCAGAGGGCAGGGACTGCGGGAAGAGGGAGCGCAGACAGATAACAAACCAATCAGAGGGCAGGGACTGCGGGAAGAGGGAGCGCAGACAGCTAACAAACCAATCAGAGGGCAGGGAC
>JAODJX010000001.1:46638849-46665008 GCA_026776945.1 Isichthys henryi
CCCAGGCGGAGACTCGAACCCGGGTCCCAGAGGTGTGAGGCGACAGTGCTAACCACTGCACCACCATGCCGCCCCTCTCTGTAAAAATAAATAAATAAAATAAATTAATTAACTTGCACCGCTGGCTAAATATGCATCTCATCTCCTGGCCTTCCCACCTACTTGAGGGTCTCCTGGATTCACTCCACGTGATTATTAATCTCCCGTGAGCTTTTCAAGCGGTTAAAGAACTGGGATCTTGAGAGAAGACAGACGATATGTCAGTGAGATATTTAAACCACCATCACCGCCCGGCTCAAGAGGTTTGACGGACACATCTGCTGGCAAGGACAGGCTGGGGGTTTTCGGGGCTGCTTTCATTCAACCTGGCGTACATTTACTAAGTCATGATGCAGATACCACAAGCATGCAGTCATCCATGCTACAAAACAGGTCGCAGCCTGAAGTTCCACAGCCGACTTGCAAACAAACACTGATTTGGACTGATAATCTGAGGAAAAATGCAGGCACAGTATTGGCCAAATCCTCTGTCAGGAAGCCGTGACTTTAACCAAGTTCCCTTGTGACTAAATAAGGTCGTTTTCAAACCACAAACAAATCAAATCAAAGTCCATTTATCAAATGCACATAAGTACGGAATACAGCAGGAGATACAGGCAGTGACATGAGTCTCCCTGAGAGCTCCTAATAGTGAAATAAGTAAGAAGTATAGGAAAAATAAAAGGTAAGATAAAAACGTGCAAAAAGTCCATAACGCCAGCCTGAGCAGCTACTGAATAGCCTCGCTGCTTAAGGGCAGTAGGAGTACAGAGTTGTGCCGAAAGGTCTTGGGTGCTCAGTAAGACCCACCTCGGCGCATCCTTTGTCCCCCGCCCCAGCTTCCCTCATGGTGACGAGACCCAGCTTCCTGCACACCGAGGGCAGCTTCGCGCCACAGGGAGCCAGCAGCCAGTTTCCATGCTTAGAAGCAAAATCAAATTAAAATAAATTTCTGCGATCGCTTACGAGCTGAATGCATCCGCCCCTCCAGAGGAGAGCGGACTGGTCCCACGTACCTCCCGGTGAGTCTTGGCACAGAGCGGCCCGCGGCCTTGCCGGAGGTCAGGCTCGTGCCTGTGCCAGAACGTGACAGACGTGGGCGTGCCGTCGGACCACTCAAAGACCACCGAGGTCTCGCTCCTCAGGCCGATCCAAGCCTCCGGGGACGATTCTGCAAGTTTGCATGACGAGCAACGGATGTAAGGTCAGCATCAGGCACAAGCTATTTTTATCACCCTCCCAGTGAAGTGAGGATGAAGAACGGTGTGAATTATATGGCAAAGAGAGAAGGTTATGATTTCCCTCCTCCTGCCCATGTTCCCCCTCGCAGCTGTTGGTCCCCAAACCCGCGAGCGGCCGAGCTCACGGTTAGCAAGGAGTCCCAGCAGAAGCTCGACGTCAGCCAGAGAGTGGACACTGGTCAGGTTGGCTCCCAGTGACCGGCACGAGGCGGAGGCGTCCGGCCAGCTCTGTGGCTCCTCCAGGATCTGGTAGCAGAAGCGGTTCTGGGGAGTCCAGCCTTCGGGACACACTGTGCCATAGTGCTGCCAGTTACCTGGGGGGGGGGAGGACATAACTGAATGAAGAGGGGCCTATGGGGTCACATGATCATTTAACTCACAGCCCATTTGCTCAAGTTGTTCCAGTGTATCCTTAGCCATGGTATCATTGATTTCTCCCCTCTGTTACTGGCATTTTTATTAAGATCAACGGAGAACAACATCTATCTGATTTAGATGAGGTATCTCGTCGAAAGATACAGAAGCAGACCAGAAATCTAGCAGTGCCCTTCCTGTCGTTTTTAGCTAAGAGAGTCATAAAAAGCACGACTGGGGTTGTCATAACAAAGATAACGACGTGTGATCACTGAACACAAACACCCCCCCAGAAGAATCTTCCCTCCTGATGGGGTGCGACAGGGTGCAGGAGGAGGAAGGGGGCTACCCCGAGGCTCACCGAAGGGCTCCGCCCTCCTGCTGTCATTGGGTGTCTTCTTACAGATGTAGGGCAGCGCCGCCTCACAGGACAGGCTCTGCCATGGATGGCCAGAGGTGGAGTTGTATACCCCACACTGCCTCTCGCGGCGAGACGGGGCTGTGATGCCTGCAGGGCGGCGACATAGGTGAGGCACAACAGTGGGGGGGCTGAGTCATCGAGCAGGCAGCACGCTAGGGGCAGTCATTTTTTCCACCACAGAAAGATGACGTGAGAACCACAATAAATGTTATCACACACCCAAATAAGAGGGAAAAGTGCTTAGAGGTCGTGTGCAGAGGGGGCAAAAAGACTCTTCATTAGATAGAGCAGGAGTTTCCATTGACTGCTTTTCAATGAACTTTTTAACTGCTCAATTATAATCTGGTTGCTTCTAATGTGATATATATTTTTGTAAATAAATGAATAAAGTAATGATTTTCATTATTAAACCAATAAATTTGCAATAGTTTCGCTGAATTAAGCAAGTAGCCTAAGACTTTCTCTGAGCACCGTGTGTGAGGTAGGCTTTCGCTCCGCAAAAACGATTGTTTGCCTCCCCCCCCCCCCCCCAAATAAATGTAAACTAAGTAGCAGGTCCTCCAACTTACAGGGAAAATTTGGGGGTTGGTGGCAGGATTGGCACTCAAGCCACTGGAAAAAAAAGTCACACTGGTCCATTTGGACTGGTGTGGTGCTGAGGTATCACCTCCTGCACGGCTGCACTCGGGTTCTCGTCCCTGAGGAGGTTCGTCTTGTGGTGTGTGTGGCAACACGCTGTAATCAGTGCTCATCCCTAACCTCCTCCTACCTCCTAACTAGTTTAAAGCATTTTCTCATTATTTTTCATTACAATTCGTCAACTGTCGTTCATCTTCCCCCGCCCTGCACATTTTTGCTTAAGGGAATGCAGCAAGAACCTATGGCTTCGTCCAATTTGCCCCACTGAGTACACACTTATACACACCACACATGGTGGGTGCGTTCACGCGCTTTCCGCAAGTACCCAAGTAATGTACACTTTATGCACACTGCATGAAAGCAGCCTTTGGTGAAGCATATAGACCAGAACAGACTGCACTTATGACGACTAATGTTTATATCAAACACGAGGATGTCTGCTGTCGTATCAGAACGCAACATGCCTCCTAAGAAGTTTCACTTTCAGTGTACAAAGTTGTATAATAAGTGTTTACATAGCTTGTTTCTTGTTCACCTCTTCAGATATGATGTGTGTCCCATTGTTTTCAGGAAACGCCTGGCCACTCGAGCTCGTTACAAACACTTGCGCACTTTACATCTTATGTCAATATACGTCACCCAAGTATGTAGTGTCTCAGTGCAGGTGTATGTGAGTGGGGTAATGAGATGAAGTCGGTAACAATGATTTTATACATCTCACTGGCGGCTAACGCCCACTAAGGATCACATCCTAGAATCGCCCGAGGGTGTCAGATTTACTGCCGGTCCCCGGGCCAACAAGGAGGTCCTCAAGCGGTAGGGGTTACCTTCCGTGAAGTTGACCAATGCCAAGGGAGCACCATCGGACCAGTTCCAGCCGGAGTTCTCGTCTAGGTGATTCAAGCCGATCCACACCACCACGCCCACATCGTTCAGCCTGTCTGCAAACCAGACCACAGGTTGGAGGGCTGGGCGTCTGCGTATCCAGGGCAACTCGGGGGTGGTTGTGAGGTCCATACCTCTGATGTATTTCTGCTCTGTGAGATCCGTGATGCTGAGGAGGCCTCCACCCTGCGCCCGGCAGGACGAGTGTGCCTGCCCCCATGACATGATGCTGTACAGGTTGAACTGATAACACGCCCGTGTCTCTGCATTCTGGTCCCAAAACGTGTCGCAGCCCGACTCTGAAAAAAACAGAATTACATACTATCCGGCCCGTCAATCAAGATGCTCGGTGTTTCCAACTCTATTCCCGGAACCACAGGGCGTAGCCAGGGTACACCCTAGATGAGACACCAGTACGTAATTAAGAGCAATTTAAAAGTCACTAATTTCCATGAACACCGCGTCTCAGGGCAGTGGGAAGAAACAGCGCACAGAGATAGCATTGACACAGAGGGAAGCACAAGGACCGGACCTGGCCTTCAACCTGTAGCCCACAATTTGGCAGCTAGAGAAACTGGCCATTGAGCTGCAGCGCCACCTGCAGGTCAACATACATGTTAGCATGGATATCTATGAAAGGGTGGCAGAGGGACACGTAGTACCTGTACTTGGGCAGAACCCCCACTTCTCATCCTGGTCGTATCTACTAGTGGTGGCACACCAGCGGTAGTGATCCTCACGGCCCTCGCTGGTGCATTCCGGGTACCACTTGCTGTTGTACTTGAATGGCAGGGCACAGGGCATCCCCTGGGCATTGCCCAACAACGTGTGGATCTCTGTGGTAAAGACAGCAAAAGTTTATTCCCAGAAGTACAACAGCGGTGCACATTTTCCAAGCCACCGTGGGAGGACATTGCCGTGTTCCTTGCCTTCATAGGGGTAAGCACAGGGACCTTCCCCAGTGGTGAAGTACCTCCTCCACTGGTGGTATGCAGTCCTTTTGGCCACCACCAGGCGGCCCGTGACGGCCAGCCTGAACTGGGAGGCTCCAAAGAGAGTGTCCCCACTACAGCGCCACCACAGGGTGCGGAGAGGCGCATCGCACTCGAAGGTGCCCAGTGGCTGCAGTGCGACGCTGGTGTTGAGGCCCAGGCACTGGCTGCCGCCCAGGTTGAAGAGGCGGTGCCGGGAGACCCACTTCCAGAGCATGCTGCGGGTGGGCCTCTCGCAACTCTCCAACACCAGGTTGGTGCGGTCCAGGCGGATGCAGCGCTTCAGCTGGACACTCTCCAGGATGAATACGCCTTGGTCTGAAAGGGAGCGAGTGTGTCTGCATCTAAACAACTATATCAGTGTCTCCCAATCCGGACCTTGGGGAACCCAGAGCCGGTCCACATTTTTGCTCCCTCCCAGCTCACTGCCAGACAGTCCACATTTTTGGAGCAGTGAGGGAGCAAAAACATGGACTGTCTGTGGGTTCCCAAGGACTGGATTGGGAAACACTGGATATATACTCACAAAGTCCATCCATCCTCTATATGATCCAGTACAAGGTCTCAATGAGCCCCTGAGCCTGTCACCAGAAACACAAGACTTGAGGCTGGGAAAACCCTGGGTTTTTATTTGTAATTCAGCAAACCATTTTATCCAGAAAGACAAGAGAAAGCAGGGTGAGACAGTTCCTAGAGCAGGATTCCCCAATTCCAGTCCTGGAAGACCAGCTTGCAGATTTCCCAGCTCAGACACACCTACCAGACCTGGTAATTAGCTGCTTGCGATGTACTTGAGCAGGGAAATCTGCAAACTCTGTTAGATTCTGGCCCTCCTGGACCAGAACAGGGAAACCATGCCCCACAGCAATTTGGGTTTAGGGCCTTGGTCTAGGACCCAACGACGAAAGTGACATGGCATCCTAACCCGCTGAGCAACCCTTAATGGGACGCAGGTCCGTTCCATTCACAATCACTTACACACCACGGACCATACAGAGGGAATAATTCATCTGAAGTGCATGTTTTTGGACTGCGGATGGGGGGTTTGGGGGAATTAAAAGCTTGACCCTCCCCCACCCCCCCAAACCACCATGTTGTTCATATTACTCGGGATTCTACATTCTTTATTTGCCTTACAGGAATAGGAATTATTATTTGTGCCATTCAGTCGGTAACATGGAACATAATCAGACATCACAATGCAAAAAGAAACAACTCACCCAAGTGCTGGTGTAGCTGAACAAATGGAATTTGGCGCCAACAAAACAAAGATCATGAGTTCAAATCCCAGGGAACACAAATAGTGTAAAGATAAGTAAGTGAAGGTTAAAAAATGGGAGTAGATATGATTAGAAAGTACAAAGGTATGGAATTAACAGAAGGCTATTTAAAGGAAGGACGTGGAATATAATAATACTGCATGCAGGCCTCATTGCTACTACCTGGACCAGTGATCAAAACATCTCCCCACCTGCACTTCCCAGCAGTGGGAGATTTCCTGCTAGGACATATCTGAAATATGCACTGAATTTGGACAGTTAGCAGTGACAGACAATACATATTTTTAGATTTCAGGAGAAGCGACTGGTCTGCTGCCAAATCGCTGCCAGCTGACATACCTGTCAGTCATTTTAGGCAGAGCTGCATGACCTTGGCTTTTACATCTATAGTGTCAAAAAAAAAACACACTTGGATATTTTCACATTCACCTATTTACATTCTGAATTCAGACTGATCTCCGGTAAACTGCATCACTCCTACTGCCGCACAGTCAACCAAATATATCCCACCACAGGCCGTCAACTGTAGATAAAAATGACTTCTTAGAACCGGTTTTTGTGAACTAGACCCTTATCTGCTCGAAAATGCATACAGCCTGCACTCTAAAAATCAAACAAAAGCCGAAAATAAGAAAATAAACAGCAAACAGTGTATTTAAAATCAAGACCTACACATTCGGAGAAAATACACATCTATTGTGGAAAAGACGATGGAGGAATGCGACTGTAGAGTGGATGACGCAGCACCGTTGATCTGCAGCGGGACGGGATAAGTCATCTGTGACCCGGGGCACCAGGCGGCCAGTTAACATTCAGCTCTTTGTGTGGCGCAGTCGCCAAGTGGCACAAGGCGTCTCACATGCGGGCTGAGGGCGCGGCGTGCCAGATAATGTGAGGACCAGCGTGAACATAGCGGCCCCATTCTGTTCCCTATTCAGACGCGACTGCAACTTTCTGTGTCTGCACAAAGCCCGGCACAGATCACCAGCACCCCCCAGCCCACCCCACCCCAAATAACAGCCACGCAACAGCGACCAAAGATGCAATTGTAAGAAATAAAATTCAGAGGTGGCTTTAATCAGTAAGTGGCACATCTTCAGCAAAACAACCCAACTTAACTAAGAGTTCCATACAAAATACATATTCAGACCTGTAACTTGCAAAAAATAATATACGCGATTTAAACCCCTCCTAAAAATTAAGGTATCTTTTAGTTAAAACAAAAATTACACTGTACAGGGCCTAATTGGTAGTAAACTCAAAGCTAATGGTTACCTGCGCTCCCCACACAGAAGTGCTACTCATTCCCATTTCCATCATGTTGCTCTTTGAAGCCAAACTCATCCTACATTTTCAGATGACTATAGTGGAAACATGGCAGAGATGAAGAAAACAAGGATTGGCGTGGAGGGAGTTTCATGGGCTTAGGAAACATGGCTGGGGGAACGTGCTGGGGCGAGTGCGTGTTTTCCAGTCCACGTTCCACAGCACCGTTACATCACCTGACCCAGTTTGATATTATCGTTGAGTTTGTTTTTATATGAAGGGTGCGTAATTTGATAGCTCACTCAAAATCATACATTTTATCTGCATTAGCTCTGGGTGGTGGCTGTCTATTCGAACAAACTCTAAAAATCATAGTTTGGTCATTTTTCCCCTATGAACGCCTAACTCAACAATTACATGCACTGCTTCTTAATACAGTATGTACTGCTGAGGATCGGTATTCCTGGAGGGACGGACGAAAGCATAGTTAGTTAACCAGATAAGAAATTCTAATTCCGAGGGGAAAACCGTTAATGAAGGCACCCCTCAGATGGCGGCAGCGGATATGGGTGTTGAACTTGTTTATAACACAGTCCTTTTACCAAATAGCTGGCCGTAGGCGATTCCTCTTTGGGATCCCCCTGAACGCCGTGGGGGACCACCGCCATGCCAGGACTGGACGGGACGGGACATGTCTGACCTTCTGCCCTGTCGAAGATGCGCTTCCGCTTTATCTTCCATTATGCAATTCAATTAGTTTTATTTAGCCTGTTATTCAGCCTGACAAAATAATGCGGGATGCGTTTTCTTCTTCCATAATGTTCAATTTGTCACTTTAAAGCGGTTTTACTATAATAAAACACATTATTATTATTATTATTAGGGTAGTAGTATTACTTTGCAGATGGTGTTGGTTTACACTCTGTTTACCCACGTTTCATTCTAGTATGCAGAACACAATTAAACCGAGATGGGGTGGACGTATTTTAAGGGATTTAGTTAAACGAAATGCAAACTGTGGCACAAAACAAGTTGTGTAAAGAGAGAGGAATTTGTCGTGGCGGTGTGGGGGTGAGGGCAAGGCTCCAGAATTAAGTTAGAAAAAGCGCCGAGGAGCAAGTAATGACTTGTGTCCCCATTCGCTCGCAGCTAGAAATGTTAACCTAAGAGATGGGAAGAAAGGGGGCTTACAAATACCCGTACGGGACTGGCGATGAAACATCCCGCTTCGGTTCCGAATCACACCCGTTCGGATGGAGGGGGGGTTAAGTAAGTGTTAACGGTACCCGTGTTTCATGCAGGCCGACTCAACTTACTGTATAGCTCGGAAAGTTGCCTTTTCTCCAAAACCTCATCTTCTCCTGCGACACAGCTTGAGAGCAGGGCGCACAGAGTCAGCAGCGCCCCGGCGGCTCCGGCTTTGCGGCGGATTAAACGGCGTTTTCCCATTTCCCTCAGCAAAGCCGACGCGATCGGAGAGGCGCAAACGCATGCCGGGGTCGGGGGGGAGAGAGACAGGCTGCTCTGGGGGGGTTTGTTTTTCCTCTTTTTTTTCTGACTCGGAAACTTTCCGAAACTTTTCGGACTCGCCGCGTCACTGATCTCAGCGGGGAAGTAAAACCAGATTTCTCCTCCATACGGCTCCGATGGTGCGGGGCGGGATTCACCACAGACGCACTTTTTAGCTGCTGTAATACCCATTATTATTAGTATTAACTGCCCGTATCACTGATGACATGAGTGATTTCCTCCTAAACAAAACACGGTTTGCTGTCTTGCTAATTACTTTTATCTGACGTAAATCGGCCTATAAACTGTCCATCAAGAAGATCAATACTCTACAGTAGTAGATTAAATAAAGTAACATAATATATTCATCGAAACCGCAATTTTAAGGACATTGAAGATCTATTACCTATCAATAAATAAACAAAAATGCAGTGTAGGATGCTGTTGGTATTATTTGAGAAAAAGGAGATGGGGGAAATGAAGCAGGTATAATTTTTAAAAGGCCAGTCTTAAGGGTTTCTAAAGCCGTTTTCTCTTGAATTTCTGATTAACATCTTCAGGTTTAGGGAAAAGGTGAACGTCAATGTAACTTAATATCCTTACAACAGCCCGGCAATGAGAACGGTCGGAATGAGAAGCCACCAATCCGTGCCCGCCTTATCCTGAGTCCCCTCCCACCAGGGTGCGTCTGTAACCAATCAGAGGACTTGGGGGTATGTCCTCCGCAGCAGTTCATTCCAAGCATATATATAACGGCAGTCCATTTTCCAAACCTGATGCCATTCGTCTGTCGTGGGCGGGGGGAGCAGCGGGATTTCGCCTCCCAGACCTGCAGGGATCTGTCGAGCTCCCTCCGGTCGGGGGCCGCTCACACATTGTTGTCACAGATGGTATATCCATAAGCAAGTGCTAAACTGGACGCAGAGTCCTTTTTACAGGAAATCCCAGAGTTAAATTGTTTATAACAGCTGGCGACAGAAGACTGTACTCTGACAGCAGCAGCCATCTTCAAAGGGGAGACTTTGTTGTGTAATCAGTTGGAGTGTAACCATTGTTTTCAATATGGCACACAAGTAAAAAATCGTCTTTTACTAGCTAACGATTAGATCAACAGAAACTTAAACCCGCAGCTCCGTCACACTTAAGATTTATTAGCGCAAATATTACTAAATAAGTGTCCAGTTTACGACAATTCAAGGCTCAGCCTCGAAGATTCCAGCTAAGATTTCTTAAACTTTTCTATACAAATAGTGACGAACGCGACACACAAAACGATACAGTACAGTTTGACAGAGAAAAGGAGTAAAAAAAACCGAGTGATATTCCAGTGTTCCAGCAAACATTTGCATCAGTAGTAGTGACTGATTTCTTCACGTCCCTGAAAGTTTAAATGCTCACAGCAAAAAAAAAAAATAATAATAATTCTGCAGTTCAAAAAAGACGTTGTGTGAAAGGGCTCAGTATCCATCCAGTTAAATGTCCACTTTCTGCTTGTCGTTACTTTTGTACGTCACATTTTTAAAGGTCGACGTCGAGCTTCTGAAGAGCGGGTTCGTACCCTGGAAGATAAAAAATATTAGTCTGTTATTTCGATACCCAGCTGCTTCTTGTGGTGGCGGAACATGTCACATGAGGTGGTGAGGGGGTGACGTACCACTGGCCATTTTGCCTGGGCCCTTTCAGCCTCAAATTTGGCCACTTCTTTCCGGTCGTGGACAGACACGAGCAGCTTCCAGATCCCCAGCAGGATGAGCCCGATGGTGAGGACCGACAGCGACACACCCAACACTATCATCTCAATGTTAGGGGGCTTGGGGCAGTCTGAAAGAGTTGCAAAGACCCAATGGTTTCATGCTGAACCATGTGATCCTGGCGTCTGTCCCAGGAAGCACAGGACACAAGGCAGGTGACAGCCTGGGCAGTCCTGAATGCCTGGGCAAGTCACAGTACAGGCAATCAGGCAGAGTTACTGATCCACCTTGTCACACCACTGCATTGTGCGAGTATTGAAATGGCATGGAGAACGATTTTGTCTGTGTTTTTGTTCCTCTCCTCTTTTTCTTCCAGGCGGTTGTTCTTTCATAACGCGCTGTCTACGTTTAAAGAATCCCTCAGGCGCTACTCTGACATCCTTAGCAACCATGAATTTTGACCCCTGTGTTAAAACAGGGCTTTTGATGTTACTGAAAGCTAAATCGCTCATTTTTTTTTTTTTTAAATAGTTTGTTCATTAAGCACTTGGGAAGCAAAGGATGTACAATTATATATTACACAGTCATATGTATTGCACTCTTTGTCCTGGGTTGGGCAGCTAGAGGGATTGGATGTCGGCGAGGTCTGTGAACTCACCGGATAGTTTGGGGTTGTAGATGACGTTACCGTGCTCTCCTGTCACCAGTCCGAATGAAAGGACGCAGTCTTTCTCCGTCCTCAGGGTACAAATGACGGACTGGCTCGCATCATACTCGGAAACTTTATCTAGAATACAACAAAAAGAAGACGCAGTGTAGCATTTCTCTCTCTAGCATCCCTTACTGTTTAGTCTTTGTCCAAGTGTAAGAAGATAGTCTTTTTTTTCCCTTCCTTCGGCTGCGGCAATTTCCATGAGAAAGACTTGGCAACAAAACCAAATGTTGCTGGGAGATGTATGGTTCATCAGCTTCTCCCATCAGATACACCTCTCAGCTTGCATTAGCGTGAATAGAGTGATAATAAGCGCCGTTCAAAGGGCCAGGGCCTGGCATTCAGCTGGCCAACAAAAAGCCCGTCTGTACGACACGGTAAATAATATGTTCTCCTTTGTGGAGGGTCAGGCGAACAAATCTACAGTTTTTGAAGGGGTGACTGGGTTTATAAAGGGTCACCAGAGTTGGCAGGGTGGCGTTCCTGTGGATCTCTGACCCGTGTAAAGGGTTTAACATGCCGCCCCTTGTCCGTGCTTAAATTACTGCTACTAGCTATTACTGAACCACACATCACATCTTCAATGCAAACCATTATGATTCACTTCTGAATGAGCAGACGAGGGTGTTAGAATCTGGGGGGTGGTATACCCCCCAATATTTAATTTGGATTCATTCATCTGGCAACAAATAAACCTTTTTTAAATTATCACGTTGTGTTTCCCCCAGTATGAATCTCCCTCCTACACCATTGTGGGGAGATTGCCATGGAAACAGAAAGTGAAGCTACAGTGTCGATTCAGATTGGCTGTGGCCCCCCCCTCCCCGAAGCGGCTGGCACATAGAGACCTGCAGTGCGGTTCACGGAGACGTGAGGGATGCTGCACTTGAGGTGACAGTCCTCGGGGGGGTCCTTGTCCTGCAGGTGACATTCGACGCAGCCCCTGGGGGGAAGCACAAGGACAGTCATGCCTACTGCACCGCAACCCCACCCTCATGCAAACCAGAGCAAAGAAAATGCTTTTACACTCCACCCCAAAGAGGTCCAGAACATTCCACAATGTTCCTGCTGATGAAATGCAAGCGATGTCGATCTCAGGTCCGTTAAACGGATGAAAGTTCACATGTTGGATTCGCACTGTGTTGAGAAATGCTCAGGAGTGCGGTCAGGGGACACATGCGGACACGAGTACTGTTGAAGGACCTGACAGACAGGAAGACCTTTGTAGGGATATTTCTAAGAGAGGGGGAGCAGGAGGGGGTGTCTGGATTTTGGTTATAAGTGATCCAAATGACCATTCTTCCTTAAACATTACTGCTAGTGCATGTCACAAATACCAGTAACGGAATATCCAGAATACCACGTATACAGTTACAGCTGGCATGGGAACCATTTTTTCATATCAGAAACACGCAGATGAAGTGATTGTTGAGGAGCTGACTCACATGCCACCCCCAACCCTACAGGGTACCAGGCATGGGGATCTCCTGCCTAACCGTCGAGGGTGGGACCTCACCTAAAGAGGGCACAGTTATCCCCGCAGGTGGGGCATCGCTCGCAGGTTCGCCCTGACGCCCCAGGCACAGAGCATGCGCACTTCCCACAGACGCACTTGCCCCGGCCGCTGCAGAGTGCCCCGTCTGCCGACAGGCATGCGTCCGTACTGCTGCTGCAGTTACAGTACTCGCCCGTCCAGCCCGGGTGGCATGCGCATTGGCCGCAGTCGCAGTCTCCGTGTCCTGCGTGGAAAAACAAGCGACGGCCATGCGTGACGATCATGGGAGTGCATATCACTGACAATGCTGCATTATAAATTATACACTACTAGTCAAAAGTTTTTGCACACCATGGCTTTTTACCACTTTTCCATTTATCCCATAAACTGCAGATTTTTCATTCATGTTAAGCACTGGAAAGTTGAGTAAGCAACTATAAATGAAAATATAAGTCAAACAAGTTTCCTATATAACATGGAAAGAGTGTGTAACAGCGCATGTCTGACATCGTATGAACTGACTGTGTGGTGATGGCAGAGTCAGATTCTAGGATGTCCTTTGTCGTTAAATGCACTAGTTATCTGTTCCATCCCATGAAACAGAGCAGTATTTAATGCCCCTTGTAGAAAGAATGTCTTAGATTTTTTCTGCTTTTATAACTGCTAGAGGAGGTTACTTTGACGAATCAAAGATATGACATTTTCTTGCTAATAAAGGTACTCAAATAGCAAACATACTGTAAATTAATTTGGTAGCAAAGAATATTGAGTGCATTTTTAGTACAGTAAATGTTAAGTGAGTGACATGCAAATGTAGAAAATCTCAGTGTGTGTAAATACTTTTGACTGGTAGTGTATATACTACTTATAAACAAGTATTACTGATCCAGTTAAAGTCTTTGATAAATATCTTAGTGTGGATATTCCAGCCATATTCCATAAGCGCTATTCCGGTGCAGGTATGGAGTTGGCAGCCTGGAGTCTTTCCCAGGGAGTACAGGCATGGAATGGATTCCAGGAGACCACGGGGCACACACACTCAGACACGTACTCGCACACAATGTGCCCTTCAGAAGCAGTGCCACAAGTAACTGCATGTTTGTGCACTGTGGGAGAACACATGCAAAGTTCAACCCTAGAGGCGTGAAACAACAGAGCCTCTAGCTCGCATGTACGAAACCCTCATGATTTAATTTAGATAAAATGATGATAGTTACTTGTTTGTCAAAAGTCTAGACACACCTACTGAAAATCATTTGTTTTTCAACAACGTAGCAACCTTAAGCACACCTAAAGGTTAAGTAAGTATTGTTTTATTTCGCGAAGAAGGTTAATTGGTGGAGTGCTGTTACAGATGACCTGGCCCCCTCAATCCCCCGACCTACACCCTACAGAGCTGCTTTCGGATGAGTTGTATCGAAGATCAGAGTAGCCAACTTGTGCTCAGAACTTGTGGAAACTCCTTCAGCCCTGATATTGAAGCATTCCAGGTAGCTATTCCTGGAAGCTGGTTGAGAGAATGCAAGAGTCCTGTCATCAATGCAAAAGGATCTATTTGAAAGAGTCTAAAACTGAAGAAAATTTTGATATGTTGAACACTTCTCTGGATTGTTGCCATATTTGATATGCAGTACTTCACTGCCTCGAGGCCTTTTATTATAAGGTGAATGACACAGGCAAAATATAGACAAATGCAATAAAAGCAGGGGTATTCAGATTTTGATACGTGCTGTAGATAGATTCATAAGGACAGAAACAGACACAGATAGATAGATAGATAGATAGATAGATAGATAGATAGATAGATAGATAGATAGATAGATAGATAGATTGGTTGGTTGATTGATTGATTGGTTGATTGATTGGTTGATTGATTGATTGATTGAAAAGAAACTGCTGAAGTAATTATTTTACTATTGCCTAAGAAAGGAACTGCTCTTGATTGGTCATATCTTATATCTTGGTTTGGGGCCTCCAGGGCCAAACCCCCTACCTCCACAGATGTCACCACGGAAGCGGACGCAGGAGAAGTCGTTGCACTCGCAGTAGGCGCCATATATGCGGCCGAAGTTGGAGGGGTTACAGACACACTGCCCGCAGTAGCACTCGCCCTGGCCGTTGCAGGACTCCGCCTCGGGGTGCGCCTTGCAGCTGCTGCTCTGCACGCTCTCCTCTGTGCACTCACAGTGTGGGCCCATATAACCGGCATCGCACAGACACGTTCCGCACTGGAGCGCCCCCCGGCCACCACTGCACAGGCTGCTGTGAGGCTCAGGCCGCCGCTGGCAGTCGCACTCGCAGAGCGCCTCCAACTGCACCTCCAGTGCATCCTGGAATCCCACCGGCTTCACGGTGAAGTGCTTGGGACCCGGCGGGCACTCGGACAGCTCCACGGTCACGTTGAAGGACACCTGCGAGGCAGAACCACCGGGCTGGGTTTTCACAACAGCTTTAACTTGAAGCGACCGGATACTCGCTCACAGGGGCTAGCATGGCTGGGGGGGGGGGGGGGGCAAGCGGGTCTAATTGAGGTTTTTTTTGGAGCCCAAAGAGAAACAAGAAAGAACTAAAAACGATGTAATATCAATAATCCGCCAATCAGCACATGAGGTGCCTGGGGAAGCAGGAGATCGATTGGCCAGTTTCATGTTTCCCAAAGAGGGCTAGGCTCCTGTTTAACCAGCCAGGCCCCAGATTTGGCTGAAGCTCTACTCTAAATCTAGGATCGCCTACGCCAGGGATTCTCGAAGTCAGAACGAACCACAAGTTAATTCACCTGATGTATCAGCATGGTTAACATAAATAAATAACTCTGACATGTTAACTCGGTGTTAACATGTTTGAAGTACAAAAGACAGAACCTTCACGAACATATAAATTGTCATAAGCATCCCCCCTTGACACAGTTGAAACGATCAGTGAGTGTTTCAAAAAAATCCAGTATTGTTACATATTCATGTGCGTATCGAAAGTTATTAATTCATAAAAATTCATGAAATGCTGTTTTGTTATTGTAAGCTGTTCTGGAACCCGGATGTGGAACCTTGATCAAAAAGTATGAGAACCTGGTCTAATTAATCTCGTCCAACTGGAAAGCAACCTAGAGGCCAGACCTCTACCATGTACTGTGGTCACTGCATCACTGCACAAATGCCGATTCATCTGGGACACCATAAGGCGTCAGCTTGGCACCATTACCTCTGATTGCTCAGCTGTCAACCTCAACCGCAGCTGACGTTAGTAAACCAGAGAGAAAGAAAAGTATGTACACATGGGGAGAACATATATGCTCCACACACACAAAGCAGGATATGGGAATAAAATCTCAGCCACTGAGCCACCAGATTATACCTACTGCATATGTATGTTTTTTTACACCATTTATGCAGGCTGCTCCTAAATGTCATTGCACTTGTGTAACCCACTTGCACAATGACAAATAAAAATGCCCCAAAACCCTGATTTAATTATAAATTCTGGAGGAGCCACTCACCATGTCTCCGACCTTGATATTGGAGCAGTGCTTCTGCCCAGGCAGCACACTGCCATCGTGGCACACGGCCGTGAAGGAGATCTGCAGGCCCTCCGTGTCACCCAAGACCTCCAGCTCGATCTCCGACCGCAGCTCCTGCAAAGTGACAAATCAAAGTGTCTGGAAGCTCAGAGATGCTCCCCTGGCTTTCCTCCCGATTCCCGGGTGGGCCTGGATCAGATTTTGCTTTGGAGAAGCGGAGAAAGGGGGGAGGTTATGATGGAAGTCCTTACTAGTGGCTGTATGGAAGTCTTTAGGGGTGGAGCTTAATGGAAAGACCAATCAACAAGTAGGTGGAGACACAGGGATACAGGAATATTTAGGGGAAGAAAAAAATAAGAAGCTGAGAATTAGTTCTCATGGAAGTTTCCAGTTTCTTCCGTTTCTGGGTCCCTGACGTGGTTTTTTTTTCAGATGACAAGACTCGTTTGACTCCAGTTTAATTTCTCGTTTTCGCTGCTGTTGATGCCATATGCCACAAGACGGTGCCTTCTTACTTTATAAGCGTTCACAATCAGCTCCAGGATGTTCTGGGAGTTGTCAGCAAGGACTCCGACAGTAGCCCCAGGGATGAGCTTGGCATAGTTCTGTAAAGTGAAACAAGCGTGATCTCATACATGCGCTGATGATGGGTGAAGGCAACATAAATAAACAAGGGTGAGCAGCATGTGTCCCGGTCCATTTGGGCCCTGAGATTGTGATCTGAAGGTCGCTAGTTCAAATCCCAGACTCAGCAGACTGATTTCACCGTCAGGCTCCTGAGCACGGCCTTTAGCCCTAAATGTCTCCAGGGAGAGTCTGACCCTGCCAGCTCAAAAAATGTACGTCATTTTAATAAAAGTTTCTGCGAAATAAATATTACGTGTCACATTTTATCGTAAACTCTCAAGCACTGAAGCGTTTAAAGCACGATTCAGTTTTTTTTCCCACGCCCACATTAGCTTAAGCTAATCTATGAGGCTGTCATTGCACAGCCGTGTTCATACTGGAAGATAACGAGAAACATCTGCACATCACGGCACATGCACAAAGATGCCGCACTGAACTCTCTGACCCCCACATCCCTATTAGCGCACTACATATATGACTATGGGTGTAATTGGCCATAATTATTCACAGCTATCGAGAAACACCCTTGCCTTAGCAAAAGGCTTGTAGGACAGGACCTGCTATGCACCGACAAACCAGAGTTGTTGCCCAAATTAAAAACCCTGGGAGCAGAAACACATTGACACGATTAAAACAGGCACGTTAGAATTCAGATCGCAGTAGTGGCACAGCTTACCTCATAATTACTCTTCTGCTTGTTAGTGACGGCAAATATCAGAAGGATATTGTTTTCTACCAGCTTGTCGATGAGCTGTCCAAGAGTTGGGTACTCCTGGGATTTTTGAAAAAATCGGCTATGAATCGGAGACGGAATGCAAACAGACTTCCTGTTTACCTTTCCAGTTCAGATAAACTCTCAGGCTACAAAAAGAACTCCACCTGAGAATGATTATGTCAGAAACAGTGGGAACAAGTGCCAGATCAGATAGGTGTGTGAATGTCGAAACTGGCCAATAGTAATACAAAGGATTACCTGCATCGCGGCATTCCAGAATGTTGTACTGCGGCATTGTCTTACCAGGACAGTAGATTTGGAATACTCGTTTCTGTCGTCCAGGTGGCACTTTCCGTCATTGGGGATCACAATGCCCGACATCTTGCTGTCCATTCCGAAGTGCGAGTCGGCGTCGCTAACAAATACCACCAGGTGCATAGAGTCATTCCTCCAGCCAATCTTCTCCTAATGGACAGAGACGGTTTTAGTAGGTTAGAAGACAGGGGTGATTCTAGGACGTTTTTAAAGGTGGGAGGGCATAGAGGGGGGTCCACCTTAGCATTAGCCAATGATATGTTGTGAATCATTGAGTGACAGGGGAGCTGACACTCTAGGAGCCAATCAGCTTCCAGCTGAGGCCAGTGCTCCTGTGAGCCCGCCCCTGTTAGAGGTGGAAATTAAAAATCTGCGGATCAGGATTCTGTACCACTGGTCCAAATTCCATCTGGCAGAGTGATGTCACTGTCGGGCCCTTGAGCAAGGCCCTTAACCCCCATTTCTCCAGGGGCATTATCTCAGATGTTACTCTGGATTAAGATGTCTGCTGTATTAATAAATAGAAATTTCTTGAAAATGGGCACAGTGAGAAATGACACTGTACATTTGACAGTGGGTACATTAGTGAGTTGAACTGGTATCCAGATGGTCATAGGTTCACGTCCCTGCTCAAGAACCCACTCATGCCATCAGGGTTGCAGGCCCCATGAAGCCAGGTCTAGATCCAACTGCAAACTATAAGAGCTGCAAGATAATAATACTCCTTGCTGCAGTGTCATGATATGTTGTCATTATTCTGCTATACTTTTAATAAATCGATTAAAGGTGTCAGTTCAATAGTGGAACAATCAATGAGCTCTTTCTCACCCCACACACGGCTGCTTGCATAATGGCATCGAAGCCACATTCTGGATCGTCGACGTTGGCCGAGACCTTTTGGCCTTTTATGATTTCATTGAATTTCTCCATGTTGGAGGTGAGTGGAAGGACATGCTTGTATCCAAATGTGGGCAGACAACTGATGCCATAGTAGCTGAGGACAGTGAGAGTCGGAGTTAGAGGAGAAGACTGAAAATCTAGGATGTCATGCAATTGTCACTGTTTCAGACTTAAAAGGGAATTCCACCCCTAACTGATTTATTGATCATCATAAGATTTACTATGTATCCAAAATGAATAAGACCCAAATATCAAGCAAAAACGCTAATCCCTGGCATCACTGAGAGACATTTATCTTCTGGAAGTAACTTGGAGTTAATGTAAGAAAAAAATAAGCTATCTGAGACCTATGTAAAATAGCCAACTAACAAGAGTGATGTACAAATCAAAAACAAAGTCTTCAAATCTGTTACGTTATTTAACAGAGAAATAAAACAGTTTATCTGATGATATTTCTTCAGAAAACAAACATGTGCTATATATGAGATGATCAAATTTTGGAAGAACTCTCCTTTAATGAAAGAGACAAAAGTCAGTATTGCTAGATAATGGCATGTGACTGTAATGACAATGATGGCTAATGAATAATGAATTTCAGCCTGCTTCTGATTGGCCAAACGTGTTCGGGAGGGAGTACCTGCAGGGGTTCTCTAAATCTGCAGGCATGGTTTTAATAAAAGGGAGGACCGGTTTCTCGACAAATGATCCAAAGCCCAGCCTGAATTTACTTGTCAGTTTGGCCATCTCCTTGGATAGGGTGGTTCCCAAGTTTTTAATCATCTGCAGATCATCAAACATGGATGCAGACAGATCCATCAGGTAGTAAATGTCCACGGGATAGTCCTCAGTCTGCTGAACGTGGATTTGGAATGTGACCTCACTTCCTGCCGGAAATCACAAGTACAATTTTTTTGTCCCCTTGAGACAAAATCAAGCAAAATGACAGAAGAGATGTGAAGGAATCATTCTCATCTTATGTGCAATAAGTACTTATCCTAGGTAGGTTCATACTGAGCCTGGATGGGTAACCGCCAGATTGGATCGGATCACAGGGCACACACTCACACATTATGGGCAGTTTAGTGGCACCAGTTCGCCTAATTGCATGCCCTTTGACTACAAGGGTTAACTGGAGTAGCCTGAAAACTAGAGGAACTTGGAGAGATCTCTCCAAACTCCGCATGGAGAGAACAGGCAAACTCCACACGGACAGAACCATGTTGTAAGCGCCGTGAAAATGAATTATACCTGTTCTCATGCTCATGGACATTTTTTGTGGTGATATCTGAGTGACGTTGGCAGTGCCTTCGCTCTTCCCCACTGGCTCATCCTGATAGATCCAAACACTAGTTACAGGAAACTCGATGAGCTCCAGGCTGCACCCCTTCTGCTCCAAGATCTCCACCGTGTCACATCTCTCGCTGACAGAAAACCTGTCCGTGAAGTTCTGCAAGGTGGAGATGGGACTCGGTACTTCCAAATGCTACAGTTGAGGTGTAATGCAGAGTCACAGCTGCACTGACATTGTTAATTTAACTTGGATTACATTTTACGTGAGAAATGAGCAAAAGCAAACAGTGGTCCCTTAGCATTTAGTGCTAAGGGCCTTGTTCAAGGGCCCAATTGCTATATTACTAGTCTACCACCCATGGGATTCAAACCCATGACCTATCTAACACAGACGCAAATTCCTAACCATCTGAACTACAAACCACTCAGAAAACTCTCAACAAAAACAATTAAAGAATACACATAGTGGCAGGGGTTAAACTGGGACATAGAGAAATATTTTCATATTGGAAGCACTTATCCAACACAGGGTAAGAGATGATCTAGATATATCTAAGCCACATCCTAATACTATAATAGTCATATACTTAATATATCAGTATTCGTGTTGCGGCGGTCGGCGACCCACCTCTTGCGCGCACCAGGCGCACTGAGGACCCTGCCGCAGACAGTCGTTACAGGTCACCACGCTTCCAACGGAGCAGGTCCCTGACCATCCAAAAAAAAAAACGTACAATATGTATACACCTATACCACTGGACCTCTGATGCTATGCCTGGGTGATTTTGCAAGTCATAATTCAAGACATAAAACAGAGTCTATTGTTCTCCGAAACTGTTGCCTTTTCTAACAGCACACATCGCGTAATAAGTTGGATGGTTATCATTAATGACAGTACCTCGCTATTTAAATAAAAGAAAACGCATTGATGTTTAGCAGTCATGATTGTTCTTGTATAGTCGACGTAGACAGTTTTCGTGGTCGTTACTGTCGTTCTATCAGCACTTTGAAATTTCAAAATCTGAACACTTTAAAGACCAGATTATGCCGTACGAGTTACAACTAAAGCGCTAGTCAGTCGTATGGTTTCTTTAGGTAAAGCGCTTCAGCCGTAAGAGTATATTTAAAGTATCTCTAAAGGCGACCCAGCAACGTGCTTATACAATTGAATGCGAATAATCGCATTTTTAAAAACTACAAGTTTGCATTTTAAAATGACCGAAATAGTTTGGTGCGCCCCTTACCTCCCACGACGCTGAGACTGTACAGAAGAATAAAACTCAGGCTCAGCAGGACAATCTCCATTGATCTTCGCGGATGTTTCTGTCAGAGATTTGTTTTAAAGAGTAAAAAACAGTTTCATATTTTAATACCCTGCTTCTTCACCCCTAAGAATAGTATCTGTACTCGTTATTGTGGGAGGGAATAGATAAGACCAGCTTACCTGTGTTACGAAGGTAGAACCTACAGTGTGCGATCTCCAGACATGCTTGTGTGTAACCTTGCCCCTTTACTTCCGCGCAGGTAATAATGCAAAGGTGTGGCTGACTATGTTTGTATTGAAATCACAGCGCAGACGGCTTTTACCATTGCAGGCCTGCGAAGCCAATCTGGCAGGAGTCATTGCGCGGACCTGCCATAAAATCGTTTCATTAATAACGTACTCTAGCTTTTCTTTTGTTATATGCCGCTTCTCCATATAGCTAAAGTAATATTGGAATGTTTTTTCAAGCTAGTTTATAATGATATTTTGAACCATGCCAAATGTCGCTTGAATGTATTTTTTTGCCTGTGTTTATGTATTGTCAATGGCTCTTAACTTCAACAGACAACGAAAAGAATTATCATCCAGAATTACCAGTCTTTACCTAAATTCAGATATTTACCCCTACCTGGTCATGAGGTCAAAATTTAATACTTTACAATAATTTAACTGAGCTACTAAATTAAAGAACGGCGGTCAGGACAAGACAATAGTTCAAGAGCAGAAAGAAATATTTTAGCGATGCTATAATAATGATACTGATGTATATAATGATGATGTGTATAATAATACATGCCAGGGGATGTTAATTTGTCATTCATAACTTATGCCACTAAGCACAATTACTTTGAGGCAATATTATACTAATTAATCGTACCATCTCATTACCATACAACCCGTATTTCAAAAGAACTAAATATGTAATTCTTGTTTATTGGTTGTAATTAGCTCCTCACAAACTAAACAGGAGTTGAGGTAAGTATCCTAAATTACACGTCCTAAAAAGATGTACTTACATTATGTTCATTATGATCATTGCACTAATTCATACTAATCAAGAAAACACAAGTAGCATTCTTACACAGGGAAATTTTTAAAATAACTTTTAATTCACATAAACCATTTATTTAAATGCACTTTGGAAGGGCTTGCATTTTAGAAAGAATAGGCCTACATGTCTCAAAACGTATATGGAGTTTAATGTAAAGATACGTCCTTTATGCTTTCACGTGTATAAGTACTTTCTAACGTGCTTAAACGACTAACGATCAAATAAATTTGGTCACAAAAAAAAAGACTAACGACCAAATAAGTGTCCAGTTATCAAATGTCCAAACTCCTCCAAATGATTAATTTACAAAGACGTATCTACGCATTGGCTCTGCGAGTAGCATTTTTATTAGAATTTTCCTGCTATTACTACAATTGCCAGCAGTCGCCACTGGAGTCATGGTTTCGAGGCTATTTAATAGGCGAGTATAGTTATTGCGAATGAATGGCTGAAATATGAGCCGTAGGACCACAATGACCGTGATCAGAAGACCCTGTGATTAGCCAATTTCTCATAATTGCGCCGAAATTCTGCATTCAAGCGGCAGCGCTTTTTTTGTACATGAAGCTAGTTTAAACAGGCACTTCACTGCAGCTGGATAAAGGGTAAAAGATGCACACCGAAAAGTCGCCTGGTATTTTATTAGATCGCCTAAACCATGCAGTCAAGGAAGTGGCACTTGGACTCTACAGTCCGGCGGTACTTGGACCCTATGAGTCGGTGTGGTCGAAAGACATTCCAGTATAGGCTAATCGGACAGACTGTAGTGTTAATGTATAACAGGATTAACGAGGGGGCGGCGCGGTGGCGCTGTGGTTAGCGCGGTCCCCTGCCATCTCTGTGAGAGAACCCCCAGGGTTCAATTCTCCACCCCAGTTCCATGTGTGTGGAGTTTGCATGTTCTTCTCCAGCTTTTCTCCAGGTATTCTGGTTTCTCTTCTCTCACAGTCCAAAAGTTTGCTGAAGTTAGCAAATTGCCCCTAAGTGTACTTGTGTGAGTGCGCCCCACGATGGGTTGGCATCCCTGCCTAGGTTGTCCTCTGCCTTGCATCCATAGCCCCCCCACCCTCCCCACAGCCATTACAGAAAATGAATGAATGGGCATTTAGCAAGATGAAAAAGTATAATATACTTAACAAGCTTATTTGAAAGAGAACCTTCATTGTCTGGGAAAAAATGAATCATCATTAATAATAAATGTTCTTTATAATGGTAACACCCAGAACAATTGAGGCAGATGCCAGGGGGAAACAATTTGTTTTCCTTAAATTTAGGTAACGTACCCGGCTTCCCACATCTGGATCCCTCTGTGACGGTTGATGTCGAATGACTCTGGATGGGAGTTTAAGTCTGTCTCTGGACAGAAATTTGGATATTCTGTGGACACATTCTTTCATTTGTTTTGCTGAATGTGTTGTTCTGTTCCAAACCTGAACCAAAAAAATAAAAATAAAAAATGCAGCAGACTCCCCCAAGACACTGAGTAAGTTAACACTTTAAACCAGTTTCCTCAACAAATAAGGTACCCATAGATATGCACAGCTTTCAGTTTACTTTCGAAGATAAAACTTCATTCTAGTTCAACTCGTGTCAACACTTGTATCATGACACCATTCTTGCTGCAAGTGGGTCTAACAATTTTATTCTTAAGTCAATAATGTACCAATTCCTTGCCCTGTCATTTCTGGTACATGCTGTTTCTCCATTGGCAATTTTTTGGCATTAAAAAAGCCAATTCCCGTTTGGCTGACAAGTTGGATACCATACATAATAAAATATGACTCTGGACATCCATCCATCTTTCATAACGACTTATCCAGTATTGTAGGCCTACAGGTACCTCCTTAAACAGGAGTCCAGTTTACCGCATTTCAGACTACTCCATGGCAGACTACTGCACGTCAGACTACCGCATGGCAGACTACTCCATGGCAGACTACCACATGTCAGACTACTTCATGGCAGACTACCGCGTGTCAGACTGCCACATGTCAGACTACCGCATGTCAGACTACTCCATGGCAGACTACAGCATGTCAGACTACTCCATGTCAGACTATCGCATGTCAGACTACCACATGTCAGACTACTCCATGGTAGACTACCACATGTCAGACTACCGCATGTCAGACTACTCCATGACAGACTACTCCATGGTAGACTACCGCATGTCAGACTACCGCATGGCAGACTACTCCATGGCAGACTACCGCATGTTAGACTACTCCATGGCAGACTACCGCATGGCAGACTACTCCATGGCAGACTACTGCATGGTAGAATGCAGCTGTATTTTTTAACTCAAACGTATTAGTTCAGTTAGGCTGGTACAAATATTCTTCCAAAATCAATTTAAAATATTCTTCATAAATTTTGATAAGGATTATATTAATTTCACATCCTTAAAGTAAGACATACATGTAAATTGTATATAATATAAAGGTATGCCAAAAACTTTCATATCCTGCACGACTTTAAAATGTGTATCTAAACCAAAAAGTGCTGATTTTCAGCCACCAATTAAATAAAGTATTACCCATTAATCACCAACAAACATGCACCCCTTATGTACATCGGCTATTTAATGTCAGGGATGGGGAAGAAAGACCAGCTCTCACTAAACCAGCCCACCAGGAAAATATAGGTGTTCTATAATTTCATCCTACCTATCGAAATGTCCTACCAAAGGCTACTGCACATGTGCATAGCATGTTTGTTTCTTGGGGCAACACGGCCATAAATTTATGCTGCTAACATACGCTTCTCGAAAACATGGCAAGTACAGCAGCAAGTCTTTTATTTTTTTATAAACGTGAAAAGTATTTTTTTCACGACTGAAGCTGTGAAGTGTAATCGAAGCAGGGTTAGGGTATCTAAACAGGTTAAATACTGAAGGTAGGAGGTTCTGATGGGTGTATCTGGGGTATCAGAATATGCTGCCATTGGTTTATGGCCAGTAAATCTAAACCGGTTAAATATTAATATCACTATTATTCTTTTTTGTCTTTTTGCAATACGTGTCCTTTATTTCCCCAATTTGTTTGTGTATATTTTGTTTGTGTATATGGGTGAACTTGGACTTCCTATTTCTGAGTACCCGTAATTTTAGGAATTACGCTTCGGATGGAATCACATGACAAATCAGGCCACATTACCTGACTTACATCCCAGCAAAACACAAACTAAAGGACAAGTTCGCTCACTGACTATTGTTTATACTGTTTAACCTCCTATAGATGCTTTTTAAAATAGTGTGTGTAACCCCTATTGTGAAATTACACGAAAATTGGTTATGTTTTATACAAAGCAGGCTATGCATTTCCTGGCAGTAACTAGCTTCCAGTTTATCCTGGAAACATCAATAATATCTAATCATTTTTGAGTGCAATCCTTTTTAAAGAGTGAGCTGGTGAACTCAAGGCAGCAACAAGCAACGAGGAGGTATCGGCTCTTTGTGGTTCGTGTGAGTGGTCCAGTAGAGCGTCTTCGGGCCTGCAGCCTAGGCAGGAGGGTGGCGGAGGCGAGGGCAGGAGGGCTGGCGGGGGCAGGTGGTGGAACACGGACAGCTGCAGTGGCACAGGCCCTGCCTCTCGTCTGCTCCTCACGGCTTTTCGTCGGGTGGTGCCTGTATCCCGCCAGGTCCCATCTGCTCTTCCGAAGGGGCCAACCCCCAGCTCGCCTCCCCCCTCCACCCTTAGCTTGGCTCACCCTCTCGACGCAAAGAACACAGGGGCATGAGGGGCTTTGTTGCCTTTCTCCATGCCCCCCCAAACACCGAACGGAGTTGCCTATCGCTTCACACCCACACGACAGTGGGTCCCCCATCAAAGTGCCTCTGGAGCTTTCAAACAAAGCTTCAAAGCACAGGTAGCCTATTATTATTCTCTCCCTCAGCTTGGGGGGGGCGCCGCGCGGGGGCCGGCCCCGCGCGGGGGGGGGCGGGCGGGGGCGCCGCGGCC
>JAODJX010000001.1:46665108-46676452 GCA_026776945.1 Isichthys henryi
CCTATTATTATTCTCTCCCTCAGATTGCCCCCCCCCCCCCAGCCTCCCAACACCCCTGGCTCGTCCGAGCTCTGAACCTCCAGAAACTTCTCCTGATCCTATTCTCTTCCATCCCCTCTTGGCTCACCCTTTGAACCTGAGTGGAATTTTGCCCAATGCTCAGACCCGAAATTCCGCCTTAGTCATAAAATCGAACGTACCTCCACTGGCCTCCCCAGGCACCATAATGTCCAAACACGTGGGCAGGTCTGGGCGAGCAGAAAAACGTTAAACGAAAGGGCCGGCTTGGCTGGGCCCCATCGCCGTAGTAACAGCAAGCTCGCAGTAACAGCGAACCTGCAGTAACAGATCGCTTCAAGGAATCACGATCACGCTGCTCCCCCCCTCCTCTCTCTCGCTCTCTCCCGCTCTCTCTCTTCTTCTCCCTGCCCACCAGAGAGAGACATGGACTCTTACTGAAGTGCTGAATGATAGTAGCAACTGCTGGCCCGATACGCGTAAATACCAGCCGTTCCTTAGCGGATGGACTGTGGGATAAATTTAGGATTGACAACCCTGTGTGCAAGAGCTCACACATGAACACGTGAAGAAGTTATTCTCTCTCGATGTCCCCCCATACCCCTGTTATTTTTACTACGATAAGACCGGAGGTCTGACCTTAGAGTCTGGATTTTTTCCCCCCTTTCAAACACAAGGAAGTAGGGGTGACATTGGGACTGTACTTTTCGCTCTTCTGTGGAATGACAGGAATGCAGCTGAGAGACACTGGTACTGAAGATAATACCTGTGCCAGTTGCACAGTATCTGCTGGGGGGTGGAGGGGGGATTTGGCAAGGGATGAATGCGAATGACACAGTGGCTAAAAGTCGAAAACAAAGCCTGTGCAGGTCACTCGTTATCATGAAAAAACATTATGTTTCTTCATGTAGTGTAATGTTTAGTAATGTTGCCTCCTAACTATGGGACCAAGGTTTGAGTCTCCGCTGTGGCTCCATGTGTGGAGTTTACATGTTCTCCCTTTGTCATTGTGGGGTTTCCTCCAGGTACTCCCCATTACAGTCCAAAAACATGCAAGGTGAATTGGAGTTACCATATGTCCTTGCCATCGGTTGCCACCCCATCCTGGGTTATTCCCTGCCTTGCGCCCCTAGTTTCCAGGATAAGCTCCAAACCTCCATGACCCTGAATAAGATAAGTGCACAGAAAAAGGATGGATGAGGCACAACGTTATAAACTGAGCCTACATATGATAGAGTTTGACCTATCTCCATGTTATACTCTGCAGTGGATATGCAACTTCTCTGATACTCCGTTTCAGTTTTTATTTTATCCAATGTACATCCTTTCTCATGCTTCACTAACTAACCCTCGAATGGGGGCTGAGGGTGATGTACAGGCCGCCATCGGGATTTGGCCCGTATTAAAAAAATCTGCATTAATATTTGCAGGACGAGCTGAGTTTCTATCCTGCTTGTGTCCTGACTTCATCACTGGATTCAGTCTGTTCGAAATACAGCAGTCACACAGCATAGATTTCCTGAACATCTGCTAAGATAAAACCCACAGCCTTCAGAAAGCACTGTATCCAGTGTTTTTCTGGTATGCTAGAAGATTTCATGATGCGCAGTGGACCACCCTATTCTCATGATTTTAATTACCAAAAGACTCAAAATTGTTTACGACTCTAACATGTAGGGAAAGAACAGTAGAGACCAAAGACAAAATCTGTGGTATCACAAGTGTCACTCAATCACTTTTAAAGTTTTAAAAGAAAGATAAAATGTTAAAAGAATCCCAAAGAAGGTTCTGGCATGCCATGCCACCCCAAAAAAATGCTATGTATCAAAATGCCGTGCAAATTAATTCATTTGGGTTGCTTACATACACTGTGTACACAAACCCTACTAGCAGCTGAATCCATCAATCATGGAGCACTTGGCAGCCTTTTTGTGTAGTACTGTGCGAGTACGGACACATAAGACACCCCTCCCCGTCATTTGAAGGGGGTTTAGAGTGAATGGTGTCAGTCTCCTGCATGGCTTACGGGAGGTCAAGGTCGGCGATGAGAGGGAAATGTCTGGAATTCTGATCTGGCTTGAAGACACCGGCGAGTATAATCTGCCCCCCTAGGCCAGAGCAAGCCGTTTGCCGTGAGGAATAGCCCCGCGGTGCCTTGCTGTCTATGGCATTATCTCGCTTAAAGCTGCATGCTCTTCAGAGGCTGAGGTGCGACCAGCGAGACACCGTGGTCTTTGAAAAGCACCACCTCCCCTCAATACACTTCGTCAAAGGTCAAGGTGAAGTGAACTGTTTCCTGCGGGAGATTAAAGGAACCGAAAGACCCTTTCAAAACAATCCATTCTCAGCTTGTTCCCTGCATTCCCACAGTGCACTGCAGGACAAGGCCTGCAAATGACACCAGTCACAGAGACTGACCTACTTTTATATATCATGTGTTATATATTATTACAAAGTAATGACTTTGAGGACTGCTTGTATGTTATTGTCAGTGCCACTGCAATCTATTTAAATAAGCATTATGTTGAAATCAAAGCTTTGCAGATTTGCACCGAAAGAGGATCTTTTTGACTTTTTCAAACTGGTTGCACTTGTACCCAGCACTGTTTGAGTGGAGAGCACCCCCTACTGGTGAAATAACAAAATACACATGCCAACTACTCTTCCTCAGTATGTGCGCTGGCATCTCATCAGAAATCAGTGTCTGGAGGAAAAGTGTAGATTTTATTAATATATTGATTTTATCTGAATATCAGACGTTCAAATGCAAATTGCAATTATCCCCCATAAACCCTTAACATGGTTTAGGGGGTTTAAGTGATTAGAAGGCATGAGATTCATCTGGATGGGAATCATGAGAGTCGGAGTCCTTAATCCTGAGTCACTTGCCCTCTCCGCCACTGGCTCCTCCAAGTCTGGCTGCGCCCCCACTGGGACGTAGCTCGGTCTCAGCTGTTCCACAAAACCAGGATCTAGAGCCCCATTTACAGGCATATCGACAGCTACACTCTCTCTCTCTGACGACCAAACCACCCCTTCACCCAGACTTAACTTCTGGCTTCTGGCTGGCCTGTTCCCAGTGGCAGGCTCTGGCTTACCTCCTCTCCCATCGCCATTTCCACCTGTCACTGGTGATGAAATCCGGGGGAGCTGGGGAGGGGGGGCTTGCAGCTGTGAGAGATTATCATTATTAAACTTAGTGGCACCAGCCACCCTCTTCCCTCCAACCATGCGACACAGCCAACCCCAAATAGTGGATCCAAAGAATAATTTTTATTCAAAAGTTCTCAAAAACAAAGAGAAATGAAAAGGAAATTAAACTTAAGTAACAATCTACCCTTAATTTACAGTTCAAAAATGTCATTTTGGCATTAACAAACACTAGAAAACAAAGGAAATACAGGAAGATCATTTTAACCAGACACTGATGCTACCACAGCAAGCCGGGTGGCAAAACGAAAATTAAAAAAAATTACTCTTGATCATATAGATATCTCTATGAAACTCTTTAATCTCTTCTAAGAGTCTGTACAAAAGGTGTCTTCATAAATTATTACTTTTATTTTATAACTTAATGGCTGTTTAATACAAGATGGCTAATTGAATGAGCAGTCTTTCTCGCACAGAGTACACCAGCTCTCAGCCGTAAACAGGAGTATCAACGATTGGTTCACACCTGCATTGCTTCCCATTCAAGTGTCCACCAGTACGGGGCGCCTGAAGGGAAGTTGTGACGGCCGTCGCCTTGTGCTCTC
The DNA here is from genome assembly GCA_026776945.1 of Isichthys henryi. Classification (NCBI taxonomy): domain Eukaryota; kingdom Metazoa; phylum Chordata; class Actinopteri; order Osteoglossiformes; family Mormyridae; genus Isichthys; species Isichthys henryi. The sequence goes on from JAODJX010000001.1 coordinate 46,668,882, forward strand.
TGCGGTAGGGGGTCAACTTATGGGGCCCACACTGGGGGTTTCAAGTCTGTTCAGAAACTTTATGGAGAAATGGTACCTCAGAAAGCCAAACGCAGTAAATACCATTTAAAAAATAAAAAAAAAGAGGACTCCTGAGCTACTGGATCCTCAAGTGATAAAAGCAGCGGTTTTTAAAGTCTTGGAACTATGGGTATCGGGACACAGCCTAAGAACGCACTGGAAACGCAATGACCTAGCAATGATAATCATGGCAATTTTTTCAAAGCAAAAAAACAAAAAACAACGATATAAGAAAATGGCATATATGACCAGCTCCGGAGCATGGTTTCTGTTCTGTGGAGGTGGGCTGTACCTGCAAACCCGGTGTAGTAGATTGGAGAAACAAAAATCTGAGGTAGATATCTGGTCCATCAGATGACCAGGACAAAAGACAGTCGCTTGGAAGACAACTTAATTTATAAAACTTTAAAAAAAAAAAAAATCTATTCTGAACAAAATAAGAAAACCTCCCCTGTCACACGAATCCGTGGCCGGTGAAAAAAGTTCGCCGTTTGTGGTGAATCATGTCATAGTTTCAAAGGGCCTCTCTGTAGTGATCAAGTGTGCAAGTGCGGATCTCGGCTCGTCCTTCACGCCCACGAGTCCAAAAGAAAAAAAATTTTAAAAAATGTAACAGTGAGACAAAAATGCACAAGAAAGGCACGTCATCCAAACTGCAAACCAATTAGGTGGAAACTCAAACTACGTTAATTGCTTGTGCTATAAGAGTGTTAGGCTGTTTCACTCATTTACCAGGTCACGGTTCTTTGGTGAAGGAAACGTGTTCTGAAAGTGCCGAGCTGTGTACTGCACAAAGAGCTAGCTGTTCGTTTACGCTTTTAATACGTCTACTATTATGCTGTGTAGGTGCCAATGAAGGCCGCTCCGTTTGGTAGTTTTTGCACAATAATAGATTTTATACTTATAAGAAAGGGAAGGAAACCTGACATTGCTAATTGTCTTTAGGCAAAAAAAGTACACCGAGTAAAAAATAAAGGCAATATTTAACACTTTTTCATTCAACATAGATTTTACCACATTCAAAACACTCAGAAGGTCCATTAAGCCTTCCGAAAATGCAAACATTTCATCTCATTAAAACTGATTAGAATCCAAAAGGCTTTGCACTCAAACATTTAAATTTTTCTTTCCTAAAAATCCTACTTTGATTAGTATTCAGCAAAAGATAAAAGGGGAAAAGATCGACACCTACATAGAGCGCAATTTAATTAGCTATATCCTAAAAAAAAAAAAAAAGCCCTATCTAGCTGATTCACAAGGCAATTGTTTTCAACATTTCTTACTCATAAATCTACGAAGTTGCCTTCACAGCTAATGTATGAAAGAATTTAAGGCAAGTTGTATGATAGGACAGGTAAAAAAAAAAAAAAATCAATCTGAAAAAAATATTTTACAAGACGTACTACACTTCACCATAGCAACACTCACACAGCAAGCACAAAGGGTAATTTTCAACATGTCGGGCAGATGAAGTATTTCAGTAAAAAAGGAAAAGCAAAAAATGCATTAAAAAACATAAAAATATTAACAAAAACACATCATATTTACTGTCATGGACCTTAACTGCCACGCGGTCTAACGTTATCGCAGCTTATTTGTCTGTGTGGCAATCCTTGGTAAAAAATAAACATTCTTTATTACTAAAATAAAATTTTTTTTATTGTGTAGCATCTCTGGCAAAATTAAGTTTTTTTGCACCTTATGAAACTTATACCAAAATATTTTCAGTTGATTTTATTAGTAACGACAGGGAATCCTCGAAGAGCCTGTGCAAAAAGTGGACTAATCCACTAAAGTGTGATCCATCACAAGAAGATATGATTGTTTCAGCTGTAACGCGAGTCTGTCCTCTCGACTCCCATCATGCACCTGGGCAGGGATTAAAGGGAAAAAAAACACAGGTATAACTTCTATACATGGAGACCCCCTCCCCACAAAACGGCTGACCATATACTGCCATACAAATACAAAAGACAATCACTATAATGACAATGCCGTGCAAATTAATTCATTTGCAGCACAGACGGAAGAATGGCCTCAAACTTTTTTGACTGTCCATCCATAACTAAGCAGATAAATGATCTTCAAAACTCAGCATAGTTAAACTAAGATATGTTATGATGTGATTAAGACATTAAGAGAAACGATTTTGGTCATAACTCATTTTGATAAAATATGCAGTTATGCCGATTTTCCTCTGTGGGGCAGTATAGGTAGCATATTATTTGCAGACTGTGGAAGGCACCTACCTTCTGGTCACTTGGCTTGTGGGTAAGTGTAAGAAGAATGGTCACTAGAGGACTCCTGTGGCTGCCCACTGCTTTCCTGGCCAGAGATCAGGGGGAGACTTGTTATTAAGAAGCTTTTCAGCCATAACACATAAATACAATATATTCCCTTAACCCCTCGGATCCTGGGTGGTGTGTGGCTCAGTGGGTTAGGACTGTGATCAGAAGGTCATCAGTTCAAGCCCCAGCCTTGGCAGAATAGTCACATCTCTGTCGGATCCTTGAGCAAAGCCCTTAACCCTCCACCACCCCAAAATGCTACAGCGGCACCAGATAAGTAGCCTGACCATGTACCCCAGCATATATGCACAAATCAAGATTAATTTGAATTTAATTTTTTAAAGATGTTGCTGAGTTCGCGCCCCAGTCACATGGACGTTCCACAAATGCAACCCCCCCCCCATGCAAGGATCAGAGAGCCAGCAGTAACAAACCTCCAGTTGGACAGCTGTGGTCTGCACGTGGGTGTACTGGGGAATATAGGCCCCCTGCAAAGCCGTGCTGGCAGGCATGAACTGCAACACAGGGATACAGGAACTTCTTAAGCCCCAGCTCTGCAGATTCACCCCACCCCCCCTCAATTCACTGGTCCTTACCGTTCCGGCACTGCCCAGGGAGAGGTGACTCATTTGCTGTGTTAGAGGGCTCATGATGGGTGTCGGCTGCAGTGACATGGTATGGTCCATAGAGGGCGATATAACTGCTCCCTAAACAGCAAAGCCGATTTGAAGGAGAAGAAAAAAGAAAGAAAAAAAAGAGGTTGAAGGAAGCAAAGTCATATCACCTTTTTTTAGAGGCCACAAAAAAAACAACATAAATAAAAGCAATGGAAGCCACCGAAATAACACCCAGGGAGTTATTTGAGGATCATCACCCACACAGTGTAAATGTGCTGCTGGAGCCTATTTTGGGAAATTACACATTTCCTATGCATCAGTAGTACCTGCAAAAAAGTGCTGCTGATAAAAATACACTTCTTTTGTAGAGAATATGCCGGCATATGCCATTTTAAAGAATGTCACGAATTTCGAACAGGTTATTATCGGCTATGGAGGGTATCCCTGGGAAATACGCATATGGGAGCTCAGAGCTCTTCCAAGCGTGCCATCGGAGAGGGATGCATGCAGAGAAGCGCGGAAGGGCGCCGGGGCCCCGTTACGTGCGGTTTGAGTCTGTATCGGGACACCGGCCCCGGCCGGCGCGGTGCAGCAGAGCACGGCGTGTCGTATGGCTAAGCTACCAACCCAGAAAACCACATGAAAGGCGGCTTGCCCACAGCGAGCTGGTGCAGTGGCAGAGCGAACGCAGGCGCCGGCAATCGCAGCTGCACTGCGTCGGCAAGGAGGACCCGCACCAGACTGCTCAAGGCACGCAGACATCTGACAAAAGGGCCTCACTGGAACAGCCCTTTACTTGTAAAAATATACTGTATAATTAAGAAAGATATAAAGTAAAATGATGAAAATAAAGACTGTAGACTCGCTCAGGCACAAAAATAAATAAATAAAAATTGTTTCAGTAATCAACGCCGATGCTACAGACCTCGAGAACTTCCTATACTCCGTGCGGTGACTTTCTGTGCTGGGGTGGGGGGCTGGGGCTCAGCTTATGCAAAACCTCAGGGGAGGGGGGGAGTGATTACCCAGCCACCCATGTGTGCCTCCACCCAAAATGCAAACCTTACGGGCTACTGGAAAGGAGTTATGAAGTAGAGTAAAAGGGCAGGAGTTGGGGGTGGGGCTTACCGGGTGTTGTACGAGGTAGGGCTGGTGTGACACCCAGGAGGGATTCTGTACCTGGAACATCAAACACACTGCAGGGTAAACACACACCAGCCTGGACAAGAGCTATTTTGGGTGACCACAAATGTGCCTGCCAAAATTAGCGGTACAGACAGACCCCAGAACCAGGGTGCAGTCTTGGGGTTCTGCTAAAAGGATGAATTTAGATCCTATTCGCTGCATGCTAGACAATGAATATTATAGAGCGTACACACGCTCAGCTCACCCCGAAAAGTTATGTTAATGCGATATAGGTCTACTTGCATGGCATGCGCATAGTCGCCGTGACAACGGATGATGGCACATACCTGGTAGGCGGATACAGGTGAGATGTAGGGCGACATGGGTGTCTGCGCGATCATCCTGTTCGCTATGCTGTACGGAGACGCGTAGTACCTGAAAGCGCAGGATGGATCAGAATGGCGGCAGTACTGAGCGAGTCAATATTAACGGTCCTGTCCCTGGCGCCCAGCGCCTCTTACCCGTTCTGCATGGCAGCTGCGGTGGGGTCATATGTGATCATCCCTGCCTATGGGAGATAAGAGCAAATGCACAGGTACAGTCAAACCAATGCGGCCGCAGCCTGACTCATGTCCGCCGCCACACTAAAATTAGCGGTGGCTGACTTCCTGTGCATCGGCACATCTCGCTCTCGCTCTCGCCTGCGAGCAGCCGGGTGGCTTCACCTCAATGCGGCACGGGGAATTCTGGGATACTCGTGCCCCGGCAGGACACGGAAGAAAGCGGCAGGACTTACAAGCCTCACCTCGGGGTCCCGGGACCACGCGCGGCCGTTCTGCCCCGTGTACTTGCCCTGGCTCTGCCTCTTCTTCTGACCGCCATCGGCAAACTTGCACAGCAGGGGTTCCGTGGGAGCTGGACGACATGGTGATGTGTGTGTGGGGGGGGGGGGGTTCATTGTAAGGTGCCAGCACTCATCCGACACGCTGCACCCATAATCCCATTTCTCTCTCCAATAACTCTCAGTAACCCTTCCAACACCATTCTGTCCATATAATCCAATTAAGAGCAAATAAAGTGGAGATGTATACCATAAAAGCCTGTGTGTGGGGGGGAGGGTGGGGTGGGCTTAGCTGCAGAAAACCTGCTACCCACAGCGCCTCGGCAAATAAAACATCCAGAAGACACCCAGTGAGTTGAAGAATAAGGGGACATTGCTATGACATCATTAATGACCTCATTTCCTGTTTTGGAACGAGCACCATTCTGACTCGAATAATGCTGGCTGGCGTCTACACACACAGTCTCCTTTTTCTCAGACGTCTGTCTCAGAAGAGATGTTAACTGGAAACAGATCGCCTGTACTGAGCTGAGTGAGGGTGTTGGTGTCCTTGCTGACTTGCTTGTGAATCGCACGCCAAAATCTCTTACCCAGAACTCCGGAAGGCAGCTTAATGAACTTGCCGTTGAAGTGGGATATCACGGCATCACACTTCTCTGTTGACTCCATCCTGACAAAAATGCAGACAAATTAGTCTAAACAAATGTCTTTCATTTTATCCACAATGCTATGCATGACTTTTAAACTGTATTTCGGTTCCACCCATCGATCTTGTATGCCACTTTTCCACTACACAGTGAGCCTGGATCTAACCCAGGAAGCAGAACAAAGGGGACACCCCACCCTAACAGCATGTTTTAGGACTACGGAAGGAAGCTGGAGTATCCAAAGCAAGCTTGCATAGCATAGGGAGAATACACATACTCCACAAACCCTGAAACATGAAGGTGTTAGGTGACCGTGCTACCCACAAAGCCAGTGTCACCCTCAAATCTATTTATAATAATTACAGTCACATGACACAATGGCAGTTTTTTTTTTTGTGAGCAAAAGGATGTTTTGCTGGCTGTGGAAGATCAAGAGATCGCATCTCCGTAGCTCACGGCCAACGCATTAAGCACTTCCTCTGCACTCTCTGAATAAACTAAAAATGCAGGCCTCAGCTTGCCCAGACACCGTGGCACATGTTCTTACAACAGACAGAAAGACAGTGGCACCATGTGAGTCACAGACCCGGGCTTTTGGGTGGATCAGTCGAGTGTCTCCGTTACGCAAGTGTGAAAAGAGGTGGCCGCTTCACTATAATTAAACATGGTCAGTCATTGTGAAAACTGCTCTTAGATGGCAGCTTCAATGAAGCAGTTTTTCGACTCCCCTCCTGCCAAGATTCAGGACTTTCAGAAGCCTGAGTTTCCATTAAAAACAAGTGACTCTTGTCAAGTGAATCTCCAAAACTCACTCTGTCCAGGTTTGTTGCTTTTGAGATGAGACCACCAATGACCTAAAGTCAGGCTTCCTCAAATGTTAGTCAGAGGTGAATAGTTCAGGTCCAGAAAGTACAAATCCAGACCAAGATTTTGTTTCAGCCAACCACTTGACTTTCTATTCATCTGGTTGGCTGAAACAAAATCTTGGTCTGCAGTTTTACTTTGGGAAACTAAACTCACTCAAGTCCTCTTGTACGCCTATGAAGAACTTCAGTTAAAATTTCAAAAATAAATCCAGAGAAACGTTCTCAAGAAGTATCCCTTGGACTGAATGAGTTTTGGTAAAATTGCTCAGTGTCAAAGTACTGTTTGGGTAAGAACTCATGACTATAAGCACTTTGGCCCCTCAGGGAGTGTTGAGGGCCTATAAGGACCAGCGAGGACCACGAGACTCACCTGGCAAAGCCCACACCCCTGCTGGCACCATTTGAGTCCCTCAGGATCCTGGTTGAGATCACCTGACCGAAGGGCTTCAACATGTTCTCCAGCTCCTGCTCATCCATCGACAAGGGCAGGTTGGAGATGTACAGATTTGTCGGATCTTGTTCCTGTTGCTGGTGACGACAGGAAGCAGGAAGATGCTGTCAGTGCTGCAGAACGACCACCCAAAGATCGAGACACTGCGCCATTCCATCATCACCCTCATCTCCTGGCAACCAACTCTGGTTCCGAGTTCTGACACCATTGAAGTAATTAACAACCTCAGAATACATAGCGTCTGTTCTGACCATTAAAATGGGTTTAATGAGAATTTTATCACGCTTCCCAGTGATAATAAGGCACGAGGGGCCAGAAGATTTGCTTCATTTGGGATGAAGAACAGAAACTCTACTAGCCTGATGCCTGTTTACGTTCCCTGAATGTTCTTATGTTGCACTTCTGGTCCTTGAATAGTCTTTTTAGGGTCTTGCTTATTAGATGTTGCTGTGTAGCTCCTGCCCCAATACTGCTTACAGTCGTACCTGGGCATTCATTGGAAGCTCAGCCTAGCCGCACTTAGACCTAGTTGACTCCTCGACAGCACGTATGTTTGTAGTGTGTTGTTTGTTTTGTACATCACATTGGACAAAGGCGTCTGCAAAACACGTACATGCAAATCCACGTGATTGGAAGAAGGAACTTAATTTGGGGTTCCTAGCATGGCGGGGTGGGG
>JAODJX010000001.1:46692131-46704247 GCA_026776945.1 Isichthys henryi
CCCCCCCCCCCCCCCCCCCCCCCCCCCCCCCCCCCCCCCCCCCCCCCCCCCCCCCCCCCCCCCCCCCCCCCGCTCATGTTTCAACCTGCATGTCTGCTGCGCTGTTTTAATCACTGGGTTTGTTGAAGTTTTGGAGGGAAAGTATACATGGGTCTAGTTCCAAAACATTCCCTCTGCTCACTTCCCACCCCCTCGATAGACGGTAATTCTTTAAGCCGCTACTCCACTCGTAATACAAAATGGCCTTGTCACCAGTGGAAAATTCCCATTTGGCATCCCAAAGAACTGCTCAGACAGTGGCATTAGCTCACCGGCCTGGTGGGAACACGTTTCGCAAGATCTCTCTGTGAATGTACTCTCCCCTGATTGGCTGAGGTTACAAATGGATGTCATAGGTTCCAAGCAGAAAGGGGATGGGGCCTATGAGTTGATGCTCTGAGCAGAGGAGGCGGAGCCTCAGTGGCTGCAATGCTTTGTGAGTGGGTCTTGAGCTGCCGCCTATGTTGGCCAACCATTTCCTTCCTCTTACTCATTCATTAAGAGTCCCTGCTGCCTCCTGAAGTCGCTGTCCACTGTCTGACGACTGGCGTTGGGCGTGATGAAGTAAAACATCTGGCCGGGCTCCGCTACACACAGGAGATGAGACCTGACCGCAGACAGGCTGCCAGGAACCAACTCAGGACAAAGGTTTGCTTCAGTAAGCTTCTCTGATGAAATGGCAGAATAAAACATTAACCTGGACTCGGTGGGTAATTTGCACAGAAATTCCTAAAAATGCGGCTTTTGAGAAAATGACACATTGCCAAAAATCGGGGATTGAAACAAGATCAGAGAAACAAAGATTTCTAATAGACCAACATTGATGTTTCTGACTAATATCAGTCCTTTTCTTCAACGTTAAGAAATACAAAACAGCTTGATCTTCAAAGAAAATCAAAGAGTATCAATTGCATGCAACACGGAAATTAAAATACTAAATCAAAAGTGAATAAGTGTTATTGTTTCAGTTTAAATAGGCATAACCAATCATCCAGTGTTTCTCTGGGACTACACTATATTAAAGTCGATTTAACTGAGCAAATCCCATTTTCTGAGATGATTTTTAACAGTCCTTAACGATTAAAAGAACTCGGTAGCGAGATACCTGGGGGTAAACTGCCTGAATAACAAAGGGCATGATGCACTCCTCCAAGCCAAGATCGAGTCAATAATTCTAGTGCACTATTTCGTAGATAAGTAGCAAAATATGAGAAAAGAAGAAAACAACCTTTCAAAGGGGAGTAAAGGTTATTTAAAAGGTCGAGCATGTCGCTATTGCGCACCAACCTCGCCAGCGACAGAGTAAAACATTGCGGGGTTGTTATCTCACAGTAGTACAGGGTGTCATTCAAAGAGGAAATGTGTATTTACAGTGTCCTCCTGACAGCCGTACAAATGCAAATGTACAGCTCCTCCGAAGCCACGGTCACACGCAGACCGTTCCAATGACCCCCCCCCCCCCCCCGACATACAGAAAAGGACGAAGAAGATCCCACAGACTCCAAATACACGTCGTTTATGCATTGTGGGGACTCCCACTTCACATGGATGATCCGGTATGCTAAAGCGGCCTCCTCTGATGGAATCAACCGATTTTCCGAACTCACCTTTTCCCACGGCATTTGAATATATCCACATACCCTTGAACGTGTTACGCTTTAACTTTCAGCTGAACTCAACCGCTACGAAGAGAAAACGCTAAAACAAAAGCACCAGCATGCATACAGAACATGAGTACATGGTGGTAAATGGCCTGGAATGCTTGTGCTTTTTATGGTGGGAAACGTCGTTACATCCGCCATGAATTTACAACCACTGTAACACACAACACTACACTTCATTTTTGGAGGGAAAAAAAGAATGAATCTCTCTATGAATGTGAAATTTGCATCTATGCTTGATTACATTGTGGAAAAAAGCCCCCCCCCCCCCATTTCCTGAACTTTGAGAGTGGCGAACAAAATATCATAACCCCTAGAGGACAAAGACAGCGTTTGTCAGACCAGATGGATCCAGTCTCTTACCCGAACAGGCCAAAAATTCGACGTTCAAAGTAAAAGCCAGTTACAAAGGAGATAAAAGGTCAAACCAACACCATGTCTATTCGATCGCACTGAGGCTCGGGTGCGAAACGGTGGCATTTAAACCTTGAAAAAATATATATCCCATCAACCTTTCGTAAAGCGGCAGGTGAAACAGTTGGGTATAACACACAATGTCCAGCCGGACAACACCAAGGTCCTTGGTTTACCCCCGGAAAAAACGTTCAATCAGGAATCCCTCTATGAGATGGTTCATGAAGAATCAAAGGAATGAACTTTCTAACTCTTACTTTGTTCTTCGGTTTGTACACAATCTTCACTTGTGATACGGTCCCTAACCCCAGCAAAATCGGAAGTCGGGAGCCCGGCTGATGAAGTACTCGTTCTCAAATACTGGATGCGGAAAAGCAAACAATGTCATCCTGTTAGTTTCCCCGAGCCTAGACCTCAGCTGCCTGTTATTTTCCGGGATAAAGTTTAAATAACAAATTAAGTCTTGATGTAATCAGGACAAGATCTATGCCTTCAAACGGTCAAATGCCAAACCTGAATTTTTCATGTTTTTAGTGGTTGTTTTGTGGCAAAATTGTAAGCTGACTTTGGCGTGAGTGTTTATTCCAGGAGTAATGTAAAAATAATGATGGTTATACTGCATGAAGAACTGCTTGGAAGTTAACTTTTGTATCACTTTTCCACGGCCTCCATTTTCATCTGGAAAACTTGGGCGATGTGCGTCTCCAGCAGGGAACACGCGGCCGGTTTGACTGACATCATCTGCAAAAACCGCATGCCCAATCTGCACATAACGGCCGTGGCGAATTCTCATTAGGAATCACCCATTTCGCTGACCAATGGGAGCACCCCACCGGCGGATGCCAGATGTGGACAAAGTGACCCATTGAGGAGGAAACCCAGGCTTTTCCTCCCCTCTCTGTATCCACACTCCTTCCGAGACACTCAAAGCCTGTTTGTTTGCTTGCCTCTGGCTGCCTATTCAGCTTCAGGAGTGGAAGAATTGTAAAGGCAAGGGAGACTGCCATCTTATCAGGCTGCTCCAGACCATAGAGGCCAGTCATAGTCGCAATGGAAACACACAGGGCTTCCAGTAAGTGGCCTCGCCCTTAAAGCCCCCTTCTTGCTCATTGTCAACTCCCCCCCCAAGTGCCCTCGTACTCATTAATATGTACAGCGCTGTGAAGGCGTTCCCCGCCATCAGCGCTTTCACCAACTAAATGAGGCTAACCCATATCTTAGCGTCAGATGCGCTGGACGTAATTTAATTTAAATTCAATACGTTCCGGTGCATTTAAACCACACACACGGAAGGTACAGAACGGAAACTGTACATTTAATAAGTTCTACAAACATATGAACAAACATGGCTGCGTATGTGTTCGTTCACGAAACACACACGCAAAAATAAAATGCAAAAAGATACAGGCGGTTAAAAGGAAACGTCTTAATGGTCGTACGTTATAGAATATTATGGCAAGGTCATTCAGCTCTATTGCCATACCCTCGTCATATTCTAAAATGGTAACAAGCATATATTCCTTCACGTTATTCTCTGAATACAAAAAATGAAATACTGGATCTAAGGATCTAATTTTAAATGAATGTTTAAACATTTAATCAACGATTTATATTTAAAGCACACGTTTGACTCAAAGAGGTCGTTGACTCCAGCCAAAAAAAAAAATATTTCAGACGCAACGTTATTTCGATCTTATTTCGAGAATTTCGTAAACTTTCACTCGATGTTTGTTAGCTGTAATAATTTTTATATGTGTTTTCCAATATGTTTCAATATTTTCCACTTGTGCATAATTAAAAACTAAATGCGTATTTCATAATGTCCTCTCCATAAAATTTTGCATCACGTTTAGAGGAGCAAACTGACATCTTATTTTTCCTTAAATCTAGATTTTCTTGGCTCTTAAACCAAGTTAAAAAGGCAATAAAAAGTTATTAAAACAAAAATTACAATGATTTACAATGAAACCGAACCATCATCGAATACACGACATAAGTGAAACTAAACCCAGTTGTCCTTATAACCAGCATTATCGTTACATTACCATAGTATTCAGTATACACGATCTGTAAACACAACCCCAGTCTGGTATTATCAAAAGAACAGGACAATTAACACTTCACTTCTAAATAAATATTTAAAAAATAAAGGTATAAGTATACGAATAAGCTGAGCTTATCTCTTGTAAAACTGTTACATTGTAACTGCTCCCGACCATACGATCGGCTACTATGTATCTCTGCATATCTTGCTTGCTAGCTTTGAATTTGAATCACCAACCTTAAACACATAAGAACAAAATAGATTAGGCCTACCTGCTTGCGGTACGTCGTCCTCACAGGGTTTACAGTGCTCGCAAAAATCATTTTAAATTCAGGTTCCCGTCACAAGAAGTGTAAGGTTACCTTTACGAACCTATTTGTATCCAGGCGCTCGCTCGATTAAATTTCAAATTGGACTCTTGAGCGCATAAGACTTAAAAGCTACGGGCTCGGTCCCCCCCGGTAAATCCCCTTCCGTTGCGGTAATTTGTAGGTATTGCGGTAATATAAACTGCGCCGAGGTGAGTTATCGATGCATCCAAGAAATCCGTCCCAACTCCGGCAGCCCAACTCCAGAATTTCGCCGAATTCATTGATCTGCAGTCAGTTCCCGCAGCACTGACCCTCCCACTGTGGAAGAAACCACTCGGCGATACGAGGCAGGGGAAAACTGAGAGACGAGACGAAATAAATACTTAAGCATAAATCATATTTTTTGTTAGAAGAAAAAAATGAAGTATATACACCCATTTCACATAAATATTGTGCTATCAAAATCGGTATAACGGGTTTTATTTAAACAATTCTCAAATAGGGCATTCATTTTGGTACAATATCCCCTATCGGGCACAAGTTGTTTACTCTGGCATGCATACCGCACATTCCTTAGAGCAGCCACCAGATCCAAGTGGTAGGAAAAGCCGTGCGAGTTTAACGCAATTTATAGTTTCGTGGGACATTAGAGGGAGGTGTGCCGTCCATCAATAATATAAGCCAAAAATATGAATTGGCCGTAATCCATGACCACACCCCGCTGGTGTTACATTAGTTAAATACCTAGGCTAAGTTACTCGGAGTACTGCCCGCAGCATTCACATTTGAGGAGGGCTGTCAGCAGGTGATTTGCGCTGCACCCCGATTTGGTACTTTCTGCTGTGCCATCCGGTTCGCGATCTTTATTGCTGGCGACAGTATGGCGACGCTGGGTCACCCTATGGCAGGAATAATTAGCCTATGCAACAATATGAAATGCATGTTAGATTAGTTCGGTCATGGTCTGCCCCCACCCTCAAATTGCTCCCGCCCATAGCCTAGGGGTTCTCCCAGTATGCAGAAAGCACCTTTCACTAGGCTATTACACATTGCACAGCAATTTTATATAAAAGTTTCAATGTGTTGCATATATTACATAATCAGTCAATACACATATGTACCATTAAACACACACACACACACACACACACACACATCCATGAGTGCTAAAGTTGTGCCCTGGAAAAATTGCTAGCAGAATACACCATGCATGTGGTGGTGCAGTAAGTAGCGGGGTGGGCGGGCACACAAACTGTCTGTGTCTGATTTCAGGCGCTGCATTTGAAGACGGAATGTGTTATGGTGGCGTGACGAGGCGCTCCCCTTTTTGAAGGCTCCTGGCAATGAATTATCTCTAGATTCACTGCAAGGAGGCAGCCTACAGTGGTTACATAGACCGCGTCCTTCGAAGGATGCGGCCCCTGAATTAAGACACAGTCATCGTAACCCTTCTCTCTTCTTTAGATCTGGATAAAAGCATCAGGTAAATGTCGCCCCGCACCTTTCGGTGTTGGTGCTTCGAATCACACCCCAGATCTAAGTGTATAGAGCTTCCATGCTCTTCCCATCTTCCTCCCATGGTTCAAGAAATGCACTTATGTGACCTGACATCTCCATAGTGCCTGTAGCATGTGAGGTTATATCCCTGAGCAGTGACCAAGCCTGCACTGGATTCTATAAAGACAACCTATTATTAATAACCAAAGCTAAAACAGTATAGGGTGAACAAAGTAGGATTTATGCCAAATGTATCTATAAAAGAGTAATGTGAACGCTCTCCGTGTTTACGTGTTATGTTTACTGCCATCATGGGTCCATGCAGATGTTTGCCCTGTGGCCGTTTGCAATAATCATTACAGCCTATTATAAATGCAACAGGAATTCACCCCGGTAAACATAATTACAGCTGTAGCCAAAAAACACAGAGGGTCGTGTTTGAGGAACTCCGGAGTACAGCTCAACGTCAGGAATCCACTTAATGTGAAATGATTCTGTCAAAAAATAGCACAAAACATACGTACAGTGACTTTTTCACTTCATGTCGGGGTTTATTTAAGAAACTTTGATATATTCAGTGTATATAATGGAGTTTAGAAAAAAGAACTATTGACTGATACCATTTAAGCGTACTTCAGTCTATCTGTCACAATTGTATCGGTATCCAATGGAAATAAGTGAAATTAATATTTATAGCTCTGAGCCGACACTAAAAGATTATATCCATGGGAAGGATGCGACTTAAACCCCCCCCCCCCAGGAAAGTTAATGATGGATAGGAAAGAAAACCTGGTATGAAAATGACTGCCAGTTCGCGTGAGGAGCTCGAATTTCACTTTCTGTCATGTCAGGATTCCACCTCATGCTTCTCTTTGACGCTTTTCAGTTAGTCTGTGTCTTCTTGGTCTGGATGTCAGTCATTTCAGTTTAGTCAGACGGTCTCTCTCAGGCTGATTCTGCAGTTAGAATTGCAGCAGATTGTCTGGATATATAGATTTAAGATTAATATATGCTGTATATTTACCCTCTTTTTTGGCATATTACAGGTGATGTTTCACATCTGTGAAAGACAATATGGCTGACTTGTCTGGTTTTAAATTGCAAGTCATTAGTGACAAGTGTCCATTTGTACATTTGCATTTGCTAAGTGATTAGCAGACAGGACCAGCATCCTCTGGTTTGGTGTCCATCTGCTTTGGGAGTGCCAATACTGCCAGTATGAGTGGAACCCCTGTCCCCCGTCCCCCGCTAAACCGATGTTGTCCCAAAACCATAAGCTAGGCGCTGAGAAAAAGGAGCAGGAGATGCTAGGATTGGAATTTCATTATTCGATTGGTGTCCACCTTTAACCAGAGAAGTTAGGTCCAGAAAATATAAAATCCAGACCGAGATTTTATTTCAACCAACCAGCTGAGTACCCAGTGACTGTGACTCTTTATATTCAGCTGGTTGATTGAAACAAAGCCTTGGTCTGAATTTGTATTTACTGAACCTGAACTTTCCATCTCTGCTTGTAACCGAACTACTTTACTCAATAACGCAGAAGTGCGACACTCAAGGACAACATCCAACCCCAAGCATCCCAACATCACAGCCTCTATCAGGCCCACTGTATAAAATTCCCAGCCCCAGGACAAAATTACATAATCTAGGCCCCTACGACGTCCTTTTCTGCCCCCCACCTCCAAGACAGCAGACATACCTCTATCTGCCACCCTGCCTGCAGACTCCTCGAAAGTCTCAATGATAGTGTGAAAAACACTTAACACATTCTCCGTGAAGGTATTGCCTCTGTTCTTGGGGAAATAGCCCCAGGCAGGCTCCTCTGAACGCCTCGTTCCTTTGAAACTGCCAGTCCGGTTTGTTGTTGTTTTTTGTTGTTGTTGCTGATATGAATAACGGTAGAGCAACCTCAGAACACATCATTGTCATTTAAATAAAAAGCATCACTGATATCAAGGTAAACTGGCAGTAGGGTTTGGCATAATTTACACTGTAGCATTGTGGCAAAACACAGTTAAATACAAATTAAAGTTTGATGGTGTTACTAGGCTGTGGGATGGATCTGAATCAAAATTGTGCCCATAAGTCACCGGCTACAAGCCTGTTGCAGATATAGTGTTGCATTACAGTGAGTCTGGAGCCTATCCCTGGGGGCGGAGTTCACCCCAGATAGAAGGCACAGGGAGAAACATGATCTACAAGCCGTTTAGAGACACAGACTCACCCAGATTGCGTGTCTTTAAACTGCAGGGAAAATCCCACACAGACACGAGAGACACATGTAAAGATCTGGGGATGGGAATCAAACCCACAACCATGGAGGTGTGAGGTTACAGTGCCACCCAACTTGCCACTGCAATACCCTTAATATACACTGACTGGCCACTTTATTAGGTATATGTAACTAGTATCAGGTTGGACCCCTTTTGCCTTAATTCTTTGTGGTATAGATTCAACAAGGCGCTTGAAGCATTCCTCAGAGCCTTTGGTTCATGCAGACATGATAGCATCATGCAGCTACTGCAGATGTACCTTCATGATGCGAATCTCCCGTTTCACCACATCCCATAGGTTCTCTATTGGATTGAGATCTGGTGACTGTGGTGGCCATTTGAGTACAATGAATAAGTCTTAGATGATATGATCTTTGTGACATGGGGTGTTATCTTGCCGGAAGTAGCCCTTAGGAGCTGGGTACACTGTGGCCATAAAGACATGGACACGGTCAGCAACTATACCCTGGTAGGCTGTGGCGAACCCTTGTGCATGGATAAATCCTGAACCCTTTATTTTAGACATTGGTTGGGGTCCCATGGACCCCAGTCTATGCACAAGAGTAATGATGCTGAGTTGGTACTAAGTGGCCCAAAGTGTGCCAAGAAATCGCCCCCCAATTACACCACCAATTTTAGTGAACCCGTGCCCACTGTAACTTCAGTTCCCTGTTCTTAGCTGACAGAAGTGGCACCTTGTCTGCTCTTGAGCCACTGGTTGAAGGTTCGAAGGCCTTGTGCATTCAGAGATGCTCTTCTGCATACTTTGGTTGTAACGAGTGGTGATTTGAGTTACTGTTGCATTTCTATTATCTTGAACCAGTCTGTCCATTCTTCTCTGACCTCTGCCAGCAACAAGGCATTTCAGCCCAGAGAACCGCCGCTCGTTGGATGTTTTCCCTTTTTCGGACCATCCTCTGTAACCCCTAAAGATGGTTGCGCGTGAAAATCCCAGTAGATCAGCAGTTTCTGCAATACTCATACCAGCCCTTTTGGCACCAAGAACCATGCCACGTTGAAAGTCACTTAAACCACCTTTCCTCCTCATTCTGGTGTTTGATGTGAACATTAACTGAAGCTCCTGACCTGTATCTGTAAGATTTTTTTTTTTTACATTGTGCTACTGACATATATGATTGGCTGATATTTGCTTCAAGAAGCAGTTGAATAGGCGTGCCTAATAAAGTGACCAGTGAGTGTGTGATCTAGAATCCAGAATTGAGGTTCCTACTGTTCTTCTGAACATGCTTTACACATGAGGGGAAAGCATACAACACCTGGGAACATGGTAGCAGGCTAACATGTGAATGTGGCGATGACCAGGAATAGGACCCGAATTCAGAACCTTTGACCCATGCCGTGGAAGCCCTGCCCAACTACGATACCTCCTGCTAAAAGCATCATCAACGCGTTCTTTACTAAGCGCCCTCAAAGCTCTAAACCTCGACTCTCCCTGGTTATCGCAATACGAATACTGCCCCTCTTGCTAAATGCTAACGTTATCAATGACAGCACCGCCCCGATTTCCTTCCTTCTGTTGTTTAGAGAAGAAACAGCCTGGATTAAAAGGCTTTCTCTGAAAACAGGACGCACTAAGACTTCCCCCTCAGCCTTGTACCCCTTGACGTTCTGATCTCCATCAGTGCAGCTTGGACGTCCAACTCGCCTCCGCCTGCGTCAGCACAAAAGCCCCGCCCTCCTTTCTATTTGTCCATATCTAGACAGCTGCGCTCTGACGGCTAACAAGACTAGAGACGGCTGCTCTTTTGACCTCCGTGAGTAAGACAGTGTCCACATCGACAGGAAAAGAACAAGCGGCTTGTCTGTGGAATATAACCTTTCCCAGTTTAAACCAAAAATTCCCATTTTATGCAAACTGTACCTTATCCGAAGCTTTTCAGTATTTATACAGTGCTCCCAGCCTATAGCGGAAGTTACATTCCAGCCTCGTCAGCGATACGTGAAAATTTTTTTTATAGTTTACGTCTTAAAATACCCCTCCCACACGTTTTAAACACATGTAAACTTATAAAAAACACTCTTTGTAAACACATATGATATGTGGATGTTGGGCTAAGCATATGGGTAACATAATAATAATAATAGTAATGATAATAATATGTACTGTATGTATATGTATATAGATATATACATATCTCTCTCACTCTCTCTTTCTCTCTCTCTGTATACGTAATGGAATATGTAAAAATTGTCAAGGTCTTCCTCTGGCATTTAGGCTCACTACTGCCAGAATGCTTAGAAGATGCAGGACGCTTGGGAGCCATCGTAGTTCTTAAAACATAAAGTTTACAAAAAGTTTGCTCACGACAATCGGACCACAAGCAAGGTATGTAAAACGCAGGGAACTGTCATGCATTGGGGAAAAATCCGCGATATAGCGGGGGCGCAATAGCTGAATCGCGATATAGAGGGGGGATCACTGTAATTTATTAGCTGAGAGCTCAATCCCCCCCACCCCCACCCCCCCTCCCTTTCACCCTTGAGTCCTTCCGCAGTCCAGGAGTCGGGGGTGTATAGATTAATGCCTGACTCTCATCCTCCCTGGGAGCTGGCATTACAAGACTCCCACTCCAAGCGGCAGAGGTCACTAATAAAAGAAGGGCAGGGGTCAGCGGGGCCAAGGTGTGGGGGACAGAGGTCACGCATGGAGAAGAATGGACAGATCTGATTCAGCAGTACGTGGAAGGCACTGTGCGTGGCACTGAGAGCGAAAGAGTGAAAGTGGGGGAAAAAGAGGTGTGTTATGGAAACCCCACACGTCTGATGGTTATTATCTTACTTAAGGTTATGCTTCGGTCACATTCTGCCTGAATCTCTCTCACACTAAATCCTTTCATTTATGTTCTGCTTGGGTTGGAATGTACATAGTTTAGCTACACTGCTCTTGAAATCAGCAGATTGGTCCTGTATCAGCCCCCCCCCCCCAGTGATACATACAATTGTACAGCAATTCAAACTCTTGGGGTGTCTCGTTTTTTTCATATCGCAGCTGACCTGGCTTAACCGACAAATTGTAAGAAGCCCGTATTCCCTCCTGATATCATTTACATTTTATTTACAACCAGGGGTTAAAGGCCTTCTGCCGGAGCCCAGTGATGAAGTCACACTGCTGAGCCTGGGGTTTGAACCAGTGACCTTCAGCTCATAGGTATGGCACCCATAAGCTGCTGTGTCACACACCACATAAATCTGAACATTGCTTCATTTCACAGCAGCATATACAAAAAATGGGCAACGCTCCACATTAACTGCCCTTCGTAATACGTTCATTATACATTTATAGATTATTCATAAAAAGCATGTAAGTTTACCTTAACATCCATACAAACCTTAACAGCTTTAATATACATTAATAACAAACATTACATGACTATGCGATTATAATGTTTATAATTATCGCATAATGACCATTATTAGCCATGGCACAGTGGTGCAGTCATTAGCACTGTTGCTCCACCCCTCTGGAATGATGGTTCTAGGCTCGATGGAGTTTGCATGTTCTCCCTGTGTTGTCATGGGCTTTCCTCCAGGTTCTCCAATCCCCCCCTCCCCATAGTCCCAAAACATCCATCCATCCATCCATCCATTTTCTAAACCGCTTATCCTTACTGGGTCGCGGGGGGTCCGAAGCCTATCCTGGAAGCAATGGGCACGAGGCAGGGAACAACCCAGGATGGGGGGCTAGCCCATCGCAGGGCACATTGACACACCATTCACTCACACACGCACACCTATGGGCAATTTTAGCCACTCCAATTAGCCTCAGCATGTTTTTAGACTGTGGGGGGAAACCGGAGTACCCGGAGAAAACCCCACGACGACATGGGGAGAACATGCAAACTCCGCACACATG
>JAODJX010000001.1:46725656-46736372 GCA_026776945.1 Isichthys henryi
CCAGGCAGGGATTCGAACCCGGGTCCCAGAGGTGTGAGGCGACAGTGCTAACCACTGCACCACCATGCCGCCCCTGTTCGTTATTATGAACCATTGTATTTATTTAGCTATTAATATAATAGGATTTATATTTGTAGGTACAAGTTGTCCATAGGTCAGATGTTCTTAACTGGGGAACTGTCTGTATTCATTTGTAAACAGGAAATGGACAGACTGTGAGACTATGCGTTAGGTTTGATAAACAACTTGCAATAACAACAGTGATCATAATGTATATGTTAGGGTGAGTTCAGCTATCAACTCGCTCACCCCACACTTCATGTCCATAACAGCCATTTAATCAAATGAAGAAGTCCGCTAATGTATACACAGTTCCGATTTCAGTTTCGTAAAAGATTGACGTAATTAACCTACCGATCTACAAATCTTACAATGAATTTGAGCGGAATGGCTCGGTGGGCTAAGTCTCTGTGTCTGTTCTTAGAAAGTCACTGGTCCGAGCCTCGACAGAACAGTCACATGTCCGTAGGCCCTTGAGCAAAGCGCTTAAACCCCCCAGCTCCAGGGGGGCTGCACACTGGCTGACCCTGTGCTTTGACCCCCCCAAGCTATGGTGAGCATGATGGGATCAGCAAAAAGAATCATTCCAATGTGCAAATAAAGCATTCATCATAAAGTGACACCTTTGCTTAAGCCGTCAATTGCTTCAATATATAAAAACATTAAACATTAGTTTAAACAATCCTTCGATGACAACTACGATTTTGTTAACAAAATCCACCAACGACCATTCAAGTCTACCCACTAGCCTGAGGCTACAACTCATATTAAGATAAAGTACCTGACTTGCACTTAAATTTGACGACTCTTTAGTGAATTGTCTATGCACATAGTATATCTGTTTTATTATGTAATAAACAAGCGAAGACTGCAGATCTTAAATGGAGAAGCAGAACAGAAAATAGATAGATAATTACATCACAAGACATAACATCGATTAGAATTATATATAATGACTACACTTGCATTATATATGTATATAATAAAACTGCATGTAATTTTCGTTTTATATTTTAAACTAAGATACAAATTGTCCATGCCTGTGTGGCACAGGCTTCTTGGAGATTTGGAGAGTGAGAATGTGGAATTTGTGACCTCAGAGGATGAATGTTTCCAGGTTCCAGGTTCCCGCCATGGCAGAAACGCGGGGTGATAGTTGGACCGGCACCAACCAGCATGGATCTGCGGGGAAAAACGAGAAGGGGTCAGTCTGTGACACTGCTCTGCAGTCTCTGTGGGCTCCAACATAACGCATGCATGACTTTGTTTTAAGGGTTTGCGGATAACTCATCCAGCTGTCCTGCAATATGGATATTTACAATATCTAACAAGTATTTATTTTTAACAACTTCAGTTAATCTGTGCTGTTTTTGTCCTGCGTTGATTATCCTGCTTTTGTATTTCATTCAGCTGCAACAGAAAGTGAAGCACCTTAGTCCTGCAGCAAACCCAGCACCTTTTGACCCAAATTACATGTCTCACGCGCTCAGACTTCAGGGATACCAGCCCATCTCTCGGGGGATGGGGGGGGGGGCACATTCCTTTCTGCTGTCTGAGGTGCTATTTGTCTCACAGTGAGAGATTATTTTGAAAAAGCAGGAGGTGTCAATCATTCGCATGCTTTGTCCTTACCGATCACTTTAACCACTATAGAACACAAAGTAATTCAACCCACCAAATTACCGTTGAACAAACTGCCGGGTCCTCCAATATTTTATGCATATATAGCCTCTGATTTTCATATTAAAGTAGAAAAGACTCAAAAACTCTACGGTAAAACTTGTTTTGTTCTCAACGGAAATTATTCCAAATAAAATAAAACAAGGAATAAAACAAGTGTTTTCCCCCCCCCATAATTTGCTCAGTGACAGTGCAACAACTTTAGATGTAGCTATGTAGAGGTAGTACATACTTTAAATTCCATATGACCTCCGTGCATTGACGTTATTTTTTCCGTTACCTATAGCTGCCACCTAGTGGTTTTTGTAGGACAATTCAATTAGCTACATCCATTTCCGCCGATTTAAAGGTCAAGTAGAAACTCACGTAAATCACAACGATATGAAGTGTTATATAGGCGAGATGATTCATTGATTGAAAAAAAATTAGAATAAATACCTTAAAACCTTTGAGAACCAGTATCTGTCGATTGTCTGCAAATGATAGGCTATCTCGCAATTTTGTAATTTTGCGATATTGTTTTTTAAGAAGTTTCCTTTCCAAATTTTACACATTTTATGATAGGACTATAGGTCTACACATAGACTTAGCATATTTCATGATTTAAAAATAACAACTTATAGCTGAACAAAACGAACAGTTTTCATATGGTAGCAAAAATGTCTAAGTTGTGACAGATGGCACGAAAATGTAATTAGTTTTACTTGGTTACTATTTGCGCGCTGTAAACTATGAAATTATGTAGCTCGGAGTAAAAACTGGTGCTTTATTAAGAAACAAAGCGTGATCTCTTTGGGCACATCTGCTCGAATTATTAAAAATCACACTTCAAAAACTCCTCTCATGTCAGCTCCCGATAGATTAATTAAGCATTTTGTGCAACGTTTGACAGGAGATGCACTAAACACCTGCTACAGAATTGTCCACTGTACACAGACTGCTGGTCAGACATCTACCTGAACCAAACATGCTGTTCTATCGAGTGCATATTAAATCCACGGTGTGAAGCAAAAAAAAAACTTTTTCACTTGTTTTTATTAGCTAAAAAAAGTCTTCTGAGATATACTTTTCTGACACATATTTTCTAAACAATTTATAGTTCACAGGGAAAGTGCTTATTACCGCGGTATTTTTTTCTAAATAATTTCCGCAGATTAATAATGTAGACTGCTATCACAATACGGGCGGAACTTTTAAAAACGTTTAAAGTGCATAAAGGCTTAACGTAGCGTAGCTTTAAAGTGTAAAATGGCTTAACGTAGCCTGAAGTTCTAAAATAACTTCGGAAAACCAAATTTCTTTCACATCGGTACACTATATCATATCATATATCAAGAAAAATCCCAAAGACAATTACACAATTCGTGTTACGCTTGTTTCTCCTCAGTAGAATCCAATTATAAGGAAATACTTTAAATTGTCTTACTGCACCAACACAACTCAGGACAACGAAATTTCTCTCACACTTCGCTGGTAGTAAGTACATTATACATTTGGCAATAAATACGTAGGACCAGTGACATGCGTTGTTGTTCTGGTACGCTAAGGAACATTAACTATATTTCACTGTAGTGTCCCAAAATGCCTTGTACGGGCTACTCAAAACATTTACTATCGTATTAATTTATATGCATGAAATATGTTTCTGCTATTTGCACGTGTGGTATCATGACAGATGTCCTTTAATGATTAATAAGCCAAGAAACCGTTATCGACCACAGAAGAACTTTTAATACTAATACTCATAGAATAGTTCGGGCGCACACCGCCGCAAATGCAACCTACAAAAAAGCCACTTTGGAAACCCAGTGTTTAACCGTTCATTTCCATTCCTGTTACATCCTTTGAATCATTATTATAAATGTGTGCACATGTGAATATTTGTATTTGCATATACACACTTATGCCTGTTCATTTACTTCAACACTTATCTGCATCAGATATCTTTCCGCAAGCATGTTGTTCTGAACCCTCAATAGATCCAGATCTTCGTTGCATGCAGCGCCGCTCCTAATCAATTTTTTATCAACGCCTTTCTTGTACATATGCCGTTATATGTTATAAACATGTATTTTTGGGTATATATGTCCCATTATATATAATATTCATATATGCTACATGCAGATGTCTATGCTGAAACAACGGGCAGCACGATCCGGCTGCAAAGAAGCTGATTGGTGCGGCTGCGCCAAGGCGGAAGTCAGAGGCGCGCGGGGGGATTCCCCGTGGGAAGTTCCCAGCGCTTTATTAAACACGCAAAATGTACATTTGCACGACAGGCGCCGCTTCCTCTCGCGTCTGTTGTAGAAAACTTTTCCTCCAAGAATAAAAACCGTGTAAGCAGTGTGAAAAGGGGGCACTTTCTAGATGTAGGTCGTTTCGATCGTTTTCGAGTTAAGGTAAGGTAGCCTCCAGTTTACTGCTGCCAGCTTCTTATTTACGGCCGAAAGTTTTCTACCGCTTCTTTCCGATCGCGATTACTATTGTGACACTAATTTGCCTAGATGTTAATAATGTCAATGGCACAGCCGATTTTTTTGGCACTTATAATTACAATTAAGCTCGACTCGGAGCTCGCAATGCGGATACTAACTCTCATTGTATGAATATTAAGTCAACTATATAAGTAAACTCGGCAATCTGCGATTGCTACAATATAGTATGTGGCCATTAAAGAACAGGCCTACTTGTGTTTATTGTATCCGTGTATGTTCGTTGGATAATACTGTGAAATTTTACTGTAAGTCTATAGGCGGGGGACATTGCCATACGTGATGTAATTCTTTCGACTTTATTTATTTACTTTCTTGCAGTGTTTCCGGATTTAACATTTTAGGATATAACATTCTATTTGATATGTTGTTGATCTGACTTGCCGAGTCCCTTCCTGGTTCCCGGTTCCCTGAGGGATATATTTATCTGGAATAATTATTAAGACATGAGTTTGATCGTTCAGTATCACGTTAAAATAATTAACATCATTTTATCATGGGTTCTAGTACGTTACCTTAATTATTTGTCGTTTCTGACACTTTTTGCTTTGCTTTTTAAATCGGTTCTGTATCAGGTTACGCAGTTAGACATAGAGTGGTGGGCGATGAAAATAACATTTGTTTCTCTTTCTGTTCATATCATCTAATCTCGTTCTAACTGAGTAATGAAGATACCCAGGCGATTTTTGGCCAGTGCCTGAAAAACCTAGTGCATAGTCTGATAGATAGTTACTACACACATCTGCAGACATTAACTGATTTCGTAACAAATTTGCAGTAGGCTTGTTTTATAACTGCTATTGGTTTTATCTCTCAAAGTTACATTTCTGTAAAGTAGTTTACTATATTTAATAAGCAAATTGTCTTTTGTGTTTTGCGTGTGTATTTAGCCTTAGAGTTAACGCTTTGGCATATCCATTACTCGGTGTGTACTAGGCACTAAACTAAATGTAATATCTCTCTTCTGATCAAGGTTTAATGTAGGACTTTGATATAAAAAATGGTTATGTGATTATTTTCATCGCATATGAACATCGTTATGTGAGATCTAGGCTGTTTCCTGGCTGTACCAAGGTAATAAAAAGCAAGGCCGTTGGAATTCTAGGTTTGTAATGCAGTTCACTGCTAAAGAAACTTTAAGATTCTGAATGTCGTATTGGCGAACTTAAGCAGACTTTATGTCCGGGTAGGATCAACCAATGTCAGGAGCATGTCGTTTGAAATGAGGTTCTTATAGAATTTGAATAATCTTTCTGCACGCAGTCACACAGTCATCTGATGAAGTTTGGTAAGGGTTGATCTTTGTATTTGATTTACTTGTGTTGAAAGAAGGTGTTCTGAAAAGGGAATCCTGTCATATACAGAGCTAAATATGAAATCTCTTCATAAAACCTTCAGTGTTTTAATTATTTAACCTTCTTCAGGGTTTTTGGACCATTTGTCGCCAAACTCTGTCCAATGCAAAAAAAATAAAGCTGCAATGAGCAGCTCCACGCCACATGATTTATTTACTAATTATTTAGTGAAGAATTGCAAGACGTCGGATACGCAGATCATTAAGACTCTTAAACCTGTATGTTCTTAACAACTAACCTTAACTAAAATATTTTAAATTAGATCCAATTATGAGTACATTTCAAAACGACCTTGCATATATTTAATTTGAAGAACTATCCACCATATTTACACTGTATTTCGTAATAAGTGTGTTGTTGTCATCATTACATCATTACCACATTGTTGAAAGTAATACGAGTAAAATTAACGCATTTTCAAACTCTCACATAAATTGCATACTTTGCTAATCTTATTTAATAATTGGAACATTGTCAATATATCCATATTAAGTTAAATGTGTAATCCGCGCTTTCTTGACCTCTTGTGATAAGTGCTGTGATGCTGTTGTCCTGTATACTTTGTGTTTGTGTCTTTCTCACAAACGGCTTGGAAAACTCAGGAAAAAAGTTTGTATTTAAAGCTAAAGTGAAGCCAGAACGAGGTCATATTTCATGTCAAAGTCAAGACCGATAAAGACTTTTCTTTAACGATCAGATTGCTGTAGAAAGGTTGTTTCTTCCCCTGTTACAATAACGGTTCCTGTCTGTGGACTCAGGGCTCCAATTGGCTGCGTCAGTAATGGTACCGGGGCGAGAGGTATGGAGAGAGACTCGCTCACCAAAGCCTTTGAAGCCTACCGACAAGCTTCTATCGAGAGAACCCATGTCCAGCGGGAACTCCAGCAAACGGTACGAAGACGCGTGGTCTCGTGAGTCAGGCTGTACCCCCCACCCGCCCTTTTTTTTCTAACAAAACAATTTTGCTTCTGTAGACAGAATATTACAAACAGTACACTCAGAAGCTCCAGCAGCAGATAGAAGACCAGAGGCTGCGCATCCTGAGGCTCGAAGCTGAGCTGAAAGTGGCGACAAGACGCGCTTCAGGTTGGTGCCACTCCTACTGGATCCTCCTCCTCCTCATGTGTCATTTCATGCCCATCAAGCTCCTTCGTTTATGCTGCAGAAGGAGTCGGAATGACTGTCTGCCTCTTAGCTTTGCCCCCTACGTTAAAAAACAAACATTATACTTTTTTTTCTCCCCCTCATTCAGTGTTACTGAATATAAAATACATAATGAAGTGGATTTGTATGGCTGGTGGTTTAATTATTGGCTTGTTTGTCAGGAGAAAAGTGTTGTGAGACTGTCCTCGGGAAACAGGAAGTAGAGACCTCGTCATCATCCTGCGACCAACACACTGACAACACTCCATCCAGCTCCCAGCCGAGAGAACAGTTCCTGGTACACTCTTTCTTGCACAGTCTATAGCCCAGTATAGCGCCTCTTATAATTAATTGCTCTCGTATGAATTGCATTGCACGTGAGTGTGTCGAGTGTTAGTGTTGAATGTCACAGTGTTAAAAACACAGTGTTAAAAATGAGCCATGTTTGAGAAAGCTCTTGTCCCAGTGGGCTTCTTTTTAATTGTCTATATTTCACACATGTGGTCTCTTTTGATTTTAGTATAGTGCAAAGGTATAATATGCAACATGCCCTAAAGGATATTGTTGAACATCCTTTCTCTTCCTTTTTTTATATACTTCATAAACCAGGCAAAAAATAATTCAAGGAAAATGCCTTTTTTTTTTTTTTTTTTAACCTAGTCTCACAGTTTGCTTAAGAAATCTCCCATGTGTCCATACATTCATCCTACTTCATTCTGGGTTGTGGTAGGAAATACTGATTAATTGGCATAAAACTAGTTGTTACCCCTTGTAAGCCAAGTTTGTATACAGTAGTTGTGATATTAATCGTTTGTCATTGTCTCAACTGTTGCCGTTAGTTCTGAGAGCAGTGGAACGACTTGGCATCATGGATACATCACTGAGCTTGGAGAGAACTTTGATTTCTTTACCGCACACGTCCTGTGTAAACTCATCTTGTTTCTGGGTTAATGGTCATGTAAAGAAACACTTTAGGAATAGCTCTTGGGAAAGTAGTATAAAAAAAAATTCAGTAGGTGGTGCTATAGGATAGCACCCTCTTGTGTCCTTCAGTATGCCTGAATCAAATGAGTCTCACTGAACCAAGTCATATTCATTTGCGATTCATTTCAATCAGACATGGAAATCAATACTTAAATACTTTAAAAGTAACTTCTTTAGGAAAGTTTTGCCTTAATTGTGTTTGCTGTGTTTCAAGGGTATGTGTGTGATTTATCAGTAAAGATATTTATAGAAAGATACCTTTGAGAGAAAATAATAGCAGTTTTCTTCAAATTTGTTAATTTGAATGCATGTCCTAATCGTGTATCAAGAAGTTTGTTTCTCCAGAGTATAGAGAATTAGAAAAATATGTAAATATTAGTGCTCATTAAAGAGAAATTCCATGTCGCAGTATTTTCTTTTGAAAGCCTTTCTGAGAAGTTCACTTTTTATGTGGAGTTTCAGGATTGCTTAAGCCCAGACATTCCACTATCATGGCTGGGTATGTCTGTGAAATATTAGAAGTTTCACTGTGTATTTGTCCATCGCTCATTCCCGTCACTTCTCTCGCATCTCCTGTTCTCGGACATTTGTCTGTTTTCATTCCCTTTTGATGCATCAAAACTAGATCATACATTTGTTTGTTTACAGATTTCTTTTCTTTGCACTTTGCCAAAGAAACTTGACATCCTAACATCGTCTCTCTTTTCTTCTGTCTGAATCCATTGCCCTTTGACGTGTCAATGGCGTTGACCCATTTTGGTGTTAACAAAGGACTACCCAGAATCCTTGGAGATGCCCCCATATGCGTCGCTCATGACTAGCACGGTGGAAAAGTAAGCCGTCCGTCTTTAAGCCCCGCAAGCCGTCTTTGTGTCATCGGCCGAAGGTTTCTGAGAAAGCCTTCGATCTCACAGCTGTTTTCTCTGCTCCTCAGTGGCGAAGTTCTTGACACGTTTCAGAAACTTCAAGGAACGTTCCAGCTGATCCAGAAATTAACCAGGAAACAAAACGATCACCTGAAGAAAATGTATCGGGGGAGTGATTCTGCAAACGGTAATGCTGATACTTACGTATAGGGCACCTTGAAATTATGTTTTTTTTTTTTTTTTATTATTATTTGGACGGGACTCATACTGCTGCTGTTTCAAAATATGAAGACGCCAACAATGCAGCAGTAATTTAATTAGTTAAGCCAGAATATGTTGAGTAACAGTTGCTTAAAGCTGCCATAGCCTTACACGAATAACTGCAAATTTCTGCTTAGTTAAGGGAACGCAATCACAGCAACACACAATGCAGGAATGCTTTTGTGTGAAGGTGCGGTGAATTGAGTACTTCCACAATTACAAACTTGAAAACAGAATATGTGGGAAATACTGCTTATGATTGTAACATTTGTAGCAAGCTGTGTTAACAACGTGATGACTTGTCAGTCAGGGAAACGTATGTCATTTGGGTCATTATCTAAAAAATTAGTTTGACCTCCAAAAACCAAATTCAGGATTGCTATCTGTGTGATACAGCTGGAGGAATGATGAATGTGTAGATATACTGTTTACATTGTTGGGTTCGGATCGTTCGTCCAGAGCCCCAGTTCTCGATGCCCATCCAGTGCACGGATGGGACAGCCGAACAGGCCGAGGGCCCCTTCACGTCCTCCATCAGGTCGGAAGTGTTGGGCGATGAGCTGGCCAGCAGCTCCTTGGCCTCCCGAGGAGCCTGTCAGGAGGACCCAGACTTCAACGACTCCCTGAGTAAATTGTGCGTCAGATTCCCCCCGCCAACAGACAGTGAGTACGAGTTCCTAAACAGCGCCCCGGAGAAACCCATGCAGCCCATCAGTGTCTGGAAAGGCCTGGCCGACGTTGTAGGTGTCTCCGGTACTAGCGAAGACGGCCCGCTGAAGTTCCTGTATCCCGGCCCTGTTGTGAATGCAGCCTCCCCCTCTACCTCCCTCTCTCCGGAGGGTGTCCGTGGACCCCAGCAGGTAACAGTGGGTTGGTCTTCTGGGCTGCTTGCTCTTCTCCATCTCAGCCCAAGAGGCGTGCATTCCACTCCAGGATCATTCTGTCAGGGCTGAAAGGAACCACACCCAGTTTGCAGACCTCACAGGTCGGCTCGTGCAGATAACAGCGGCCTGCACTGCCACGCATGCTATAAATCGCATATTAAGTAGATCATTAATAATGTGGGCGAAGGCCGGTAATTTGGCTCGCAGTCAAATCCAGCGGTTTATGCTGGTGTGGGGCTTGATAACGATGCTGGCTATCACCTGTTAGCCTTAAGAAGAATGGTAATCCGGGGGAGGGGGGGTATATTTTAAATGTTGCTGAAAGGAACAGGAAAAATGCATTTCTGCGACCTAGTGTCACGGTTTACTTAAAGACTTCAACTGTCCAAATGTCCATTCTAATGAGTGTTTGTGGTAGGAAATCGACCTTGAAGACGGTAGACGATAAAGATGACTTAATTAATATTGTTATGAATAATAATGATTGTGCATTATACAATCTGTACTAATGCATTTGCTTATGTCTAAGTGCTACATACAATAACCTTTTTTATATTGCAAACACGTACACAGCGCATAGGCAGAACAACTGAAGATGTTACAGAAGAAAGATGAGATGGTCTTTACTGGGGTTTTTCTACGGTCACCTGCTGCCTTCTTTCTTTAGTCTGAAACATTTAGCAGTAGGACAAATATGATGGGAAGGACTTCCCATGTTCAGTGGGTGCTTCACACTATTAACAGACAAGCTTAAATGAATAAACGACCATTTATAGCTCAGCTTTGAGGCGCTGGAGCATTTTACGGAATCCAAAGTATCCCTCGGGTTATTGCACGTTATATTAAATTTGTACTTGAATCCAGTTTCTTTTAAGTAAGGAATACTTAATTTTTTTTTTTGTTTTCTGAAGGCAAGGTTCCTCCGGGTACTCCGGTTTCCCCCCACAGTCCAAAAACATGCTGAGGCTAATTGGAGTTGCTAAATTGCCCG
>JAODJX010000001.1:46736472-46747750 GCA_026776945.1 Isichthys henryi
TTGCTTCCGGGATAGGCTCCGGACCCCCCGCGACCTAGTAGGATAAGCGGTTTGGAAAATGGATGGATGGATGGATGAAGGCAAGGTCTGGCTTTACATTCTCCGAATATAAGTTATAATGGGAAAAGCTCATGTAAGATTTGAAGTTTGGAATAATATCTGTTGTCTTAAGCAACAAAGGGGGGGGGGGATTGGTGTTGTGCCTTTTCACAGCGTGGGCTAGGGGGTTAGATAATTGACACATCTTTCGATAATAATGTGTTGAGTCCCCTGCTATGAAAAGACGATAGGTCACATCGAAAGCAGATATTATTCTGCGATTGTTATTGGTCGGCGCATGCGTCATGTGAAAGCCACGCTGAAAACAACCGTGAGCTGGCGAGTGTAGCATTCTTCCAAAGTTATTTACCACCGTCGCCTCCGGTGGAAAATTACCATTGTATTCTAATGGACCACCACTTTCAAATAGAGCTGACCCTGTTTGACGGACCTGATGCAAGCGTCTTGTTTTGTAGTGATTTTGTCTGTGTTTGTCAAGTGGTAAATATAGTATCAAATATTCATATTCATTGAATTATTATCTGAGAGTGCTTGTAATATTTAAATCGATCACGAATGGCAATTTACATTTGGTAATGTAATTGGTAATACGTTCAAGTTATTAATAAGTAATGCTTCATATATAAGGAAGACTAACTGGAATTCAATTATCCTCAGCACCTCTCCCACTAGTGTTCAGCTCGACTGTAAATGGTTAATTCACTGTGAAACATTTGCAAACTGAATGCATAACACACAGATGACACACAGAAATTCATTTGGGAGAGTGAAGATGTGTAACATAAGTGGAAATATAGTTTTGTTATTGATTTATGTAGAATTTCATCTGTTTTACTCTAACTTCCCCATACTGGTGAAGCAATAATGTCCATATACTGGAAGAATCAAACTCCACTTTTTGAGTTTTTTTTTGCACGTAACTGAATCATAGAACGTGTGTGAAACTTGCATTGAATTGTACTAAAATGGTAATGCCAGACTGACACAAATGAAAATAAATAACTAAAAAAGAATCTTTATGCAGTAAGGAGTGGAATTATCTCCCCTGAAGGGGAAAAATTAGATTAGTAACTATTAAAACATGTGACACTAAAAGAAAAATATTTAGGCTTTTGAAATGTAACACTTTGTGACACAAGTCAGTTTTTTTATATCCTCGATGTGCCATGGCCATCTATGATAGGGGAAGAAAATCCGCATGCACGTGAATTCAGTGCTTGTTTGTTTTATTTTATATTTCCTTACATAAGCATGAAAAAATGAGCGGCATGTGGTCACAAGGGCGGCGCCGTGGAGTCATGGGAATCGCACCCCAGTCAGGGATAGTGGAACGGACTCCCAAATCGAACACATTGTTTATTTATATATTTTAAGCCGTAGTGTGAGGGGACATCGGCACGATTCTGTGTGGACGAACAGCGCGGGGGTGTGTACTTGTGTGTCGCTGATGGGGTAGTTGTTGGCTTGCTAACCAAAGCGCCTTTCTCCCTTGCAGCCCCTGTGGAGCCCAAAGCCCTGCGATGCTACGGATCAGGACGCGGACGACGAATACTGCACCTTCTGTGCCTCCATCGTACCCCAGGGGCACATGTTCAGCCACCTGAACTCACACTTCCAGAAAAATGCAAGCAACGGACACTAGCAGGCCTCGTGGGCCTCCATAGGCTCCCTGTGGGGCTTTGTCCATCTCCGCTCCCCGATGGCAAACTTGTGTGCCCCTCTCCATAGCTATTTAATTTGTCATTTTGGTGTATTTCAGTGTCTTCTAAAACTGTCTTTGAATGAAATCTGTTGAATTCAATATCAGACTCTGGTATTATCTGGTAAATTCACTGTGTGTAATAAAACTTCTAATGATCAAGTACTGCTTACATGTCACCCCCACCCTCCGTTTGTCATACATGTTTTTTTTTTTTTTTTTAACGTCCATTAAGTGAACTAGAATCATCTCACACGAGCCCATCCAACTGGGTCATGCTGAATGGTTTCAGTGTGTGAACTGGATCCAGTAGATTAGCATGATGAATCACCACAAAAGGCTTCGCCATATCGTAAGCTTGCCTTCCACGGGCCCAGTTTCGATGGCAGTATCAACAGAATCAGCGTTTCTGCCGCGTTCTGTACGCGCTCGTCGTTCACCACCAGGAGGCTTCCGGTTCCAGGACGTCAACAAGCAGCTCAATGGATCCGTTCGCCGCTGCCCGGTGGATCACTGGGTCTGAAGTCCTCGCTGGCCGCAATTAAGAGGTGAGACCTTTGTAATAAGTTGGACAATGCGTTTTGAGATGTGATACCACAGAAGCAACACATTGTCACATGTTCATTTCAAGTGATTCCCCCCCACCCCCATCTGTGATTTTAGGTGGAAAGTGTTTTGGGAGAACATATTTGAAATGATCGTGAATTCAGGTAACTGTTTTAAAGTCAGGATCTTTTTCTATTTATGAATGAATGAACTGCATATGCTGCACAGTTTGTTTGAAAATGGTTAATGGTTTTATTAAGTTTTAAAGCCCATGTTGCATTAATAAGCTGGCAAGGCAAAGTCGATGCCAGAAACGGTTTGGGGTATTTGGGTTTTCCTCAATTTTGAGAACCACTGAACTTGGCTGAATATACAAAACCAGTTTGAACCAATTTCGTTAGTTCGGTCTATTAAACAATTTATGGTAAGATATTAGTAGCATCGCTCACTATCCGTATGGTCCGTATTGGCCTGTTGAAAGTGTTTTAAGAACTCAAATTTTTTGAAAATTTCCCTCCAAGCCTCAACTCGGATGCATTTCACGCTGTTGTGTTTGCAGTCCTCAAGTATTTAGGTTTAAATAATGTTTATTTTTAATGCCTTTAATTGTAATGAAATACACCATCGACTTTTACTCGATAATATCATAATACCTATTGTAAATCCGCGTTTCATACTGATTAAAAAATAAATGCTCCAGTGCAAATAGAAACAAATGTTTAATTTTAAATCTCACAATAGACATTGTATTTAAGTGTTTTCTATTATATTCTGTATTAATATTTTTTTAAGCGGTAGACAGAGAAGACATTTGTTAATGGTGTGCGGTAGCATCTCGCCTACAAGCAGCCTTTGATTAAGGGGTATGTTTATTAACAGCTTCGCAAACAAATGTAATAATTTTCACAAACTTGCAAGATGATGTGTTAAAGGAATAGAGGGGAAATGCGCGTATTTAAAACGCAGTCTCGTACAAAGAAGACCTTATAGCCCCTCGATACGGACTGGTAACACTTGTGCTGAGTCGATGAGCTGGTGTGAAGTTTGGTTGTTATTAGGTTTGTATTGAGCGCAGCAGCGATCGTATTTCATGGGCGTGCTTTCTAAAAAAAAAAAAAAAAAAAATAGGTTGTCAGATTTTCATTGTAATTTAGTTTGTTGAAATTGCTTATCATTATAACAGACTTTTAAAATATCGGATACAGCGTTCGTAATGCTCTATGCAACGCTGTTTTACGGATTCCAAATATATTACTTAAACCAACAGATGGTGGAACATACCATGAAAATAGATGAAAAACTGAACAATATTAAGCATTTATGCAGAATACGTTATAATAAACATCCAAAATATAGAGATATAATTGCATTTTTATTGCCTGTATGTTTATCAATGCAAGGTAAGCCAGAATTGGGAGGGGGTTCTGGCGTTAATTAAGGGTACTTGCAGCACTCCAATGTGTGAAAAGATTGGGACTGATTGTTTATTACAAGGAACGGTTTTATTCCTAGTTTGTTTAAACATAGATCGTCGGAGCTGATGGGTCCTTTTACATTAATCTGCATCGATCGTCGGGATTGCGTTTGAATGGATTAAATTTCGTTTGAACCGCGAAATCAAATGATCGGAATGTAACACAATGTTTTAAAGCCTACAGAAACCTACTTATGGTTGTTTGTTGGATGTCACACGTCCGCGCAGACGGTATATTTCTTGAACATGTAGTTTGAATGCATAATTGATGTCGCCGGGCGGGGTGGCGATGGCGGGGAGCTCGTTTT
Source organism: Isichthys henryi (assembly GCA_026776945.1). NCBI lineage: Eukaryota > Metazoa > Chordata > Actinopteri > Osteoglossiformes > Mormyridae > Isichthys > Isichthys henryi. The sequence goes on from JAODJX010000001.1 coordinate 46,740,560, forward strand.
ACAAAACTAATAACATATTTTCCGACATGGAGGAGAAAATGCTGGGAGAAAGCACAACATGTTGAGCAATGTTGCCTGTGTTATGCATCGCATTTACAATTTCGCTCGCTCTATTTTAATTCCGCGCTATGTGCCATGCATAACGTAGGCCCGAAAACTTGAATCAACATACACGGCCTGATTTCTCATTTCTCACATAGAATTATGGCCAGTGAATACAGTATTTATTGTGAAAGTGTAGCGAATACAAGGAAAGCAGTCTCCCTAATGATTTTGCTTTGAAAATCTGTGAAGAGACGGTGAACATTGCGCAGACAGTATGGTGTTCTCTCTGGAACCAGGGACAGCTGCTTGCACATAATTATGTTGTCATTGCTTGTTATTTGGAAGGGATAAGCTACACTGACAGATACCGAGTCCATGTTTTTTGGTTAATAAAGTAATATAGATGGTACATAGTAAAATGGGCCTAAAAACTCACGGGAATATGCGTTTCTCGCCTTGTAGCACTTGATCTACTTTAACTCATCGATTTATTTATTTATTCTGGAAAGGACTCCCATCTTTGTGCTGTATGGTATTTGTCTGCTCCAGCAGGTACGATTTGGTGGCGGGTTTGTGGAATAGAATAAGAGGAAAAAGAGGGACACGGATTGAAAGGGAGAAGCAGCAGGCTGATTACGAGGTGTCAAAATTGCCAGGAGCAAAAAGGTGAAAGCAATCAGGGGTGAGAAGAGTGCAGCATTCGTGAGGGGCAACTAATTATCCATCTCATTTGAGGAGAGCAGCATTGGAGGCAGCACTCGCCCGCTGAACGGTGACAGATTGGAGCGGAGGAGAGGGGAGGTGTTAGAACAATGGAGCCCAGCTCACAATCATTACTGCATGCTAATCAGAGTCGGTGCTGCACCGCGGTCTGAGCTGCAGAGTTCAGGGGAAAAAAAAGTAAGACATCAGCTTCAGGGGAGCTCGCTTGCCTCCAGTATTTGGCAATGAAGGGGAAAAAAACGGGAGTCCAGCGTTTTTACACGAAATCATTTTCCCAAAGGCCAAAAGTTCCTCTAAGATATAACTGAGAAGTCGACTGAGACCAGTGCTATTACCTTCCCATGAATTTGAGTGCAGCGATCTCCCCCATACGTGATATTTTTTTCTGCAAGTTTATTGGATAGTGACGACTTGGAATTTCACAATTAAAACCAAAATAAACAGATATGTAAGATCATTGGCTCCCGCTCGTCAGTCTACATTTAAATAACGATTTTCAGTTGTTAGCACTGATGATAAAAAACGAGACAAGTAAATCAGACCAATAATATACATTTAAAAAATACCGTATCAACATCCATATTTGATGTCAATCAGCTGCTTACATTTATCTCCTGGTAGTGACATTAATTGAACATGATTTTTGGGACATCTGCTGTACTGTAATTCATGCTGATTATATTTATTGATGCCACCTTATGTCTTACTATACAGATGAGAGATATTGAGATCAAGTTATTCCCGTTTTCAGTTTTTCAGCAAATCCAAATCAAGCGCAAACCAAAATCTTTCCGTCCCTCCCTTCTGGAGATCGGTGACTTGTACCCATTTATATAAATTTGGGGCGCTCGGAACCAAATACTGATAATTTGCATTTTCTAATGCAGAACATACTTATATAACGCAAGCAAAACAATTTCATGTACAAACATATTATTTCCGTATGGACTTTTGATTTGCCCTTGCGACTACAACTGGATATATTTTCAAACTCTTGAAACGAAGTGTTTACTCAGTTATATTTTACTGACATTCCGCTTAGGTGGCGAATAAGACTAAAATGTTTTTCATATAGAGTAAGCCTCCACAAAAATTCATCAATGTGACTTGATAAAAATACTGCGACCTAAAAAATTCTTAGTAGCATATGAAAGAATTAAACAGTAGGCCTACCGTGTAGCCTATTTGAAACAAAATGTTTAATTTTTGTTCGCTTCTGAAAAATGTTGGCATATTACCAAAATTAATTAAATTGAAAAAAGAACGCGCTATGAGTTTACGCCAATGACCTTGATTGTGCTTATTATTAAAATGTTTTAATTTATGGAATTTACGGTAAGGTCGGCCTATTTTTTTTAAATGTTTATTTTGGAAAAAGACACTAAAAATAAAGATTTAAAAAAATAGTTTAAGCCTTAAAATACCCCCACATACTTTAAACACATGTAAACTTATTAAAACACACTTTGTGAACACGTATGAATTGTGACTAACATAATAATTATATGTAATCTATATGTATATATATATGTATGTATGTATATATATATATATACACACACACACACACTGTGATGAGTTGCCCCCCCGTCCTGGGTTGTTCCCTGCCTCGTGCCCGTAGCTTCCGGGATAGGTTCCGGACCCCCCGCGACCCAGAAGGATAAGCGGTTTGGAAAATGGATGGATGGATGGATGGATGTATATATCTACACACACATCGCAGAAAACTGTGATGCTTCGGTGGAAAATCCGCGATAAAGCGGGGACGCGATAGCGGAACCGCGATATATAGCGGGGATCACTGTACACGAAATGTTAGTACGCCTACTTTTACTGCTTTGTTATATTGATAAAGGGGATTCGTTGTAGCAAAAATATTCCGCTAACATAAAATACTAACCGCCAATATAGGCCTATTCCGTTAAATAGCGGTAATTCCTGCTCAGTAATTACAATGAAATTATTTTACACCAGGCACACAAAAATTGATGGATGGATATGACCTTAAAATCGTTCTAAAGTTAGACTACTCATTCAATGCATTACATCTTCAATTATCTAATTCAGATTATTAATCGACACTCTCAATATTTGTAAGTACTGTACACTTAGGCTAACACATTTACAGAGTTGCAAATTTACTAGTAAAATGATCCTTATGGCAATAATCGTGGCTTTGGTGTATGAAAATATTTAGGTCTATTGACTTTATTATACCACTATCTGACAACAGTGTCTCATTAGTGAGGCTCCATGGTGGCCGTGATACCTATGTACAGTATAGGCCTATATTTCATAGGTCGCTTAAGTCAAATATTTATGGTGGGTGTAACTGCAATAACAATAATGCAAATTAACATACTACACATCAAAAGTGCATAAAAGCCCGTATGTTGTATCCGTTCCATAACACGGTAGCACTTATAATGACCAAACAAAGTGTTCAAAATACATTTACAAACATTCATGAGAGGCGATCTTCCCGTCGTCTGCAGCAAAGCGGAATCAGTAGTGATGAGCCGGAAGTAAACGGTGCAATCGAAAGTCGCGAGCTAGGAGAAGGCGGAATGTAACATGTGAGTGCATATGTATTTTCGGGGTTAGATGGATAACAGCAGAAACGGCGTGTTAATTTAAACGCCACATTATGATGGATGAGTGTTGTATAAACGCCTGCAAGCTAGTTTCTATAACTGGACTATTTGGCGTATTGTGCGCTTCGGCGCGCGAACTTCCGCTGACGTCATGCGACGGTTGCATTGATGCTGCGGCGTGCTGGGTCCCGTAGCAGGCGCGGTATAAACTGCGGTGCATGTCACTGTACCGCTGTCTCTCATATGCTATGGAAAATATGTATGAAGCGTTTAGGAAATAAGGAAAACGTTAGCAAACATGGAAATGTGCATATAATAATAACATTAAAAAAATGAGGATAGTGGTGTGTTAATTTATTTATTAGTAATTATAAAATATCAATGGGTTATTCCAACTGGCTGACTGCTACATGAAGCATTGGTCTAAAATTCAGTATTAAGACGTTTTATGCCAGACAATTTATGGATAGATGGGCATTTGCATTGCTTATTTTTATTAAGGGTAGAAAGTGTGCAAGATCACACTGATGTCTTGATGCAAGTCATCGCAGAAAGTGCAAGTTACCTGGGTGGCACAGTCAATGGAATTTGAATGATGAAGCTGTAATTTTCATATCTAATTTAGGGACGGTAGTTAGTAAAGTGAACACAAGAGCGCATCTCCCACTCATGTTGTGTTCAATGTGTGGAATCTGTAGAATAACAGAGTGTTGGTTTCTTTTTTTTGTTGAGTGTTACTCAATGTGATAGATGCATCAAGAAAGCCGAAAAATGAAAAACAGTTTTATGCTGTCATCACAGGCTAAGAAAGTGATCAGTGGGGAAATCCAGCTTCCATCCATCCATCCATCCATCCATCCATCCATCCATTTTCTAACCACTAAATAGGGATTATATATTATTCTAGGTGTAATATATCTAAATTATACAGAGTGTAATAAATATACTAAATGTAAAATACCAAAAACAATAATGTGCAAGGCAGTGTTCAGACACACAAGGAGAAAGGCAGAGAGTCAGTATGAATGTGTGCCATAGTAGACAGACCATTATTGTGTTGTCGTTGAGAAGTCATCGCTTGTGGATGAAAGTTTCTCTTGAAAGTTTCTCTATTCATTCCAGGCTTTGTGACTGCAGTGGCGTCTCCCTGACCTCAGCAGTCTAAGCAGTTCATGTGTGGGCCGGGTGGAGTCACAGGTGATCCTGAAGGCTCGGGTTATGCACCTTGCAGAGTAAATGTCCTGCAGGATTGTAGGTGTTTCCCAGTGGTGCATTCAGCTGAGCTCACCACCCGCTGCAGGGCCTTTACTTCCTGTATGGTGCAGTATCCATTCTAGATAGACAAGATGCTCTCTGTTATTCCAGAATAGAAATGTTGTAAAATGATGGGAGAGACCTTGAACCTCCAGAGTCTCCTCAGGTGGTAGAAGCTCCGTCTGGCTCTACCAGTGAGGACGTCCGTGTGAGTGCTCCAGGTGACATCTGCAGTGTTTTGGAGACTGTGGTACTTAAAGCACCTCACTCTCCACCAGGGATCCACAGATCTGAATCGGGGTGTAGCTCCTCCTCCGTCACCTAAAATTTATAACCATCTCCTTGGTCTTGTCCTTGTTCAGGGAGAGGTGATTCGCCTGCCACCACGTCGCTAGGCATTCCACCTCACTCAGGTAAGCCCTCTCATCATTTTGGGAGATCAGGTCCTCCACAACTGTGCCATTGGCAAACTTTATAGTGGAGTTGGAGTCCCGTCTAGCCAAGCAGTCGGAGGTGCAAAGGGAGTACAGAAGCGGACCTGGTACACGTCCCTGGGGGCCCCTGTGTTGAGTGTGAGTGTGTTGGAGATCACATCACCCACTCTTCACTGTCTGTGGTCTCCAATTTACAGCTGCCAGTTTCCTTCAAAATTCTAAAGTTAAAATGCATCATGTATACTCTGTGCACTGATGTCTTTTCGAACTAATGTACTATAATCGCTGAATTGTTGCTAGATCTTTTTCTGCTTCCGTGTCAAATGGCATAGTTGACACAGACAACGAGATTTTCAAGTCAGCTTGCACGAGCGCAAGTCAGACCTATAGCTGTGCAAGCCTGCAGAAAATGCCCAGAATACATAAGTAAATAGAACAGAAATGACATCAGATGCACTGGAAAAATGTCACATTATTCAATATGGATCGATATCATAAGACTTGGTTAAGCAACTGAGAAAGCCATTATGAAAATATATCTTTGAGGTGCCTGCTATACAATTACAAACTCTTCTGCACTTGTAGATAAGCAATTTTCCCCTCTCTATATACTGATTCTCATCCATCTTCTATATGGCGTGTCATTGTGTCAGCCTGGAGCTTATGCAGGGAAGCACAGGGAAGACCATGGATGGGATACGACGTGTCATGTCCGTCATATAACGCACATAATGGGAAATTTAGAAATTCCAATTCATTTAACTGCATGTAATTTGGACTGTAGGAGGAAACCTGAACAAACAGGAGGAGAACGTGCAAGCTGCAACGCACAAAGAAATGGTGAGGGGAATCGAACCCCCCCCAAGCTGGGAGGTGTGAGGCTACAGTGATTCCCACTGTGCCAGCATGTTGGCCTCCTACAGTGAAAATTTACAGGTGAATTATTACCTGCATGATGGCGAATGGTTCCTTGCATTTGGTAAACAAATATTTCCAGAGAGCCTGGACGACATAACGTTGTTTTCTTAGCAAGTCTAGCAGTGTTCTAATTTTTGAGCCTTTTAAAAAAAACAATTCATAATTTTAACTTCTTGTGTGTTTCGTTAGCAGTGCGCAGATGGAGTCTTTGTAAAACAAATAAGACCTTTTGTTAGCATGCTAGCAGCCTGCTTTTTTGCATTTTTTTCTCCTCTTCAGCCAGAAACCTGAACTTTGGATGTGACGGTGTAGTTGAGCGTAAAAACCAAATTCCATTTGCCGGCTACTAATAATTAGGGTATGAAGAAGAGAAGCACATTTTACTTGGCAGGCGAAGTTATTCTGTGATTTTTTTTTGGAGCCAAGTTGGAAAGGAAGTGGAATGGGCCACAGGAAAACTAGGGGGGGGGGGGGTGAATCATTGTAGCAGGTAATTTAATCTTCCACACAGTGGCATGCAGAGCAGAGTTAGAGTACCGTCGTGAACACACCCAGCTGACAAGAATCCTTTCAGGTGACCATACTGTTTCACAACACTGGAGTCTACAGGCAATCAATGTTAGGTCCAGCTAATTAGATAATAGTTACAATTAACTGAACTCTGGTGACACTTTTTGTACCTAATAGGTAAAGAAAAGGAACGTTAAAATTTAAAACCGTAATATGATTAAAATATTCTTATATTTATGAGACTTTTTTTTTTCAACGGTACAAGTTCTACTGTTGGGAGAATACAATGATGTAATTGGTTAAGCGTGATGGAAGACCGGCAATATACAAGGAAGTGACACCTTAATACCTACCCTTCAGATAAACCAATTAAAACTGTAAGACCCAAGATTGGCCACAGTGATGTAACTTGTCTTTTGACATAAAGTGGGTCATCGTTGCTTGCAACACATAATGTGCAAATACTCTTCTTCCATTTGTCATAAAGTTTTTTTGCGTGTGTTTTCCAGACACGTGTGGACAAATGTGTTTATGTGTGGAAAGTCAAGAGGAGTGAGCAAATAGGGGCACGTTAAATTAGTACTGGAGCCTCATTAGTCAGAAGATAGCACTGACAGCTCAGCATATTTGTTCATGATGACCGTGGGGGGTGTGTGGGGGGGGGGGGGGGTCAATGCTCTTATGAATATAGGAATTTGTGTTAATCAAATACT
>JAODJX010000001.1:46756781-46781946 GCA_026776945.1 Isichthys henryi
GCCTCCCCCCCCCCCCCCTTTTTCAGCCTGGACATTTTTTCGTTTTCTATTTGCTTCCAAGCCCCATATGTCAGTTTCCTATTTCCTGCCTACAGACAGCAGGGAGCGGTTCTATTATCACCCTCGCAGAGCTGTCTGTGAATGTGAGACGCAATTCCATTTCACTTTGCCACGGGGAGGCCGACCAAGAGACACCGTGCGACTTGCGGAAATTGGCTCAGGGCTCCCCGTACTGCGGCCGGGCTCCAGTCATGCGACAGGATGCTTTTCCGGGCGAAAGTTCGGCTTCCGTGTTCAGAGCAGATCCGGTGCTGTGAGCGAACGTGAGGGACTAACGCATAAAGTCGCGTAGGATCCCATTAACCGCAATTCGGTTTGCTGGCCTGCCGGTTCCGGGAGGAAGGCCGTGGGATGCGTGTGTCGCGTTCCGTCAGTGGGCATCGCTGGTACCCTTTAGGAATTTTCTCCTGGATCTCACGTTACCTCGGTAAACGAGACCAGGCGACACCCGCTAATCGGTCAGCCTGACTTTTCACGCTGTGTTGCCAATGAGAACCATGCCAACCTTCCGATCTGCTCATGTAACGGGGACACTTATATGGCCTTTGTATCCAGCATCTCCAACAGAAATTTCCTCCCTTCATCCTCTTACTAGATCTGGGCATGAGATTGTTTCCTACCATGCAAAATGCATCAGAGGAGTAACTGCATTCATTACTGTGGAATTCTGAAGCCATCAAAGAAAATGTTTAAAGCTATTTGTCCCAATACCAAGTGTACATTTGCTCAAAAAACATCACTATTAAATTACATGCAAATGAACAGTAATACACTATACAAAATAACAAGAATTTCTTCTCTCCAGAAAAGATACTGATATCTTGTCGGATGACTAGAAGATCAAAACTTTGGTTCCCAGACTTCTCCTCAGGGGCACCCCAACCATTGTATTCATTCAGTTTCACCTCTTAAATCATTTACAAAGTCAGTAATAAATAGTAATAATTTGATGAGGTAAAGATCAGTGAAACATGGTGAGCTAGGGGGCGAGTGGACAAATTTCGATTCACCTCCGAATTGTCATCTTAGCGTAAACAGCAAAATAAAATAAAACGCTTTGCTCTGTTTGCATACAAACAGCTATGGGATGCTGTTCTTTGGCGATCATTGTTCCGTAGCGCAAAAGTTCCCTGAACCGCACAGCTCTTCGCCTTTTATTTTGGCGTAAATATCTTATGCAGATTTCAGAGCTTTAGCAGTGTCTGAGTTGTGTGAGAAACGCCGTTATCATTTTGACCCCCATCACAGCTTCACAGAGACTTTCCTGTTTTTTTTTTTTTTTTTTTAAATCCTCTACATTTCAGGCCAAATAAATAGAAATTCTCTGAGGGCCTGGAACAGAAATGCACACACCGGACGCCATCTCTCTTCTTAAGCTCAAATTGATGTTTTATAAATAATTCCGACGTTACAAACATCAAGGCCACAGTCACAACAGTCCAGTCATATTCATCCGTCATAAGTCAGTGCGGTCGGACCGGCGCCTTTCATCGGAAATGGTCTTAAAAAGTGCGGCTTTCTTGAATTTTTTATGCCGTACGCACACCGGGGGGGGGGGGCAGCTGATGTTCCTCAGCTGTGGATGGGTGCTGGCTCATGGCAGCAGGAGGAACAGAATGGCCGCGGCCCCCGCACTCATGCGGACCCCTTAATTTTTAACGAGACCCGGCAACACGTCGGACAGTCGATAATCGGTCGTTTGCAGGTGATAAAAGTCACAGTTTTTCAGACCGTGTTCTCGTATTCTTCACCTATTTATCAAGCTTTACATGATAGCCGTTTATCTCGCAAGACTGAAGTATGAAGTCACAGTCTGCCTGATTGCTGGATTTTTTAGCCCATTTGTGGATCGTGGTGTCTGAACTTATGCTAGGTATCTAATATGCTAGACACCCTGTTTTCTCTGCTGGCACTGGAAGGGACGTCTTTCCAGTTAAAGGTGCATCGTTATCACATTGTGGGGACTATATGTGGGAGCCTCACATAGCTTCCCATCTATAGTCTGTAAGCGCCCAACCGGTGCAGGATCGCAGTGGGCCTGGAGCCTTTCCCAGGAAGCACAGGGCACAAGTCAGGGGGCAGTCTGGATTGGATGACTCAGCTCAATTTATTACCATAATCACTAATTTTTTGCAGTGACGATGGTTGCTTATGATTTTTGAGATGTGCTTTGTGGAATCCAGGTTGTTGCGTGGAGGAACGTAATGTGACATTAATAAATCAGATAGAGTCATCGCAAATCCTTCTTATTCTCAGTCTAGCTATCACAATATTTAACGTTGATTCTTACGAATTTCGCACTTTGCATTTTTCCCCTTCGGATTCGGGGCTACCTCTTTTGTTTAAGTTGTTCTTTGTCATTGTTACTTTATATCAAAACAATCCTTTAATTGGGGGTGAAAAATATAGTTGGGAAGAGGGGGACGAAATTGTGAAACAATACAGAATTAAGCGGGGAGGGGAGATATATACCAAATGGACGGAACAGTTGTGTCATAGTTGTGTTGTAATTTTTTTTCATATATCGAAGCGGCCTGGGATTTCTATGTTTTATCGTCTCCTTCCCAGCTACCGCATCTGAATGCCTTGTGTATAAAAGTGTTAATTGAAAAACATTTATTTGAGGGGTCCAGAGAAAAAGACAGCAGGAATAACACATGTAAATAACATTTGGCCCAATAGCGGGGCTTCTGCTTTCATCCGGGAGCCAACTGTAGATGGAAGGAAAAAAAAAATGCAGCCGAAATATGGATATCCACGCTGGGAGATATTAAAACACAGAAAGACATTTGCATACGTGAAGCCTCAATCGCTGCTTAAAACTTCAACCCTTATATTTATACACTGAAATGAAACGGGTTAATATTTATTCAGAGGTAGGTATATTAACAAATTCTATATTGTGTCTTGTAATTAAGTTTTTGGATTTTAAGGTCAGTTTTGTTTGTGCTTCCAAGCATCATCGGCCCCAGATCATGATTATTATTAGTGTGTTATGATTTTACACCATGATCAGGCTGCAGGACACGCTTATAAATCTATACACAGTAAAAGCCTTTTTTAATGGAGGGGGCTGATTACTCAGAGAGGCCACGTTCCCTTTTTAATTAGTCTCTCTGGGCTAGGGACTGGGGGGGGGGGGCTGTGCTGGCCGGGCCTGTGACTGTGTGATGTGGTGACCCAGACGTGCTCTTAAACTCCATCCGCAGCGCTACGCCATCAAGCCGTGCACCTCTGGGGTCGGCGAATGGGCGGAGGGATGCATCGCGACTGTTTGCTGTGACGGCACTCGATAATGTTATGCATTTTACTGTTGCGTATTAAATACAAAGGAAAAAAAAAAAATTATGGGCGAATTTAATTACCTAAAACACACTTTTCTGTATTGGGTAATAAATCTAAGCTGTAAGTTAGCTTAACCTGAGCTGCATTTTTAACTTGTAATATACTTATATTCTTATAAATACTGTACTAACGCAAATAGAATTTTCTGGTACACATTACCATCATGCTAAAGTTGAGTTATTTGGTTTAAAATTATGTTGTTTTTTTTCCACCATACCAAATGGTAAGTAGTCTCCACTCTAGGGCATTATAACCAAGTGGCCATAAGTGGTAACTGGTGTTATGGGTAAACCTTTTAACTGGGTGACAATGACAGGTCAATGCAGCCATAGGTAAATCACAGCAGCACACGCAGGACCTCAGACCTTCTGTAATCCCTAAGCGGCATTTTCATGGCTTTTAAATGCAGTGATTGTCATTGGTGGTGATTTAATAGTGGAGCGCCTGGTGAATGCACGTTCTGTGATGTCATAATGAAAGTCACACAAAGGCAATCTGCCGTGCGTTATCCACAAAACCGAATGGTCACATGTCCTGCATTGTCATGAAGGTGTATCAAATTGTTACAATAATGGACAGTCACGCGAAACATTCTTTAATATTTTTTTGTCTGTGATTTCATCTGTGATTTTTTTTTTCTTCTGCAGGCATAATTATGAGAGAAAAGAAAGTGCCCCCCCAGGGACACCATGGCCATGCTTTTGGGGTGGGGGGGGGCAGCTAATAAGGGTTTAAAAGCCACAACTGCCCAGGCAGCCTTCTGTAGACCACCAGCTGCCTTTCTTTCCATGCAGCACCCTGATTTTTTCTGACAGTGGAGTTCTGGGGGTGACGGATAGACAACAGGGGTGAAAGGTCATGTTCAGATTTGGTTTAAACAAAGCTGCAATTACACAAATTCTCTTAATAAGAAGTGGACCGTCCTGCCACACTTCCTTCGACTTAATAAAAAAGACTTTGCATTGATTTATAGGTACAGCTGCCGAAGTGACATCTGGCAAACAACATATAAATAACTTAGATGCCATCTTGAATGCATCCCCATGAAAATTTTAGTGACACTGTAATATAAGCCACTACCTGTCATGAATCTCTAATAACCTTGGCGATACGCTTTTGGGTTCAGTACCCAGCCCTCGCCTCTGCCCTGACAGCCACATATTTATCCATCCGACATGAGAGGGGGCTATTTTATAGTCGGAAAAAGCAATCGCATCTGACTGGGGCAGCATTCCCGGTCTCCGGATCCTCACTGGCTGTAATTTCCTTGTCATTTTCCGTGCCTGGTCACGTCATTGATAGTGACAGTGCTGGGCATTAGGTAAATTCCCAAGGCTCGCGCTTCCTTTCAGCCCCGCCCCGAGTGGTCGGTCAGGACAGGCACCCGGTAAGGTACGGCGGAGAATCGGATTTGGCCGGGAGCGACGCCTTTTATGGGTCGAACGTCCGGCTGAGGCGGACGCAGGCTGGCAAGCAGACGTGTTGCCCCTGAGTCAAAACGTCTGTCAGTGACCGTGTGACCGGCGGGAGTGTCTTTCATTAAGGACTCTGGCACGGAGCCAGAGGTAGATATGCAGGTGCAAGATGTGCAGAATATTAGGCCTCTGCTTTAGGCGGGTGGGGGGCGGGGGTGTTTACTGACCAGCCTGACACTTTGCAGCTGTGCTGTGTTCGAGCTCGTTATCGACGTCCCTGATCAATGCTGGTACAGGGCTTGGTTCTGGGATGGGGACCAAAGCAATCGCCTGATCCTGGCCAATTGAACAAGCCGCCCATCTGATCCTGTGGTCATATATATATATAATGTGTGTGTGTGTGTGTGTGTGTATATATATATATATATATATGTGTGTGTGTATATATATATATATGTGTGTGTGTATATATATATATATATATATATGTGTGTGTGTGTATATACACTACGTGACAATTTCATATTTTCGTTTAATTTTTTTTAACTTATTTCCACCATCATTCTGTACTGACTAAGCAGTAGTGTGGACTGGATGGTTAGGCAGGTGGATATTTGAATTTATTTTCAAATTTCTGTGGGGGGAAAAAAACCAGACCTGCCAGCCAGCTTTGGTGCCCAGCCCCCCTTTTATATAGGGAGCCCGTCCCTAATATAGGCGTCTAAATCGGTGCCTGAGCCTACCCTTCATCCAGACTCACCAGCCTTTGTTTATGCCCAAACCGAGTAGTTAAGTCCTCTCTAACACACACAAAGAGGTCCTGAGGGATGGAACGGTCTTGCCATTAATGATGACGCTGGCTCCTGGGTGATTTTGACCACAGAGCAGGCTAATATGTGCAGTGCACTGGAGCAAACGCTCATGGAGGACAACCTGCCACTCAGTGGTTTACCTCGTGAGCAGTTAAAAAAAAGAAAGAACCTTGTTTGCTTATTATATGATAATGCCCAAAAGTGAAGAATAATCCTGTAATGAGTGGTAGATGGCCGCCTGCTTTGATTGGGCACAGGCAAGTCCATGCTTGTGTGTTTCAGGAGAATAGATTACTGGACCTTATTCCACTGCGGGTAATGACCCCTCTCGTTAGCCTCGCAGATGTAAGCCTCATCATTAGGACGGCAGCCCCTCCACCTCTCCGCAGAACCTGAGTAACAGGACACCCCCGAATTTCACACTTTCCGGCCTCTGTGTTTACACATAATTTCAGCACGACGTGGTGTTTGGCTGTCGTCGGCCGCCGAACAGGAAGCCATATCGGAGATGGTCATGTGACGGATGGTTATGACACGGTTTTACTTTCTTGATATTCATTTATATTACCTATTTTTTTAAGGCTCTAATATACGGACGGAGCATGATTTCTGAATGCTGTATGTCTCAGGAAGGACGACCTAAAGGGCCATGGCACTGCCATTTTCCGGTGCTTTCTTGGGAAAATTCCAGATACTATGCCATGCAAGTCACCGTTGCCATTCAGGAAAGTCATTTGTTTAAACCATAAAATTACTACATAAGTAGACAGGTCCTGGTTGATTTGTGTTTTGTGGCACAATTGTTCACTGCCCACGAAGGATGTGTATGCAGATGTTATCCAACAGCTGTAGCAATTAATGAATGTAATATTTACTAAGAGGTGCTTGTGGGTAAAAAATACCAGCAGTGTTCTTTTTCGTCGTTGATCATGTGACCATTTGCGAAGCACATTAGACTGAACATTTCTCACTGTCACCACCGTGCCAGTCTTCTCTAATCTGTAACTTGCCCGGACAGATGCTTTCAAACTTCCACTGGAGGGCTGAATGGGGGAAGAGGGGAAGTGATGTGGGTGACCGCAGTATCACTGTCAGGCTGGCAAGGAGACACCAGGGCTGGCTAAGATCTGAGGCCTTGTCTGTGTAGCCAGTGCTGCTTGGCGAGTTTGGTCGTCACTGCTCCAGTGTGCCAGTTCCTCACTGGAAAGTAGCTCGCCCTGAGCTGATTTTAGACTGCAGCTGAACAGGACATGACTCCTCCAGCCCCCACACAGTAACTCCCTTGAACACCTGTGGGTTAGGATGTACCTTACTCTTGCCAGATAATATGTATTCATTCTGCACCCCCTCCCCAAAGTGCAGACCCACAGTTTATTCAATACAAATCACAAAAATGGCTTAATTATTCTGGCAGGATCATTGCAAGGCTGTAAATGCAATGGATCTTGCACGTTTCATTTTTCCAGCACAGGGAGAAAAAAAAGGAGATGGGTCGCAGACAGGTTGATAAATCCTTGGAGTTGATTTTCTGTGCTACTATAGTTATAACTAGTTATCTAACGCGGACTGTCAAACTGCGTGAGTCATACAATAAAAGATGAAAAAGCTGTCGTCTGTCACCACCCAGAACGCGCAGCCAGAGACTCGAGCCCTGCATGTGAAGGATGCATTAATCAAACCGTTTTGTTGACGTCGGCGGCCAACCTGAGTAAAGTAGTACAAAAGTGATAATTAATTCAAGCGTATTACCCAATGTGCATATTATTGGGTCCTTCCCTTCCATTCCTCTTCATTGATATTTTTCTTGCAGGATGCGACGGTCTTTTGCAATGGAGGCTGCGACGACTTCTGATATTACCCGCAATATGTTGGATGTGGGGCTCCCGCAGTGAATCTGATGTCTGTGTGGGTTCATATCCTGTTAGGGTGAATCCATTTTAAAATGTTTACTGAAGCAGGACCATCTACGAGGACAGAACTTTGTCTTGCAAATAGACTTGATGTCCTTAGCAGTGTGCAGTGTTGCACTGATGAATCCCAGTATTGTGCCCATTTTGATGTTGCTGTACTGAATCAAAATTTTCTGTAATTCTGTCATTTTGTTGCCGATGTTCGTTTAGGCAAGATAATGTATATGAAAAGACATGTAATGCAAATATGCAAAATTATATGACGTATCAAGATCTTGTATTAAAATGCATTCACCCTTACCCGTACACCTGCAGAGTCTGTGTAATGTTGTGAAAATAGAATTGGGGAAACTTATCTAGCTGTGAAGTGTCTTTTTAAATTGTCGTTATTTTTAACTTATTCTGGGCTTTGCTGTTTTTTTTTTTTGCGACACGCCTGTCTTGCAGTTTGCTAGTTTTTACACCGAATGCGTACGAAGGTCTCCATATTCAATCTCAGTTTCGTGTCTTTGGTTTTAAATATTTGGTTTCACAATTAAATATACTACCCACTATAAGACTATTGTTAAGTCTATTTTATAACGGCCTGTAGCGCAAAACTAGATATACAGGCTGCAACAGACAAGCGGAATAAAGCGAATGCGCGACTATAACCCCCCCCCCCCACACACACATCCAACATGCTTAAAATCGCCAGACTTCATTTTCGTGTTTTTATGCCTCAAACAAGAAAAAAAAAATCATGTTGTGTCTATAACGGTCACTACTATTACTCAACAGGTATTAGACATTCCTAGAGGTGATAAATCATTTTTTTCCCCGAAATTAAACATCACCGTGAAACATCTGCGTTAAATCCATATGCATCATTTATTTTCTTACATCGCACTCATGAAGGTCCCACTTTAGTAATTAGCAGGTGCTCATTTACACGCACACACATATATATTTTCGTATATGTAAAAAAAAAAATTACATGCATCATATTTTTCTCTTACGGTCCAGGGGCCATTCTTACATTATTATTTCCATATTTAAATGGAAAATGCACAACGACAACATGCTTATCTTGAGCATGTCTAAGCGCAATCGTGATACATTTTAAGGTAACCGCACTTAAAATCCACAATAAAACCAGAGGCTACTGCGAGGGAAGGACAGCAGTCTGTTTTCCGGGATTTTGGCAAGGATTCTGTCACAGTCCCCTATACATCATGAAGTCTCTCGCTCATAAAAATAATTGGCCTATATCGTGCTGAGAACATGCAATTTTCCCTCGAGTATTATCCCCCCCCCCCCAGAAATGAATTAAACTTAAAGAATACCAGCTTTAGTTGACTATGTTGACAAATTGAAAATATGCGGATGTATTCAGTTGGACGTGATTTGGATTAAAGCTGAATACACAAAATGTTTACGTTTATGCTGAAGAGAAAAATAGCGCTGCGCGGCTATATACCGGAGGCGCTCAAACCGTTAACAAATACCGGGTCCAGCTTATGGACTTTTGGTATTTATGTCTATATTTACCGACTCATAAATGATTTTGAAATTCATGTAAAGTCATTTAAATGTGACCATGTATTCCGATTAATCTGCCGCTATAACTGCACTTGGATAAAACATTCTACTTATTGCTTAACATTTCATTGAGCACGACTTTTTTTGCATGATTTGCTAATAAAAAAATGTGTTTTTTTGTTACGATGGTATAAGTATTCATTTGGCAAATGCATTTGGTACGAAGACCCTCATCAGTCATACGTCTAAGTAGCCTGCTTGTATAAAATATTTATTTGTCCTGGGACCAGTAACCTGTCTTTAAAGGTACTGGGATATTTCACGCTGTATCACACGCATTTTAAGGCATGAGCACTAGCTCTCATATTCGGTGTTTTAATAATAAATTGTCGTTTTACTGCACGATCAACAGACTTCGCTACTTCTACTAAATGAACAGACACATATTTACCCGTAATCATAAAAAGTACACAAAATCTAAGAAGTGTCAGTAAACAAATCTTTCACAATACAATGATTACCTACCATTTTAGAGTTTTATCTTTCATATCCTACGAACATGATCATAAAATACTAGTACTGACATAACTAATTTGCCAAACTACTGGAAATACATATAGCTGAACGTCAGTTATATACATATAGACATAACTGAGGATCGAAACGACCTTATCGCATCCAGAAGCATCTCTTGATATTTGCTATATGCATTGAAATGAGAGCTCAGATGATTATCCTAATTAAAGTCCGTCTAATTAAATTACTGTCACGGGCTAACCAATAGCAAAAGTCGTTTCATTAGCGTTGCTGGCAGAAAGATCAAAAGCGAATCGTTCCTGATTGCAGCGTAGTGTCAATTGGCTCATTTGTCGTCTAACTGAAAAGCTAGTTAAAACCACAGGAAGGCGTTTTCTCTCTAACTCGATTTGTGGGGCGTTGAGTTAAGCGAGTGGATATTTCACAAAGGTTGCGTGAGTCGCCGTTTGTAACTGAGCTATGCAGCTGGGGCATTGTATCTCGCCGTCCATCATGCTCTCCAAGAAATTTCTGAATGTGGGCAGTGGTTTTCCCAACTCAGATGGATCCGAGCTAGCCATACAGGACCACCCTGTTATGTCCGCTAGTGACAACCTGGAGAGTAGTTCACCTCTGAAAAAAAATTCCAGTGGGATGACGAATCAGTCGGAGGGAGACAATTTTCCTGACTCCAAGGACGCACCGGGGGACGTCCAGAGAAGCAAACTCTCTCCTGTTCTGGAAGGAGTCTCTGAAATTCGTCACAATTTCGATGGATCTGCAGCAGAACGGTATCTCCTGTCTCAATCCAACCAGCCTCAGCCAGTGTCTGCGTCTCCCAGTGCCATGTTCCCCTATCCGAGTCAACACGGACCAACGCATCCCGCCTTTTCAATCGGGAGTCCGAACCGCTATATGCCTCATCACCCGGTGATAACCAATGGAGCGTACAACAGCCTTTTGACCAACACCTCTCCGCAAGGCTACCCAACAGCGGGTTACCCTTACGCGCAACAGTATGGACACACTTACCAAGGGGGGGCTTTTTACCAGTTCTCCTCGACACAAGCTGGGCTCGTGCCTGGAAAAGCTCAAGTCTATCTGTGCAACAGGGCTCTGTGGCTGAAGTTTCACAGACATCAGACAGAAATGATAATCACGAAGCAAGGAAGGTGAGTGAACATGAAAACACAAAATGAACCGTTTTTATTGCATTTGTGGTAGTTGCTTATTTTTACTTATTATTATTATTGTTATTGTTCTTATAGGCTTCTGTATCTACAACATTATTTTGGGAAATATTATTTGGTTTATCATCATTTTAATAATAATAAAAATGCCGAGTAAATTACTTGAAGATCCGTCGGATGTTTTCAAATACGTAATGCATAAAAATATCAATACATAGTTTTCAATGAATTGTGCTTAATTTCTCTGCTTTAAATGAATATATGTAAAATTTAAAAAATATTTATCGATCGAAATTATCTTGGGCTGTGTCGGTATATTTTACAATCCACTGACAATTTGTTCAATCACATTTTGTTCCAGGCGAATGTTCCCATTTCTTAGTTTTAATATTTCTGGTCTGGACCCGACGGCTCATTACAATATTTTTGTGGATGTAATTCTCGCCGACCCCAACCACTGGAGATTTCAAGGAGGAAAGTGGGTTCCGTGTGGTAAAGCGGATACAAATGTCACAGGCAAGTTCTCCTAATTAAGTTTCTATGCAAGTATAGTTCCGAATTGTGTGTGCGGTGGCGATATTGATTATTTCGTCGAGAGTCAGCGCTCCATCATCCCTTCAGTCTGAAAACAAAGCTTCATAAATCTTGCTTCGCACCTTTCCTTAAATACTAAAACGAGCTAAAAACTAATGTCCATATTTTTATTTATTTATTTATTTATTTTTTTTAAAAAAAGGTATATAACGATATTTCCCTTATAATGTTGCCCTCCAGGAAACAGAGTATACATGCACCCAGATTCCCCGAACACCGGCGCCCACTGGATGCGCCAAGAAATTTCCTTTGGCAAACTTAAATTAACAAACAATAAAGGCGCCTCAAATAATACAGGACAGGTAAGTTTCGGCTCTTCAAAGCTTGGAAATGAAACGTAAGCTATTACGTAGGCCTAGCGTTTTATTGTCAAATTAAAAATTCAGAAATGCGCGTATGCTGTGTAATACAAGAAGCCTATTTATAATGTATCGGAATGATTTCGGTCCAATTTATATATTTCCATAAAAATAAAATCGCATCTCACAACGCCATAGCAAACCAGTATTTCCTTGAGCAAAAAAAAAAAAAATATGCGATGTGAAAATTCAGATTTTCACACTATGCCATATTACGGTTCGCCAAGCGAGTGGCCTGAAAGTATGGACACCCTTTTCTGTGCTCGCGAAAGGCACTGAAAAGGATGTGACAGTCGTTAACACCTACGTCTTTTTTTATCCCCGTCTCCTCGGCTGCTCTCCGCAGATGGTCGTTCTGCAGTCCCTCCACAAGTACCAGCCTAGGTTGCATGTGGTGGAAGTAAACGAGGACGGGACGGAGGACTCCAGCCAACCCGGCCGAGTGCAAACGTTCACTTTCCCCGAAACGCAATTCATCGCCGTCACCGCCTACCAGAACACCGATGTAAGAAAAACTATTTACCTTTATCAGTTTTAAAACGTATCAACTTGTATAAAATGTCTAATTATTTGAAATTCATTGCATTTTTCTCTCCCTCTTTACAGATTACACAGTTAAAAATCGACCACAATCCATTTGCAAAGGGTTTTCGGGATAACTACGATACGTAAGAAACTTATAAACGGGTTCGCACGCTTATGGCGTGCGATTCTTTTTTTCATTGCTTTTTCATTGTTGTCATAAACATGTAACTGACTTGCCGTTCAATAATAATGCTTTCCGTTAGTGTTTCAAATAGATTAACATGCAGGCAGCATGACATTGTTGCCCAATGGAAAATAAGTATTAACGCTACTAACCTAATAGCGATATGAGATGAAACACACAAATCTTGGATTTCTCTGTGTTAAAACTATAAGACGATCCAATGAATGAGATAATGATAAGTACACCCTAAAAATCCTACTGCATTAATTCAACAGCCTATAGTTTAACAGACTGTTTTCTTAAATGATACTCAGAAACACCAACACAAAGTGAAAACCTGCGCATTCCAAATTATTCTGAATCAGCGTTTGCTTATTATGTACATAATAACGATGCCTAACACAGAGTTGTATCCGACTTTAATTATAGGTATTATTCACATATGGAGAATTAAGTATATACTTTTAACTGCATGTGCATGCTTTTTTAACTATTCTCTTGTTCTGTTTAGAAAGTTTTGAATTTTTTTTGTTGTTGCTGCAAATACACATGCCAACACTTGGGGAAAGACTTCGCAGCATTTAAAGTCGTATTATTTGCTTAAATTTATATGCCTTTATAAAATATGACTCTGTTCTTAATATTTAAAGTTAAAGTGTTAACGAACAATATTTCGGTCCGGTTTGCCGCCGTTATGCATACGTGTAAACGAAAGACATTGCCATCAAAATAAAATTGGATAGTTTTAAGCAATATCTGCAGAGATATCTCTAGTATGAAAGAATAATCTATGTGACACAAAAGATGTCAAAGACAATGCTTTGTTTGTCGTGTGACGTAATAGATATAAAATATTTCTTATAGCCTGTATTGTAGCCTACATGTAGGTAATAAAGTAAGAAACTCGGTTAAAATAATTTGAAACTCCAATTTCAATAAACGTTGTCAGGACAAAGTAACGTGATTATCATTAAACCATTTTCAGCTTAACAGTTTGTCAGTATAATACATCCATCTATTCATCATCCATCAACTTAAGCAACACGTAAAACATACGCACATTTACTAAGCAAGTGTGTGTAATTTGGCGTCTTTGTGTGTTTTTTTATTCAGCATCTACACAGGTTGCGACATTGATCGGTTGACTCCGTCGCCTGGTGACTCGCCTCGCTCTCAGATCGTGCCTAGTGCGAGATATGCCATGGCTGGTTCCTTCCTTCAGGACCAGTTTGTCAGCACTTATGCCAAATCCCGCTTCCACCCTGGCACCGGGACCGGTCCTGGCACGGACCGCAGCGTCCCTTTAAGCAACAGCTTGCTGTCCCCGCAACAAGCCGACGAGACCGCAGCGGCCTCCCCGCAGCGATGGTTTGTCACCCCTGCCAACAACCGACTGGACTTTGCCACCTCGGCATACGACGCTGCCGCCGCTGCTGATTTTGCCGGTAACGCGGCCACCCTGCTGTCTTACGCAGCTGCTGGAGTAAAGGCACTTCCACTCCCCGCTGCAGGGTGCTCTGCTAGACCTCTGGGCTATTACGCCGACCCCTCGGGGTGGGGCGCCCGTACGCCACCTCAGTACTGCAGCAAATCGAGCTCGGTTCTTTCCTGCTGGCCACCAAATTCTGCCGGGAGCAGGACTAGCGCCTCAAACTACGTGGTGGATGAAGGAGACACCCTGGCAACGGAAAGATCTCCGCTGGGTCCCTCCGAAGACACCAAGCCAAAAGACCTGTCGGAATCCAGCTGGACAGAGACGCCTTCATCAATAAAATCTATCGATTCGAGCGACTCTGGGATATTCGAACAGGCCAAGAGAAGACGAATTTCACCGTCGGCCACGCCGGTGTCGGAAACGGCGTCCCCGTTGAAAAGTGAAATGTTACCGACTCGGGAATGCGAGAAGAACTGCGCTAAGGACGTTGGTTACTACAGCTTCTATTCACATAGTTAGATGATAACGGCGCGTCCTCAACAAACGGGCCCCACCGCCCCTAGTGCGCTCCGAATTCTTTCTTTTATAAGGGAAGTCGACATAAGTCAAATATTTGTTTATTTGTAGGCTAGCCTATATTTTGACATGACTATTGAGCCCGACATTGCATGCAATCAGTGTACTTTAATGATTAAGGCCACGGTGAATCCAATAACTGTTGCATTAATTCTTACCCTTTATTAACAAATTTAGTTAATATTTTTTTTTCTAAAATTGCCAGTAGGATAAATCAGTCTTTATCCAAAAATCATGGTACATAGGTACCTTTCATTGAAATGATCATTTCAAACGCTACGCTAAAGCACTGCAGTTAAATGAAACATACCAAAATACCCTCGTTTAAGTTTTTTTTCCCTACACATTTTCTTAATCTATTTTTGTTAATTACGAAAAATATCAATGTACAGATATATTTAGCTTTTAGTAATTATTGTGTCAAATGTAGGGGTATGTTAAACTATTGATCGGTTTTTTTGACATTTCTAAATCTCCTGACGTTATCGTTTTCTGCAAATGTATAGTCACAAAGTGATGTGTGAAATTTATGGATAACGATCTAGCAAACCACAATTTAGATTAATTAAATCGTAAAATCGGCTAATTTATTTGTGCTGCCAACTTTTAATTTCATTGTTAGGTTTTAGCGGCGGGGGTGTCAATGCGTATTTATCCATGGTGAACATTATTTTATCAATACCTTGAATATGTCTTAATATTTGATATATTTTCTTTTACCTATCTGTCAATAAAACCTGCATTTCGGTCGGTATTTGTAGGGTTAGAGCTTGTGTTTTAATATTAATGTTGTGTGACGTATGTTGTAAATGTCGTTACAATGTGAACGTGTGTTTTATTTATTTATTTAATATTATTTTTTACGAAATTAAAAGCCTGTGTCTGAAAATTTCGTAAACGTCTTGTTATTCCATGGGAAATGCTTTATTAATTTATTAGTTACCTGAGTCTAATGTGTGTAGTATTTCTACATTTGAGAAGGTATCAATTGCTTTGACATGCATCATTTATTCAAAACGAGGAATAAAACTCGAGAATTACAATGTAAGTCTAAGAACTTCCAAATATTAATAATTTCCTGTGCAGGTTACAGACTGTGGCTTCTTTTTCTTAATGAGATTTCATCCGCTACATTATGATAAAGCATCGTTTGCTGTTGAATTGCTGACAGGAAAAATAGGGTTATATATATACTGAAAAAGCAGTAACATTCGTAAATGAGCGCCATTCGTAAACAGAATGTGTTAAACTTGCTTTGCATTTCAATCCTCATAGATCTTAGATGCTGTTACATTATGTTCAGTCTCCATTTAGATGACGTAGACCTTCTATTTTTTACCCTGAGGCTGATTTAAAGAATCGGGCAGCCTTAATCATATCGGGACAATCTAGGCATTATGGGAATTTTTACCGCAGCCATAATATCGCTTCCCTTTCATAATACCCTGAGAAAATGCTACAGTCTCATAAAAGATGACATTTATTTTCATTTTACTAATTTTTATTATTAAGATTTTCAGGGAAATCCATAATAATGCAATTACTTTGGTATTTTTCGGTTTAGACAAACACAAATATGCCAATTAAATTTAAATCTGGAATCTGACACCTAAATATATTCTAGAAATTATTGCCGTGCTCTTGGATTCCATATAACTACAGATTACTGGACACATGGGGTGTAAGTTAGAAAAATTTTGACTTTTCCAGTTCATCCTGATTATAAATAAAACCTATTTTTTTTATAATCTTGAGGATTGTAAAGTAGAGAAATGTAACTTTTTTTTTGTGACAGGCACCCCAATGCATGCAGACTGGATAAATGCAACTGACTAATAAACACAGACCTACTTAATGACTTTTTTATTAGATTCGTTTTTATATGACTATATATCTATAGCGCATTTCCACCAGAAAACGGCCTAGTTAATTAGAATACCATTCCAACACTTAACCCCCCAAAAAATGTTGTCAAATTAATTGCATACTTTTTAATTAACATCAGAATTTACCTTATAAAATATATGGGAGGATGGATGGATTTATGGATGGTTAATGTGTAGAAGGCCTATTGAGCCGTACATGGCTATTTAGTCACGCTTTACTGCCATCTTGTGGTGACATTAGTTTAAACACCAGCACATTGTGCACGAATCATCTGTCGCCCTCTATCCACATACACGTACAATAACAAAGACACAGTTGGTTAAGATTTTAACTAGCGCTACGTGCAAATGGAATTTGCACACAGTAACGTCTGTTTTTCGTTTGTTGTGGTGCGTTTTCGTATTTCGTGCACAATATTTTCTTCTTAATCAAATACTTTTAAACAAATACTGTTTTCAAAACAATTAATTATATGATTATTCAGTGCAAAGCTTTGGATAAAACCTTTGAAACCTGTCATGTATATTATATTGGGAATATAAAATTTTGTTTCGAGCACATGAGGTAATTATATTATCCTAATTAAAACGTGGATTTTAATTAGGCCTAAATCAAAGCATTATAAATGTAAAGTTACGTGAAAATTATACAGGTCTACAAAAATGTTTTTTTCAGGTGCCAAGGTTTTTTGAATGAATTTAGGGTATTTTGAGGGTGCTGAATTCAAACATCCCATTACTTTTGCAGAATTGGTTCTACTTTTTGAGATAATGGACATCCATGAAAAAAATGCATTCCCTCAATGCAACTTGTGTGTGATAAATGCAATAGCCTTAGTCTTGTATAGTCTTTTGACTCTTTAACAGTGTGTTAAGTAATGAAATATCCCATATAATTATTTTGTATTTGAATTTGTAGATCTACAATGCTATGAAAGCAACTTTTAGAAGCCAGAATTCAGCTGTGAATTTGCAGAGGAAGGAAGTCGGCTACAGTATAAGTTTGTCAACTCAGTCTTGGTTTATACCCAAAAAGTTCTGTCTTAATTAGTATATAAATACATGAAAAAATTATGACTTCATCAAGAAGAGCCTGCATCAGCAATCCTGATGTATTCTACTACATCTGTGGAGAGAACATGGCTGAAAAACAACAAAACGGGTAATTGCTTCACATACATTTGTAGATCATTCCCTGGACTGAGACTGGAAAAACTAAAAGATGGAATTTTTGATAGTCCTCAGATTCGTAAGCTCAGGAACGATTCCAATGTTACCAAATGCATGAACGACATTGAGGCTTCGGTCTGGAAGAGTTTTGTCTCTGTTGTGAAGAACTACTTGGGTAATCACAGAGCTGACAATTATGAAGAATTAGTGCAAGATGTGCTTGCTAATTTGGGAGTTAATGTGAGCATAAAGATACACTATCTCCATAGCCATTTAAACAGATTTCCAGATAACCTTGGAGACTTCAGTGAGGAACAAGGCGAGAGGTTCCACCAGGATATGAAGGTGATGGAGGAGAGACATCAAGGCAGATGGGACATGTACATGATGGCAGATGACTGTTGGAGTCTCCAATGTAATTGTCCTGATGACACACATAACAGGAAATCGCATAAACAGCGTTTTTTTGAACCATTGACATTAAAAACAATTAATAACGAATTAATATTGTATTAATTAATCAAATCATACATAACTTTTTCCTGTCACTGTTAGATATTTTTAGTTTCTTTTTTGTATGGTGTTAGACTGTTTACTTACTAGTTGTAACGAAAATAAAAATATTCTTGCAATTCTCAATGCTTTTCAAACATATTGTGTTAATTAATTAATTAACTATTAAATGTCTCAGAAACTAGAGCCAATCTGGCAAAACCGAAGTCATATTCTTAATCAGCACCATGAACTTAATATAAAACTGTTCGGACATCGTTGGCAACAAAATCACTGTATACCAGTGTAATTAATGTCTACCTTTGTAACAATGGAGTACTACCTTCTGAAGGGTGTTCAAATACCTACAAGAACAAAACAAAACAAAACAAAACACATTTGTTTGTTTCTGAACTGACTTAATAAATATATTACATTGCAGGGCAGTGGGGGCCTAATGGTTAGGGACATGTGCTTGTGATTGGCAAGTTGCTGGTTCAGATCTCTCGCCAGTGGACCACTGTTCCCTAGGCACTGAAAAATAGCAGCCCACGGCCATATTAAATACGGGTTAAAGGCAGAGAACACATTTTGTCATTGTGTGTCAACAATGACAATTAATCACTTGATGACGTGGAAACTCAGTATGACTGAAGAGACCACATATATGTGACTGTTTATTATAGGAGAGATAAACCAGAAAATGCGTGTAAAGAGGAATCCTTTCTATGCACTCATCAGCAGCGTGTGCATGACTCAGATCTCTGGTACATGCTGTTCTAGTGTTTTGGAGGCTGTTAGTCATTTCAAAGCCCAGGCGATGAGTGGCTCAGCACGTTAAGTCTCCGTGTGTGATCAGAAGATTACTGGTACGAACCCCAGACCTCAGCAGAAGAGGCACAGGTCCATGAGGCCTTGAGCAAGGCCCTTTACCTCCCAGCTCCAGGGGCACTGCACATTAGCAGACCCTGCACTGTGACCCCCAAGCTAAGGACAGTAAGATGGGGTAAGTGAAGAGAAGCATTCCAATGTGCCAGTGCAAATACAGCATGTGTACTGTACTTTTTCACATCCATATATCTTCCATTGTGGCTTGTCTCCCTCTATACACCCAAGCGCCTTTCAGCAAACGTTGCCAACGATCATAAATTATCTGCATGTTGGGTGGTACCTGGGGTTTATAATTCATTGTTTTTTTTTTTTTTGCTAGGTGGTGTTTCTATGGTGACATTGTGGCCCTATGGGTGGGTTAAAATCCCACCCAGATCTGAATCTATGGAATCTGTATGTTCTGTGCTTTTTTTTTGGCTATCTTTGGGTTCTTTAAATTTTGATACTGAGTGTGTTTGGTCCTGTATTGGTGTCATGTAATAGACTGGTAAGCAATTCAGGATAAACCCTGTGTGAACCCTGGAGATTGTGTTCACCAGTCTTCTGAATTCATTGCATATTAAAGCCTACATGTGATCAAAGAGTCCATGGTAATATTGTACACTTTCTGGAATATCATTTTTGTTTTTGCAAGCAGATCAGCGAATTGTAAAGAATTACATTATAAATGACCAATCTGCTACAATTCACCTCACAATTAGGTTTAGCCTTTGCAATTAATGAACAGAATGAAATATGTACTTAAAAACATGTCTTTGTTTCGCTTTTCTAGTTGTGGGAAAAGTGAAGACCACCAAAAGAACTGTAAGCCATCAAGAGTCTTCAGTAACAACCGTTTGGTTTCTCCGTTGTTATGACAACAGGACGCCCCAGTCCTCTTGCAAGTATAACAATGACTCTTAATTAGGCCAACATAAAACGCATAGTTTTCATTTACAGAACTGAAGCGCTTCTAAGTAGCATGCAGGATTTTATTTATTTATAATCCACAAGTATCTAATTTAGGTGAATATTGCATGTAGTTCATTAAATGGCAATTTTCGGCCACGAACTGTTTAACTTCAATCGTTTCTGCCCCTGTAATTAATTATACTTTTCGCAAACATTCCAAAATATGCAGTTTAAACGTCAGGAATCAAGAGAGTGAAAACCCAGCAAGAATCAATGACACCTCTCCGTCCTCTTGCAGTCCTTTCCTTCCCTTTATCGTTTTGTGCCGAATTATGTTTACTGTAATAGGATGCAATTAGTTGAAGAGGTAATCCATGTCATATTACAGTTGCTTCAAGGTCGAAAATTGGGACCGAAGCATAAATGCTATTACAATGCCGGAAAGCTAACGGTAAGTAGACGGTGAATTAGCACATAACGGAACCTTGGGTTTCCTGGGAGGACATTACACGATGGCAGATCGGCAGGGAGACTATCAGCACGATTGGAGCCTTTGTTGCTTTTAGCAGATACAGCATAAAAGAAACACGTCGTTAATGAATGTCATAATCGCTATGCATCCCCCAAGTCACTACGATCTCAAATTATGGAGCTAAATGTGTCGTGTTTCATTTCAATGGCCATCCGTCTTTTTTCCTGACCAATGGATTTAACAATAATTCAAGTCGGATTCGTTCTTGGGCGCGCAGCACAACTCGCACTTCCTTTGTATATTCTGATCGGGCGATAGCACCAGATTATATGCGGTGTAATGAAATTGCCACTTATTACGGTAAAGCAGTACAAGCAGTAGTAGTAAATGGGCGTAATTTTTTACGGATACACGGGGGCTCACGCTGCCTAGCGGCGTCATGAAGGCGCAGTTCTGTGTACTTACGGCTTTAGGCTTGTGAGTCCGAAACTCTATTCAATGCAGAAATTACACGAAAAAGGGGGTCGGGGCTGGACGATGCTTAGCCACATGTGACCGTATCTCCTCGGCCTTTTTTGTTACCTTTTTATTTATTACTTTCTGTGTGTGTGTATGTGTGTGACTATTCATCTTGCTCCGGAAACACCTGATAGGAATACCGTGAAAGAGTAACAGTCCGATATCGTACAAATTGAACTGTAGGCGGCTGAAGATGGACATGAAGGACCAAGGAGCTCAGATGGAGCCTTTGCTGCCCACGGTGAGTGTCATTTTTACTCCGAGATAGGTGTTGCTTCAGCGGTACATATAATGGCTCTTCTGCTTGAGAATTATAAATACATTTAACTTCTATGTGGATCGTATACGTTGTTAATTACTAAGTACGAGAAGAGTTATGTTCACGTAAACATACGTGGATCAGTCGCAATTAATGTTAGATTTTATTAAAATAGTTAAGACGAGGGTGTATGAGATATACGTAGGCTGAAGTCGATCTCAGTTTTCTATATTACAACATGGAATTCTAACAAATAAGGTCATTTTGAAAGGAAACACAAACTGGGTCATTTAAAGTAAAATGCACGGCTGTGCACGACTTGCGGTCGTGTCTGGTCGGATAAATGGATTCACCAGTTTGCTGCGAACCCTGCGGTGTAATAGCGCACTTTGCTGTATACATAGTTTGTCCACACGACAATAGGCATACCTGTATGTCTGATTAAACAACCAACATGTTCTGATATGTGTGCAATTAACCGCATATTAAATAGCAAAAACGTTTTGTTATAGACTAGGACACTCATTTTGCAGTTAATGCCCGGTTGCTTCATATTGTAGTTTGCAAAAATACCGATAGGTCGCATATGGACATGGAGTGAGCGTTAATTTGGACATATAGACAATTCAAGATTGATTCTGAATAAGCCTGCATTTAGTTATCAAGGCATCATCACTAGCATTTAGTTTCCAGCTGAATGTTTCAATGGGTTTTCCTACAGCTGAGATTTTAACAAAATTCTGTTAAGGTGGGCAACTCACTTGAAGGTGTTAAATATATCTGAGTTAAGGTTGTGGCCTTGAGGAGAGAATCATGGCCCATTTTGATATCCGGGATAATACTGAGCAGTCTGTCATTGAGAGGATCTGATATAGAGGGCAAGGCCTGTCTCATGTCCAGAGTGTTATCAGTGGCTAGAGGGGGATTCTGGGTACCTAGAATATCAATATTTCACCCACTGCCTTGGTCAGCTCTGTTTCAGCTATCGGTGCGTCTGTGGGATATCTGCGACTCCACCGATGAGGTTCCAAGACACCAGGGAGATATATACTGGCTGCCGTTTCTAAGCAGAAGAGCAGGGTTATCCGCCGAGCGGAGAGAGCTCTTCCAGAGTGATTCGCAGGCCATGTTGAGAAATAATTGTAATGTGTGCCGTGCTGTTGTCATTAGAATTCAGTAGGAAAAACTCAAATGCCAACTCAAAAAGAATGAAACAAGCAAATATGTCTTGGTTAGTAGATTTCAAATATTTATATTTACTGGGTAATTTCAGGCTGTTCAGTTTTGCAGGCATCTTGGATATTCTCTTAAAAAATTAACAATCTAAACAGAAAAAAAAAGCTCCTTCTTAAAATTTTCATATTTATTTATCCAGTACAGAATTTCAGTGAGTCTGGATCTCAGGAATAACAGGTCATACCTGGGGCGGAATCCCAGTGCACTGGAGAGCATACAGACACATTAAGGGCAACTAAGAGACAGAAGTTCACCTAACTGCCTGATTATGTGCAGACAGTCCCCAGGTTAAGAACATCCAACTTATAGACAACTTGTACTTATGAAGGGGCGGCTACAAATGATAATATTTCACCCATTATATTAAAAATTCAGGTTAAATACAATGGTTCGTAATAATCATGAGAATATTACACGGCTTCAGTGCTTCGTCGGCTCTAGGTACAGTACAGTACTCTAAGTAGTTACTTTGTATATATGTCTTAGTACTGTATTATTGTTATGTACTATAATTATTGTCCAAGCTTAACTACAAACTCCACTTAAAAATGGCCTCAGTGAACGGTAACCTGGGGAACGTCTATACTGTGGAGCACCTGCTGGGAATCCATGCAAGCCCCACAATATCATGCGGGGATTCAGCCCCAGGGCCTTCAGGTGTGAGTCAGCAGTTACGGTGCTTTCCATTTCAGTGACTCTTCATTTGATATGAGGGGTAAGATTTGTTTTATTTGAGAAGTTAAATTCTTCGTCCTCGTTTTGTGATATGTGCAGTACTTGGGCGGTTGACCAAAACCTTGTAGGCGGAGCCCAGCATAAGGTTGTCTGCCAAAAGTTGCTACAACTGTTAATGTAAATGCTACAGGAAATAGGCTTTCCAATGGTCCACCGTTCATGTGTGAGCCATATTGGTTCAAAATGTTACCCTTCATATAAACTTTGGTTAGGCCAGTGGAACTGGGAGCCAATAACCACACAGCTTTAAAAATTGAGCCCATCTTCTTATTGGGGGGCATGGCACATTAAACCGCTGTGTTTGCAACTAAATACAGACATTTCATGTTTAGCTATCAGGAAGCCAGCAAATATTTCCATCCTATAATGGCCTATAGTAGCTTTTATAAACCTGTGAAAATACTTTGGCACTGTGCACTGACAAGAGGAAATGTCCTTTTGATTTGCTTCTTGTGTACTGCAACTATATTTTAATTGATGCGTGATCTCTGNNNTTGCTTCCGGGATAGGTTCCGGACCCCCCGCGACCCAGTAAGATAAGCGGTTTGGAAAATGGATGGATGGATGGATGGATGTGTCCATTTAATTGTCTTTTTGACATGACTGGAGTATGGTTACGATATTGACCTTGCGCAGTTGGCATGGGAAATGGATGGATGGATTATGGCCATATTATTTTTATGAAAAAGCTTTTAACATAACACTGTATTTAAGTGTTTGTGTTGAATGAGGTAACCGGATTTTGGCAGTGCAAATGCTAATCCTGCATTCGTGTTATAAATGTATTACTAATTCATTACCACAGTTCCTTGAAGTGTGGGATACGACAAGCAATTTTATGGTTTTATCAAGTGACAAAATTCCAAGCCTCACCTAATTACAGTCTAAGACGAGTGCCTCATTCAGGTGTTCGATAGGAATGCCCAGAGCGTGTAGACCTCCAGTTTGCAGTGATCTGACCCCTAACAGAAACACAAGTTTCATTCACTTTTCGAACCCCTACACTTTGGTCAAAATGTTTCCACCATTACGCTCATTTTAACGAGTTTAGTTAGTAAAAGTGTTGGATATAATCACAATTATTTTCAAAGCTAACTGAAGGTAATGACTTTTCCCGTTGGCTGATATATATATAGTTCAATCCCCATAACCTCTCAGGAGGAGAAAAAAAATTGACCCTATTAGAGTATGATTTGTAGTCTGATGCTTTTAAATAATGTAACAGTGTTTCTGAAGTAGATTTTAGAGATTTAGATTTAGTTTGCTTGATTTAAAAAAAAAAAACTGGAACAAGATAGGGTGACAGCTACTTGTCTTCCATCCAGGGTTCTAGCATGATAAGCAGAGCCACATCTATCCATTTTCTCAGAAGCTTTTCTCATAGGTACCTGGAGTCATTCAAGGTTACAGAACCCTGGACAGGATGCCAGTGATAGAACACATATAGGTGCAAACACACAGACAGTTATAGGGACACCTAAGTCTTTGGACTGGAGGAAGAACTCAGGGCTCCCTTGGGAAATCATTGCAAATGTGGCGAGGACATGGCTAATTCCACAGAACTGGGCACAGAAATCGAACCCATGACCTTGGAGGTGTGAAGCTGCAGCTTCAACCTCCAAGCTGATCCATGTGTGGTTAGTATCTATAGCTGTCGAAGGCAGAGTTGTGAAATGTCAGTAAATTTGACCTTAACTATGAAACGTGAAGCAGTTCATGATTTCAGAGAGCAGATGTACTGTGTGCTGGGCGGCAGGTTTATGGACGTAGCGCTTATGATGAAAATTACGTACATGGAAACAGCATATATGCGCTATGTGAAGCCTGCAGCTTTGATGGCCTTGTGGCCTTTGCAGGTGGTAGCGCCTGTTGGAGGCAGACGTGTGGTGAGTTTTAACGATCAGCCACTCTCATGCATGTAAAAAAGCAAGTCTCCTTCAACATACAAAAATGAGGAAGATTCCTGTAAATAATGGTTTTTCCGTGTCTTGGTTTTCTTTTTTGACTTTTTTTTCTGGCATTCATTGTCCAAATGGGAAGGGTGATGTCCATGATTCTGAAAGGGCACGTCTTTCTTTACTGTGGATTTACAGAGATCCATCCATCCATCCGTTTTCCAAACCGCTTATCCTACTGGGTCGCGGGGGGTCCGGAGCCTATCCCGGAAGCAAT
>JAODJX010000001.1:46791415-46803217 GCA_026776945.1 Isichthys henryi
TTCCGGGATAGGTTCCGGACCCCCCGCGACCCAGTAAGGATAAGCGGTTTGGAAAATGGATGGATGGATGGATGGATGGACTGCTGCAAGAATCCAGTGTACCTGGAATAAACCCACGCAACGAGGGGAGAAGCAGCAACCTTCACGTGCAGAACAGGGGCTATATTTGAACCCACGACCTTGGACTTGTGAGGTGACAGTGCTCCCCACTGAGAGCCTCCAAACCAGGATTCTCCAGTTCCAGTCCTGGAGGGACAGAATACAAAACAGTCTGCAGATTTCCCTGTACAAATACACCTACTTAACCTGGTAATTAGCTGACTAAGATGATTTTTCAGTAAGGAAACCTACAGTGGTGGATTCTAGCCCTCCAGGACCAGAATTAGAGAACCTAGCCCCAAACCATTTGACTGAAATATTTAACAATTTTCTGTTTCTTGGATATTTGTTTCCCAGTATTTACGTGTTTATTTTAAAACCTTATAACTAGACTTTTGTCATTACAAGATTGAATTGTAGATCTCTTTTTTTTCTTAAAGGTCAGCTTTTGATTTCTAGCGTTCTTAGGAACTTGTTTTTGTGATTATTGGTGTGAAGTTTTGCTACAGCTAGGTTCAAACGGAGGACACAGTCATGCAGAATATGCCACAGCATGGGGGATTATCTAACAAAGATCATTATCCGTTTTCTAGAAAGGTGTGAAAGATTATTTGCTCTGCTGGATTGGCGACAGGTAGGAAATTGGCTGCAGTAATATTCCTTTAATATCTTTAAATAGCTCCCTTAGCTAACTAATTTAAGGAAGGTTTCAGTTATATCCTATAGAACTTTATTTTAAAAAGTAAGCCGGTAAAAATAAAATCGGAATATCCATTGGATACCAGATGCCTCTTCTAGTTCTGAATTCTACTATGCTTAATTAGGAAACACAAGCATGACATGACTGGCTGTTTTTGGCACAAAAAAAGTGGTGGTGGGGGGGAACAGATTTTTACTTACCAGTCAGGTGCACTGCGAGTCCAGGCTAGAGTGACTCATCTTGCAGGCTGTCATGTTCCTCCTACACTTTTCTGTATGTCGAGCACATACGGTTGGCCTTTTGTATGTCGAATATCTCCAGCTCCACTCAGGGTCTGGGAATCACTGCCACTGACCTGCTAAATATCTCCAGCGAAATATGCCCCTTCCCAGCGTGACTTCCAGAAAATGGGTTCGGCATAAATTTCTCGCGAACCCATCCAGGAGTGATTTAAACAGCAAAAATGAAAATGATTATTATGATTATCTCGGAGAAGGCATGCAGCGCTCATTTAAAAGCAGTGGAGGTTAATTTAAAACTGATTTCTAAAAATGTACTAGATAATCTCGAAAAGGAATAATCATTAAAATTGCAGAACTTGCTAGGCTTTTTCCTATGGAAGTGTAGAAATGTTTTGCCGAAACTTAAACTCATCGCACTATAATATCTGTAACAAACTGAATGTTAAACCTGATATTAATCTAGCTGAATAGCCATGTAGGAATTGAATGTGCATAACATGCGATGTTGGTATTAATATCGCACGTTGTCCGGCCCTGTGATACACTAGAGTCATTTTTCGAATTCAGTACAAAATACTCCGCTTCACGTTGTGATGTCATTTGGTGCCGTTACTAGTTTTTACGCCAATGGAAAACCAGTATCTTGAAATACCGTACTTTTGGTGCCTTTTTTAAGTACCAAAAGTACAGTACCTGGTGCTGTGGAAAAGCGCCCTTTAGCTCAGTGGTGAACTGGACAGTTTTACAGCGCTGTAGGTTTTATACGTGATGTTCGTCCTCTGCTAGGCTCCGACCTCTTTCAGTGTATCGGCTTCTGTTACTTCCAGGGGAAATGTGGAGCATGCGCTGAGCGCCTAGGCCAGTTTGAGTCCGATACCGATTATCTGGATGTTTTAGTCCGATTTTGAGAAATTCGATTTCGTATGATTTCATGTTTACATATACTTTAAAAGTCCGGTTTTAGTAGGACTAACACAATAATTAGATTTTTTTAGTGTGCATGTAAACCTGTTGACTATGGGCAATTCAGAGATACCTGTGGCCTGTCCTACGAATGGGTTTCATATTCGTTCACTTACATTTTGCCCAGACCACCTTAAATCCAACAAGTTACCCCAGTAAGCCAGTAATCCCTCTTCGTAGTACTGGCCACTGGATTACTAAGAAGGAACTTGAACAAACGCAAAAAGAACATGGCTGCTACCATATTGCACTGCTTCCTTATTAATATTATTACCTAGCAAATACTGACTCTGCTCTCGGTATGCATGGGTGTAATGCGACGTCGCAATGCATCGTCACCTCATGTGACGTTACAGCCCACCAGTGATGCTGCAACATGCATGCGAGACAGTATAACCTGCTTGCGTTGTGCAAAAAAAATACAAAAAAGCACTAGTGTATGTAAATGCAGCTGTGTAGCATTTTGCGGCCAAGAAGGCAGGGGTGCAGCGAGGCGTGGAGTCAGCATGCTGCCTGGGGGCTTTGAATGATTATTCTTCTGCATGGAAATGATCCAGTTTGCACCGTGTTCAATTTGCACATACTCCACCTTGGCAGCAATGGGATGCTTTGAGGTTGTGAAAGCCACACAAATTCATCTTTGTGGATATGTGGGGGAATTTCACTGAAATCTCAAAATGTCATGCGTCCATTTGCTCTGTTCATTTCGGCAGGAATCTTCCAAGCATTTCATTTTTCATTTCAGTCACGTTTAATCCCCCACATTTGGATCACAGTTTGCATTTGGAAGTTCCATACATTTCCCTGAGAGCTTTTCACCAAAATCTGTACTATGTCATCCCCAGTAAAAATGTAATATGGAAATCCATCCATCCACCCATATTCCAACTACTTATCCTTGTTAGGGTTGCATGGAGCCTGCAGACTATCCCATCCGAGAGGTTCATTCTTTGATAGTGTGGAGTTGCAATGTCTCTGTTATAATAAAATACGTAATCTTTTTAAAAATTAGTTTCATTGCTTTAAAAGCTGTATACTTTACTGCTTCCTATATTATTCATCATTTAAATTCATGTCTTGCACAACAAGAATGATATCTTAGCTTTTGCGATTTTGCTCCTCATATTCTAAGAAGCATTTCATCACCAGTTTCAAGCAGCCAGGTATAATGAGCCTCCAGATGTAACCGGGTGCCTGTGTTCCCTTGTTCCCTGCGTTTTGGTCACCCCTGTCAGATTAATGGTCATATTACAAAAAAAGACTTGATTTAAGGAACCCAAAGTCACGACTAAAACTGAGTAGCATGTGGGTAAGCAGTGATTCTGGAAACATGTTTGTCGTTAAGCCAAATGCAGACTGCAAAGAAAGGCCCATGTTTATCGCATTTCAGAACGCAGTCCTAAGAATCTCCATAGGCCTTCAAAAGCTGCATTTCATGTGGCAGATACACCGTAACGTTTATGATTGAAACGTCGTCAGCCCGTGTTGTGGAAAAGAGGCTCTTGCTTGCTCTCGACTACATTAGTTTCCATGGAAACAGGCCTGTGAAGTTATCCACAGAAAGTACTTGTTTTTATTCCTGGAAATTCTCTCAAACCGAGGAGTGCGAACACAAAGGTCATCTCTCTTTTTTTTTTTGATCGACCGATAGTACTACGGAGAGCCGGAAGTGAGGGTTGTGTTACGTCAGGTGGAGATTCGGTCTGGGTTTTATGTTTTTAGATGTCATCATAAGAGATGCTGTGCTAACGGTTTAGCATACACGGGTCTCTCTTTCAGAAAACTGTTTGAGAGTACAAATTTGAACAAATGTTTTTTGCTCTGTTATAATAAAATGCTCTGTTTCACAGAGACACGATGAGGAAGCTGTGGTGGACAGAGGAGGGACACGCACTATGCTGAAGACCAACTTTGAGAAGGATGAATTGGAAGGTAAATCTCTCCTCCCCGCCATGCTTTAGGTGACGGACAGAGCGACGGTCAGCTGGCAAACGTGTTTGTTGGAGACACGGGGACTTTTCACAAGCTGACTACAATGAGAGCAAAGCAAGAAGAATGCCGTTACTGATCTGTCTCACATTTACTTCATCTGTATGCAGGCCTTGGGGATTTGTAAAGATTGTTTGAAGGAGCATTCAGCTTCACGAAATATCAATGACTTCATTTACATGGAGCCATCCGTCCATCTTCCATAGCTCATTATGCAGTAGAGTGTCATGTTTATTTGTATTAGAGGTAAAATATATTTTTTTCATGCCCAGAAACAGCTATGAGTTCTCCCCATGCTTAGAAAAAATTCATGCAGATTATGGATAATCTTGGGCTGCTCATAAGGAGTCTTTGTATAACAGTGATTACTTATTCTGATTGAATTTCTGAGGAAATACAGGCTATGACTGACTAGTTTCATTTAGCTTAGCGGGAAAGAGCCAGTTTGAAATTACCTCTTGCTAAAACTCTTAGCTTTCAGGAGGAGAGAAAAGGCAGCCTGGCGTCTATAACCTGCCATTAAAGAGCTGATGTGAGATCTCACACGACCCCCCCGATCTGTTAGTGGTGCAGATGGGTTTTCTGGGTAAAACCCAGCAATTCATCTGCGGATGATGTGGCCCATGTCATATCAATGGGTCAGACGAGCCAAAGGGACGATTTGCCCCGCAGTTTTTGGCCTCAGAGTGCATTTTTGTTTGCTTGAGGAGGCAGTGATTCTGTGATGGGCGCCTTTGACATGGAGGTTATTGATCGGACCATCTGGATGGATCCCTCCAGAAGCGTTGGGCTTACATGTAGGAGGCAGGAGTCTCCTGGGTGAGAAATCGGGAGGTTGTTATCGACTAGCCTGTTGGATGTCCTTCGTCTGATCCCTTCATCACTATGACGTTGGTGAACTGGCTCCATCAGTGCCCCACATATACCCCTCTCTGGGGAGTTTGCAGATTGAAGCCTAAACATTATGGATCGTTATTCCGCGTAAAATCCTAATTAGTACCTAAAATACGCCAAAAGCCTACCTGCAAGGCACCTGTGCATCTGCGATATTAATGATTACGTTCTGAGGTCCGGAGAGGTTTACACGAATTAATCTTACTATTGCCACTATATGCTGTGTGTAATTGACAAAGTGCCATTGCATCCCCAGAATGGAAATACGCAGATACCTACAGCATTGACAGTCCTTAACTTAAACTGCACATGATTCCACTGAGTAGTGTTTATTGGCCTTGTTTTGGAAAGGATTTGAATTTGAAGAAGGGTTGTACCAAAGAGTCCTATTTGGGTTATAAATATGATTATTATGTATGTCACCGCCCTGCCTTTATAAATAAGGCTGTCGCTTGTTCTCTAGGTCACCGGACGCTCTACATTGGCGTGCATGTTCCTCTGGGGAGGAAGACTCATAGGAGACGGAGACACCATGGTCATCGTCACCGGAAGAGGGACAGAGAACGGGACTCCGGGGTGGAGGATGGGCGAGAGTCCCCGCCTTATAGTATGTGAAAGTTTTCTTTGCCATCTGTGTGTCGCCCCACTACCCCCCCCCCCCAACCTTTTTCCTCGGAACGAGAAAAATCAGAGCCCCCTTTTTTTTTTACCCCAAAGTGGATTTACATCACACTTCCTACAGGCATGTCGGGAACGGCGGTGAATCATGCGGCCCGTCTCTCCCACCTGCGTGTACTTTCAACTTTTTTTTTTTTACGAAGTTCTGACTCATCGGCGGGAGCGGGCTGTTACCGAATCGCTGATAGAGAGAGGGGGAGGGCAGAGAAGGAGAGAGAGAAAGAGAGAGAGGCAGCCCTCGAGGTGAAAATGTTCCACTCCACTGACGCTGCGTTGATCAGCCTGTGCTCCTGGAACGCTGCCTGCCGACTTTCGCGAAAAAAACCATGAAAGCGCCACTTAATCTGGCAATCTGAACAGGCTCTGAGCTGTCTCCTGTAATTGGGACAGCATGTGGCTAAAGGGCAGTCTTGGCTGTATCCCGCGCTAACAGGTTCTGCAGAGTTGCGTAAGCTCACCAAGAACCCTTAGTTTGGGATGGGCACTAATGCTCGGTATCCTCTTCTGCGAGTACAGACACTCCCTCGCAGAGGGTCCAGTTCCTGCTGGGCACGGAGGACGACGATGAGGAGCACATCCCCCATGACCTCTTCACCGAGCTCGATGAGATCTGCCTACGCGAAGGGGAGGATGCTGAGTGGAGGGAGACCGCCAGGTACTGTGTCACATGACCTGCCAGCCAGCCAATCACATAGGGCGACGGTGTCATCGCCCATTGCTTGGAACTATATTGCCCTAATTTAATGATCAAATCCCTAAAAAATATCAGTTCTTTTTTTTCCTTCCTGAAGTGACCATTTAAACACAAGCTTAGTAATAGTGATACAGCAGTCAAGAGCTTGTCAACTAGAGGTTGACAATTTCACCCCTCTCAATATTTTAATTTTTATTTGACCAGTATATATATAGTACATTACATTTTATGCAGTTTTCTACTTCATTCGTTTTCTGTTACTTTTGCAATTTAAGTGAAAGAATTAAAGACACAAAATTCATGTCAACTTTTGGTCAGTTACTTGGTAATGTTGCTGTTTGAATTTAATGACTTCAATTAGTTGTTCAAGGTTGCTATATAAAATCTCCTACTCCGCTAACAGTTGTAAGGCTGAATGTCGTATCAGTTCCTGGTTGTTGAACCTTGAGCCGCCCGCGGCCCCTGCGTCTGCTGCTGCGGTCGTGGCTGATGAGGGACGGTCCTGCAGGTGGCGCCACCAGGGTCTGCCTAGTAACATCTGTGCATGTCTCCTGTGGACCCGCAGGTGGCTGAAGTTTGAGGAAGACGTGGAGGATGGCGGCGAGCGCTGGAGCAAGCCCTACGTGGCCACGCTGTCACTACATAGTCTGTTTGAGCTGCGCAGCTGTATCCTCAATGGCACCGTGCTGCTGGACATGCGCGCCAACTCCCTGGAGGAGATCGCAGGTGGGGTGGGGGGGGGGTGCGGGGGACAGAGGCACAGCCATCCAAAGCCACACAGCTTGGCACGGAGCGCTCCCGGTGCCATCTGCCGCGGATATTACCATAAACTGCCGGAGGGCGGGCGCTGTCAACCAACCGCGGAAATGGGCGCGTTGCTTAGAGATTACAGAGTATCTCATCACCGTAACACGTCACAAGTCACTGTACAAAGATCCTAAAAAAGTTCTTTGAGTGGGAAAAAGGGCATTACCATCCTGATCCTGATAATAAATTATTGTAAATGAACAGTCATTTATAGGGCTAATGCAAAAATGGGGGCATGTTTGGTGCCATCTGCTATTTCTCGAAATGCATTTTACTTCCTATTTAGCACTCATGTGCTGGTTGTTTGTTTGGACGCCCGGGTTCACCAGTGCTGAGACCCGTCTCGGCAAGTACTTGAAGCTTGCCATGTACCACTGACAGTGCAGAAGGCTTTAAGATTTAATTTACTCATCCAGAAAAAGCTGTCGTAAACTTTTTCCCCCATCTATAAGTAATTATACAGCATGTTGATGGCTATGGACTGGACTGAAAGATGGATTTTTTTTCAGACTCACGTGAGACCTGGTTCCTTGCATTAGGGTCAAATAATTTTCTGTTGTTCATTATTAGGAAAATATCTGTCTTCATGGGCAGTAGTACATTGGTATACATTTTTTTTTGCTTTTAATTTGTGTGGCAGGTTATCATTTCTGTGTTTTTCTCATATTCTTGTGGATTTAGAGAAAAAGCCTTTGGGTTTCCTGCACGTTTTTATCATATTAGAACTTCTATCTTTAATTATTCTTCGTGTCGCCTTTTCATTTTGTGTGATACGAGTGGAAAGACGTTTACAATCATTCATTTAATTTGTTGCTTGAAATGAGGAAATGCACCATCTCTATAAGACATCTGTCTTTATCTTTGTCAGCTGTAAAAACATAGTTGCCTTGCCTCTAGATTAAAATATACTTTTTCATTCCAATTTAATGGCACTTTGCATCTTATTTGGTGTCGGCCTGCCCTAGCTGGTAAACCCATGAATTGAAGGTTTGTGTAGCTAGAAAATCACACCGAAATTTCTCCGTGCTCCATTAAATAGCTTATGAGCTACTTGTCATCAAAGTGAATCAGAATCTAACAGTGTTCGACATTCACAACTGTTTTCCCCAGACATGGTTCTAGACCAGCAGGAGGCATCGGGTCCGTTGGGCGATGATGTAAGGCGGAAGATTCGTGATGCACTCCTCAAGCAGCACCACCATCAGAACCAGAAGAAGTTAGCCAACCGGATCCCCATCGTCCGCTCCTTTGCCGACATCGGCAAGAAGCAGTCCGAGCCACACTCCATGGACAAGAACGGTGAGGGCCATTGGGCCGCTGTCCCACTGCACCATCTGGGGAGAACTTCTCATAGGACCATGTAGCATTACCTACCTTCTTCTGAGAGGATAAATATACAGAAACCCTCCAATCTGCAAGAAGATTGTAGGGTATGGCTCCTTCTTTCTAGAAGGCTTCTATAAGGTGAAGGCCTACTTCAGGGTCTGACCAGTGCCATCTGCATGCAGATATTTGCAAAATATGTTAATTAAATACCATTAGCATCCATGGTCCCTCTCACAATTCGTTGCGCAATGTTTATCGAGACATAAAAAATACTTGTGATTTTGATGACTGTTCCTCAGATTTATTAATTCTGTATTTACCTTGAGGATGCATAAATATTTATTATGGGCACTGCAGCGTGTAAATTGTTCATTATGGCTTTGATAAGATTTTTGCCATCTTGGTTGGTATGTAGTGTTTATAGCAGGCTAACAGCAGCAGCTGCATCTGTGCGTCTGTGCTATGCCCACGTCTATGCGCGTGTGCATGTGTGTGTGTGTGTGTGTGAGATTCTCTGGCCCTCCTGTAGAGAAGCCCAAATTTAGACATGAACCTTGCCGATGTCTATCCATCGAGCTGTTTCATTGATCTCTGCGTTTTTCCAGCATTTTATCCTCTTCTTTTTGTCTTCAGTGTCTCTGTTTCAGTCTGTCTCTCTTCTCTTCTCTCCACTCAGCGTGTGTGTGTCAAGCAGGCGACTCATCACTCTTTTCTGCCCTTATGTCAGCCCTGCGAGCCTCATTAGTGGCAAGCGACTGTAGGAGTGACAGGCCGGTCTTACCCTGCACCACGTGGTTGCTGTGTTGCCCCCAGTGTGTCTCCATCTCCTCTCCACTCCCGACTTCATCCGACACTCACTTCCCCCCTACCAAACCATACCACAAGCCCCTGGCAAACAGGCTCCACCACGCCGCGGGTATCTCCAATATCCATCCCCCGGACAAGCAAGAAGACTCGGATCCAGGCAACTTAATCCTTGACAGACTTCCTCCCCTCTCCCTTCCTGAAACATAAACTTGTGAAGGTGGCATTTGTCGTATCTGCACCCATTTCATTCCAATGCGGTTAGAGGCCGGCCGTGTTTCTGCCGCATTCTCGTAATGCGTGGTTGTGTAGAATCAATCTCAGGAGACACAATGTGATGGGGACACATCTCTACACGACAAAAGAAATGACTTAAACGAATAAATGAAGTGGAGTGGCAGCTTGTTCGTTGTTTTATTTATGTCAGAACGAGAATTCCCTGACCGTGGTAGTCATGGAGATTGCCGTCAACAGAACATGCCCCTATCTTCTGTCTAATTAGGATTTCGAGATGGTTTGGATGACATGTTGAAGGACCATGAATTGATTGATAGTGGATAGATAAAGAATACACATTTTGTTAGCAGAAAAGCTCATAAGAACTTAATGCTGCTTGGTGGTTTGTATTTAGAGTCTAAATTCCACACGTCCTTCCTGTGTTACCATTCTGCTCACTTTGTGAAATTCTGAAACCTTTTACAGGGGTTATGTTTAGGAAGCAGCTCTGGCAACACCACAATCCACATGCTGAAGAAAACAAACATGAAGAACCCAATAAACCCTTTTAGTAAGCTACTTGTAAATTAATATGTTGGATTTCCTCAGTATGTTTGATCATTAAGATGTTTATCTTACCCAAAATCTGAGCCAAGCCGATGGCAAACCAAGGCACAAAGGAACGTGTTCAACGGCCTTGTGTAAATAGTAGACTTTCAGATGACTCATCTAAAAGGGTTGTCTATGTGGTGGATCTTCATGGGTAGCAGCTACTTATTTAAAGCATCCTTAGGCCAAAAATGTACCACTGATGCCATGAGGATTTCCGCAGATCGGTTACGCATTCGTGGCACGTGTTTGGCTCTAGAAAACCACAGTAGAATGCAGATGCAGTTTCTACCAGCCTTGGCACAAACCAACCTATTTAGCACTCATGAACGTATTACTTGCTTAGGATTATGCAGTGAATATATTTGACATTCATGCTTTCGGGCTGGTCTTGTTGCTGTGCTGGCTCTGGACTGGTTGCCATGGTTGTATCAATTCGTTTTGAAGAAATAGAGAGCTGGAATCATACACTCATCTGTCTGAGCCCTGTCACCTCAGTACACTCATCCTTAACCTCCATATGTCACACCACTCATCCACACGCTTTATTAATTTATCACAGAATGATGTGATGTTGCCAATCTTAAACACGCCACAATTGAGCATCTATTCCAAAGTGGTGATGTTTTCCAACCAATTGGTCACCAGAATTGTTCAGACTTTGACAGAACTGTGACGCATTAAAATTGGCAAGTCAAGGAACCAGCTTATACGAGCCCCAATCCCCTCCCTGCAGTGCTGCCCCAGCGAGTGACTGACGCTACCCATTCATGTTTGAACCAGGTCAGATGGTTTCCCCTCAGTCCCAGCCCTCCAACATTGACGGGAAGGGCGATGTGAGCAGGGAGAACAGTGCCGTGGATTTCAGCAAGGTAAGTCGTCACTCCTAAAGTGCTGGAACCATACTCACGCTGTATTTGAAATATGCGAAGCTCTTTTGTACTATGAAATTGCTTTTAACATCGACTTTGAAGCGTTTTACAAACTCCATGACACAAAGGCATTTTTTAATAGGCTGCTTCAATAGAATCTTGCCAAGTTTAAGACCAAAAGAGGCGTTTCAGTGGTTTTTCAACACCAGCGTCAATCTAAATAAAATATTAAATTATTTTAAATTAAAAATTAATTTAAAAGAAATATAAAGCCTCTTATTTTGTCTGGAATTAAAGACAGTTGCCTTTAATATCTGCAAAATTTATGCTGTCTACAAATGAAAGTACTTGTGCCATGAAAATGTCTGCAAACCATCCCTTTCTTCTGAGTATGACTCTATGTAATCTGGGTAGGTGCACTGGTCCACAGAAACTATGCTTCTCCTTATCTTTGGGCCTCAGGTGACACGAGCTGACAAGGCCTGTATATCATCAGATTATCCTTAGTGTCACCCCCTCCCAGTTGCATGATGCGAAAATGTTGACGTTTCTCTCGGCAGTGCGAGAGTGCAGCTTGAGGTCACTCACGTCCTCCACACTGAGCACCTTGTGACAGGAAGTAATTACTGATATCAGCTCCTCTCCGTGGACTGTTGTGGGTTATTTAATGGCATTAAAGCCCTAAATAGGAGTGAACACCGGCAGTATCATTATGGCAGTGAGGTTGAAATCTGTTTTTACTGGGCAGAGTAGGTTACGCTCAGTACGTATCACATGTGGGAAACACCAGTTATCCATCCATCCATTTATCCATTTTCCAAACCGCTTATCCTACTGGGTCGCGGGGGGTCCGGAGCCTAGCCCGGAAGCAATGGGCACGAGGCAGGGAACAACCCAGGATGGGGGGCC
>JAODJX010000001.1:46824613-46839643 GCA_026776945.1 Isichthys henryi
TACCCGGAGGAAACCCCACGACGACATGGGGAGAACATGCAAACTCCACACACGTGACCCAGACG
Source organism: Isichthys henryi (assembly GCA_026776945.1). Taxonomy (NCBI): domain Eukaryota; kingdom Metazoa; phylum Chordata; class Actinopteri; order Osteoglossiformes; family Mormyridae; genus Isichthys; species Isichthys henryi. The sequence continues at coordinate 46,824,679 of JAODJX010000001.1, forward strand.
GAGACTCGAACCCGGGTCTCAGAGGCGTGAGGCATCAGTGCTGACTTTTTCAGAGAAATCGGGGTGAGACACACCTAAAGGTGGACATTCTTCTTCTTCCTTGATTGACACGCATGTTTTGGCAAAAGCCCTACATTAATAAATAAATGAAAACATCAGTAAACAGAGACTAGCACCTGGAAATGTCGTAATGTATGTTTAAGACAGAGGAGGAACAGAATACCGAGGGAGGGGGGCGAGGTCTGGGGACATGCTCTGTGACACATTTATAATTGCTTATTAATATTTAGGGATATGTTCTGGCTCTTGATGTTCTCCTGTTGGTTTGTCATTTGTTAAGGCTAAAACAGCAAAATCTTTGATATCTGCTCTTCTCACCCAGACTGTTGTACCCTGGGAACACTAATAAATTTTCTGTTCCATCCTGCAGTCCCTATATCCCATGGATCTATTCCCCACTTCAACGTCTACAACCCACAGTGTGTTAGATGTTTTGGAGAGCACTCATCTATCAATTATTTACGTCAGAGTTTGGAATAACGGTAGGTCTCGCAGTCACGTGACTCAATTCCGGGGTCTTACCTCATTAAACAAGCTACCAGGTCCATCCAATCACTGCAAGGGGGAGAATCACAACACAAATCACAAAGTGAGACACATTGCTTCATGTACTTATTCAACGTATTAAATATACATAATTTCAAGAGTGAATTTTCTATTTTAGGAGTCAGGACCTGTGTATTCATGTCTCACAGGGTTTCCTACCATGTCACAGAAGGTGGGGCATGTAGTCACTCCCACAGACTGTTCTGCAGCATAATCGGTCACACAATAATGAAAGTGCACCCTCGTTGCTGTTACTATAAGGCTACATAATGCGCTACCTTGACTTTTTATAAAACAAAAATGACAATAGAGACCAATAAATAGTCTACTGCATATGAACTGAATTAAACACCATAGGAAAGGAAGAAGAGCAGCAGAGTCCAGCAAAATGACTGTGGGAAAGAGGAAACCAGCATAACCAAAATGACATCCTCGAAGATGAATATGTACTAGACATACACACCCTGTTTTATTCCAGGGTTCCCTTCAGGCTCAATGCTTGGGCATACTCCTCTTATTGCTCGCCCAGGGGAAACCCGAAACTAGAGAGGAACGTGCATCCCCACAATGGGACCAGTTTCTAGCAACGATCTGGCACAGAGCAACACAGTGGATTCTGCCCGTTTACAGACTGTCACGACTGAAGACAGGGAAGGACTGATGATCCGAATGCAGGAAAGGGTAACCAAAGAGGAGTTTATTGCGGAACAGACAAAGCATACAACAGGTAATAAATAAAGGACTGCCAGGCGTCAAAATAGAAGGCAGGGAGGATAATTCAGGATGGACTAGGGCTGACCCAAACACAGGTAAGCGGGAACCAACACAGAGCACCGACACTAACATCTACAGCACTAACAATGACAAAATTCAAGAACAATACACAGCCAGAAGCCTATATACAGAGGTAATGAGTATCAGAAGAGGGATAAGTACGAATGATTTGGAACAATAAGGGCGGAAATGGGATGACCAGCAGAGACCTCTGCTGGCCAAATAGGAACACAACAGGATTAATAGAGACAGATAACGACACAGATGCTAATCCCACGTTACTTTGCCAGATGACTATGACCACCTTATGTATGGCAAAGTACTGCTCTGCGTCCGTGTTCCCACCCACAAGCAGGAAATTGATAAACACAATGGCAATAGGTCTCGTTTCAGATAAATATTCCGAAGGCAGCCTGTCATCTATCTAAAGAGTGGAAAAAACCCATCCTGGGTTATTCCATGCCTTGTGCCTGTAGCTTCTGGGATAGGCTTTGGACCGCCACAACCCTGTATAGGACAAGGGGATATAAAAAGTGGATGGACAGATGCATGGATGGATACCACTTGTATTTAGGTTTAAGGCAGGCAACCACCAATTCCAATTGTCTGTGTCAGCAGCAAGCTTGTCTGTAATGGAGTAAAAAAAAAAAATCTGGAACATTTTTCAAGAAAACTAAAGAAATGAAAGCAAATGTATGCACAGGAGGGCAGCAAGATAGCTCCGGGGTAGAACTGCTGCCTCAGCTCCAATGCTGGGGGTTTAAATCTCATCCCTGCTTTGTCTGTGTGGAATTTTTCAGGTTAGACATAGCTACATACACAATAAGGCCAATAGGCATCTCTAAACCAGTGCTTCTCAACCCGGTCCCCAGCGACCTTCAGCCGGTCCTGGTTTTTGCTCCCTCCCAGTTGCCTTCCAGGGGCACGTGCCCTTCAAAGGGCTGGCATCCCCTCCGCACTGTTCCCCTCCCTTGTGCCATACGACATCTTAGAAAGGATCTGAGCACCCCCACTTCCCAAACCAGAAACAGATGGTCAAATATGCATTGAACTCAAAACTGACGATCTCCCCAAAGTAAGCTTGCGTGAATCGGTTAATGCCGTAACTTTTCCAGCTTTCCTGCGAGGCCTGAGAAACCTGGAATTTTTTTTATAAAAACTGTTTCTTAAAAAGAGATACATATGGTGCCCCAGGGAATTTATTCAAACTGCTAAAAAAATTTATTGTCACTATCGTTTGCTGCTTGCCAACTTGTGCCAGCCTTTTGAAGCTGATATCGATATTTAAACAACAAATATGTTAGCATTTAAACAAAAAATATGCTGAAATTGATTAAACAAGTTAACAAATCTGTTGAATGACCGCCTGATTTCAAGTTAAAATAAATATTTAATTGTCCATAGTACACAAGGCTGGCCACCCTGTCCAGTAGGATGGGTTGTAATAGAGACAGACAACTGACTTTTTAACGAAACAATAAACACTGTACTGGGTACTGAATGTGGTACGAACAATTTCGATATGTAAGAGGCAAACCCCTAAGACTGTGGACTCGTTTTAGATTGTAATGAATATTCTTGCTGTAATAGAATAATGGCCACAGAACCTACGACATATGGGCAGATTTCCAGCATTATATTTATTTACCCGATATATCTGCGAAGTACCCAGGGGCAATGCAATGTTCAACGAAGAACATCATGCATTATATATACCCAGTATAATTATATATTATCTGTTATATAATAGGTTAATATATTGACTTAAAATAAATATTACTGGGCCTACATATTATAATTATACCAACCCAATACTGCTATTGTGGAAACACGTGTAGCACAGATAGGCCTATACAGCAATCGACGTGCAAACCAATAACAATCCACTAACTTTCCAAACCACAAGAGAAAACATTTGTAAATTTCTTATCTTCTAACGCATCAGTTTTGCAATAAAAACTGCGGAGTGTAGGCGGCGATTCCGCGGAGTGAGCAGGCAGCAGTAGCCTATATACTATATTCGCGGCCATTCGAAATTAGGCTTTTAAAATTCACGATTTTAACTTTTAGTAAAACGTTTTGGTAGCAGCAGACAGGTGACACCGTTTGGAAAGACCAAACCAAACGCATGGTCCTCCGAGCATTGCTAAAAATAGCTACTTTAAATAGCATTTATTTGTAGGGTAGTTGCATCGTGGGATTTACCCACAGATGGCTGGAGGCGTCATATGACAGCTGAGAGAGGTACCAGCGTCCCAAGGCGTGCTTCTTGGCTGCAGCTTTCAGTTTGCAGTCTCCTCCGGTACGATCTGAGGCATGCAGCCTCACAACTAATCCCCGATTACGGTTATTAATTGTTCAATTGACTGTAGCGTTTCGTAGTTTAACACCCCACGGAAACGTTGAGTATAAGGTATTGAGACTGGCAATATTAACACAGATCGATGCATAATTACGGCAAGAAAACGCTCATAAGATCTCAGTATATTCCACGGTCTCCACGTGGTGATCGGAGTATCTCTCTTAACACTGTTGCTCCCTGTAAGGAAGTTACATTGACAAGGATATTGATAAATATTAAGCATTGTATTTTGACATCGGGTTGTATATATATTTACGAATAAAGAAGCGACGATGAATATATATATGTCATGAAAAAAAGTTTATTTTGCAGAGCAATACAACAATAAAGCATGTTCTTCGTTTTGATATCATGTTCTAAAATATACAAGTTTTTAATAGGAGTCGCCAGCGAGCCCAGCGAAATAACCTGAGTTTTTAGTGGTGTTCGTTTTTCTTCAGTAGTTACATAAACATACAAAATAATCTCTCATAGAAAAATGTTTGTTAACGGGATCTTTGGAAGATACATTATTCATAACATAAAACTAAAACATTACATAAAAGTTTTCAGGAATTGTACCGTCGCCGTGTCGTCTCGTTGCATGGCTAAGCAATATGGCTTTAAGTATTTTGTAGGATGCAGATTTTTAAGGCCTTTCAGGTAAAATACAGTACCTAGGTTCTCTTAAACGAGGAATAGTGCTTCTTCATTCACTTATACCCATTTTTGGGGGCACTGAAAAACAAATGAATATACTGTTATTGATTCATAAAATATATCATATGTACATTGTAACAACAATTAATTTGACTTATTTGCATGTAAATACAAAGTATTTACATTGTAAATTTGTGCAGTACATGCTCTTACAGCTTTTACACTCAGTATCTTTGAGATATGTATTGTAATGTGGTTTTAGATGAACACACGGTTACCTTGCATCTGAAGGCTTAGAATTCATGACCCATAGTATGTATTCCTTAGCAGCAATGCTGTCTAGAACCTTGTGTAGATCACTGGTGAAGCTCCCATCTACGTGTCTTCTCTGCATTGCACCAACCTGGCTCCATTCCTCTGCAAAACTGAGTATTGACGAGATATTTTGCTTTAGAACGGGGCATGTACTCTGGGGTCATCCTCCGAGTCTTGACAGTTACACTAGTGCCCAAAAATGTGGAAACAGCTAGCATTTTTGGCAATATGCTTTTCCACAGGAATAATGCTTACAAACAATCAAAGAATGCTTCAAATATCATACAGTGGACAATTAAATAAGTAAACAGAGCAAAAGTTGAATAAAGTTTATCAATTTCTAAAAACTGGAAGTGTTTCCGCAATTTTTGCTACTAGTGTAGGTGGTAAAACATTTATTTAAGTAATAGGCGTTGGATCGAACACAGCATTGGCTTGATGTGTGCTTGTGCAGACCAAGTGTAGTACAGGTTTCATATACCAAATTGTGAGAGCGTTAACCATTGGTACAGCTGGACCACAAACTTGACTACCATGAATATAAAAAAGTCAGAGCTTAAAGTCACGATATTTATTTGAATGACCGGAGAAATAACAGTACAGGTCATAAAAAGGGAATACCGTACAGGATAATTATGCAAGAGTTAATTTTATCTTTAATCTAGACAGGGATTAAGAAGCTGGTCACTCGTTTAGAAGCAAACGGCCCTACTGTCTTCTGCCTTGTCCTGATTTCAGCCATGAGACAAATTCTTTAGCGGCCTGGTCCTGCAGGTATGAGCTGAAATCGCTGGTGTAGGTGCCGTCAGTGTGACGTCTCGCAGGACCACTAGGAAGAATAGAGTATCTGAGGTTATAGCTGCCAGGGACACTCCTGTAATTTGATAATGTCATGCCTAATACAGCATACATGACAGGGGTCATTGAGTTAAAGTTTTGTCTGTTTATTAAGTGGTATTTAAATGCTGTAAATAGTTATTGTAAAAGCTTGTCACAGTATTATGACTCTAGAACATCTGCTGAGTAGCTTTCATCTAACCCATTCTGTTCTAATCAAATTTCAGGTATAGGACCTGCAGTATAAAAATACAGTGGGGAGTGTGGGTTTGTATTATATACAGTGCTCTGTGATTTTTTTGTATCAAATTGAATGTCTCTTTCATAATGAAAATTTACCCATTGGATTATTTTAAACAATTTGAAAGGGTAGAGTCTTCCTGTTTTTCATTATTGCCAACAGTCTTAAGGATCTTAAGAAGATTCACCTGCTCTTCTCATATGGTACTTGCTGAAAGTCACACCTGATAATTATTTGGGAGAAGCCAGTTTAAGTACGAAGTACAGTTTAGTTTACAAGGGTGGCTTTGGGAAAGTACCAAAGGCAGAGGCAGTTTTCCTACATGTCATTGTGGTTCAGATTGTTCTAAATGTCTAAGTCTCAATTGACGCAGACCTATGAGAATGATGAATTACCACGAAAATCCAGATTCTAACAATACACAGCGACCTTGTTTTTCTTACATTCCCCATATATTAGATTTTTTATTTTACATTATTTGTTTTATTTATTGATATTTATAATTTACCCAGACCCACAAATCAAAACGAAATGTTTTGTTAACCCATATGAACATAAGACGTCTTGGTGAAAGACTCACCCATTCGTTTTGGAGTTCATCAACCACTGAACGAAGTCTTGCGCTCGTTTTGTCTCCAGATATTTACTGTAATCGTTAGTGAATGTACCTTGCGAGTGTCTCTTCGCAGCTGTAAGTTCCTTCGCTTCGGTTAACATTGTGTCCTCTGTCTCATAGCTGCAGCATGTAATTTAATGAATTAAGTTTCACGACTAAACAGTCATTTGACATATTTAAATGAATATATAAATCGGTAAGAACATGTAAAATGTGTTCTTGCATTTCTATACTAAATATAGTCAGAATTTAATTTCTTAATTAAGGTTCTTAACTAAAGAATCACTTTAAATATGTATCATTCACATTAAATATATATCAGTATCAAAAAAGAACAATAAAATTAATCTTGTGCAAATATGCTTATTTCATTTTACACATATATTTTATAAGAAAATCCAAAATATGTTTGCTGTATTCAGATGGTAATATACAAATTAACATTTTATTTTGTGAAGTTTCATGCATGTAATGTTTAAGGAAAGTTCCATATATGCATGCAGTGTTTAACAGTATGTGAAACGTGTGTGATGTATAAACATAAGAATACGCTAAGGACACAGTGAAAAGCACATAAATGTAGCCATATGTGGCCTTTGACGTGTGTCTGAAGCCGGAGGAGTGCAGGTTACCTGGGGCTGTTGTCTGTGTCCTGCAGGGGGAGCTGCCAGCTGCTCTGGATGGTGAAGAGGAGCATCAGCCCAGCCACTGCGTGCATGCCAACCATCTTGCTTCCCGGTGAAATTCAGCTGCTGCAGAGGAACACGAACTGTCACACGTGGAACATGCAACCTGGGGGAGGGGCACCGGGGCGCCTGCCCAAGTAACTTCTGGAGCATCATTAAGAATGCAGCAATGATCAGCTGTGAAAAACTTACCTCCAAATAACTTGTTGTAAACTGATTACATTTAATTGCTAAAATCTTGAATTATACATGTTTTTTTAACTAAAGGTTAGTTATGTTGTTCTTCAAAAGCAAACAGGCAAGTGGGCAATAATTTATGCCCTCTCCCCCCCGAAGAGGTGCGATAATCAGTACTCTCCACGCGAGCTACGTTACCACCTCAGGTTCCCCGGTTGAAGTGGCTCGGATGAGACTTTTCCGGAGGCTCACCTGTGTCCCTGTCAGAGAGGAAGCGAGAGACCACTACTATGTGGAGTCCTCTGTTGGCTACTATTGTCTGGCTCCCCAGAGCAGATTCCTAGTGTCCTTGTGGAGTGCCCATCCTTATATAGTGCATTCCCATGACAGTCCACCCAAATGGTACGCCCCTCGCAAGTCGTTTAGCCCATTAGACAAGGCTCTCTTGCGCGCAGTGGATAATTTTAGTGCACCTTTGTTTAGACTGGACATCGCCATCCCCACAGGTGATAAGAGCTGCTACTTACATGTAGAAATCAAACAGGATGGCATCCTGTTAAAAAGCAAAGGAAAAGCCTTATTTGCGAAATATGTCTGGTTTTTGCAGCCGATCGAGAAGCTGATTGACTAATTGTAGGTTTTATGTGGGAAAACATCACTGGGTTCCACCCCCCCCCCCACAGCAATCAGGCTCTGGTGTCAACTTGTACATTTGTTCAGTGCAACAAAATTGTACGATTAATGCAGCGTAAAAGCTTCTTTTTCTTTTTGCTTCACATTCTTCAGGGGATTTTAAATGTATTAACCCATATTCCACATTTGTGATGAAGATAAAACGTGTTGCGTTTTTATTTCATAAAAAAAGCTATGGCACATTTTCTGTGGCACAAAGTCAAATAGATCAAAACAAGATCAATTAAATAAATGCTCTCAAACACTCATTATAATTAAATAGTGACATGTTCCATAGGAGTTCAATGGGTAGCGTTGTGGCTTCACACCGCCAAGGTTGGGAAATCCTATCTTAGCATGTATGGTGTTTCTTCCCATACATGCATGATTTTTATGAATGTTTTATGAATACTTAATGAATACATTATGAAGGTGTACTGAGCGTTTTATGAATGTAATATAAAAGCATTATGAAGATGCAGTTAATGTAAAGCGTTACCCAATAATGTATTTTCACTCAGCCAGTCATTTAATAAACAGGTAAAAACAAGTCTATGCAAGTAATAAACTTGCAAGTAATGAACTGTCCTCCACAGAATATATACAGTATGTGGATTTGCTGGTTAAGATGACATGCCTGAGATCGGAAAGTTGTTGGTTCAAAACCCAGGCTTGGCAAGATGACTTTGCTTTCAAGGCCCCTGAACAAGGCACTTAAGCCCTATGTACTGCTGGGGATTGATGGACACTGTTCCCTCTGAAATGTATGCTGTGGTTAAAAGCCTCCTTTACTGTAAGTGTAAATAACTAAGAATGCAGGACAGCAAAGAACAACAAATAAAGCTGTAGCAGTTTATTTATTCTTAAACAAAAAATACAGGTGGTATCTTACCAGAACATAGAAAAATAAAGAACATTAAGAATGGCCAGTTATTGTGCAATAGCACAGCTACAGCATGTGGTGTTCGAACATTTGGCTTGTTAATTTAACACTGCACTTATCAGTGTAAAACAATAATTGTTAGTGGATGTAAGTGTTTTACAAATTACAAATAAAACAAAAAAAAGAGTTCATATACTAAACACGCTAAAATAAACCCCATCAACCCATTTGTAAGTTAGCACAGTATTATAAAATAGGCAGATTTGGTGACGAGTTATATATGGACTGGGTGCCTGTGGCTGGGCGACCCGGCCGGGCGCCTCAACTGCCGGCCTGCTTGGTTTTGCTGAAGCATTTCTGGAGGAAATGGCTTATGTGGGTGAAGACGTGGCGGAAAGCGGAGCCACTTAGCTGATGGTTCTTGTCAGTGTACCACTGTAAAAAGACAGGAAAGACAGGAACATTTATTAGCACAAGATGTCAAAGACGAACTCGTAATACGACATGTGACCAGGACTGAAAAATATATAATATAACGTCGAGCATTTATCAGAATGAGACTATAAAAATACAAAACTGAAATAACATATTAGAACGATGTTTCCCAGTCCAGTCCTCGGGAACCCGCAGACATTCCAAGTTTTTACTGGGAGCTGGGAGGGAGGGAGAATGTGGACAGTCTGGCAGGGAGCTGGGAGGAATCAAAAACGTGGACCGGCTGTGTCCCCGAGGGCTGGGTTGGGAAATGCAGTATTAAAATAATACTCAGCTGTAGCTGGGCATTTGAGTGCAAATTTGCATGGCTTATTATTGCACATCTAGTAGGTCATTTCGTTAAATTATAAAGAGCTGTAAGGTCTGTGGGATTTTATTTACTTATTAAAATTTTATTCTTGCTTCCAATTTGATTTATTAATGGATCGAACAAAGACTCCCAGCTCTACCAGTTACGGTGCCCTGCTCAGTTCCTGCTGCCCATCAGCATTCTGTGGACCTTTTCGTCACTGTGGATATTTACCATTGCTTCAAAGTCCACTTGCTCCTCAACTAGAGCTTTAGATATCTGTGCAGCTTGCTGGAAATGCACATTATCTGCAAGAAAATATACATATATTACTATAGGAGTTGCTGCATTTTTTCATATAGGTTGCTTGTTATCCTTTCTAAAAGATACAAGCAGTTTTTATGTACTACAATATTTCTTGCAAACTATTAAATGGTATTATCTAAGTGGAATGGCAGAGTAATATCATACTGGTTTTTGTTGGTTATGGTAATATGAATTTGAATCGTCCTATTGATCCCTCAGTGCTATGTGACTTACAATTATACAAGTATACACTATTTTTTAGGCTGTGTGTTACACTAGCAGAACCTCTAGGGTCTTGATCTTAAAAGCTAATGTTCGTAAGACACACAAACTACAGGGATGATGCATGTTTCATAACTGAAAAGTAGGAGTACTGGCAGTAGTCGTTTTAAGAGCAACGCTTACCATCTGCTGTGCCATGAATCAGAAGGTAATCCACAGATTTGAAGTTCTTGGCTCTACTTGTTACTGTAGAGTTCTAGAAAAAATATGGACAATTAATATTAAAGGCCATTGAAGGAATATTGACTTGTCAATAAAATTCCCTTTAGTCTTTGAAATCTTGATGGACTCACTTTGTAGAACTCAGCATTGTCAGATGGCCGGCTCATATAGCGCTCGGTGTAAACCGCGTCTGAAAGATTTACCAAGCAACCCCGAATTTAACGTTTTATTAACTGATATGTCATTTGAGGCAGCAGCCTACGAGAATCAGGAATATCAAACATACCATAATATTCCCAGCTAGATACGGGAGCAACTGCCACTCCGCATTTGAAAAGTCCGCTCCCGGACCCCAAAGCCATCGAGGTGACGTACCCGCCGTAAGACTGGAAAGGAATCCACTGTTCAGCATACAGCTTAATTTTTCTGTGTTTAGCCATTTCATTCATAAAAAACAGACTTTCTACATACTATCAAACTTACCCATCCCCAAATAGCTATTCTTTCTGTATCTATAAACCCCATATCAATGAATTTCCTAAAAAAGAAACAAAAAACAAAAATGGTAAATGGATTGCATTTATATAGCGCTTTACTACTCCTACGAGCACTCAAAATGTTTTACAATTCATGCCTCACATTCACCCATCCACACACACATTCACACACCGGTGGCGGAGGCTGCTAAGCAAGGCACCAACCTGCACACTGGGAACAATTTGGGGTTCAGTGTCTTGCTCAAAGACACTCTGATGGGGTCAGGAGGAACCAGGGCTCAAACCTGCAACCCTCCGGTTGCTGAACAATAGCACTACCTCCTGCACCACCATCGCCCAAACAGGGCTTTTGTTATAAACATTTTGAAATCTGGGGCTCAGCAGTATAATCAGAAAGAATCTAGCTGTTTAATTGTTGCTGCTTTTCTTGACTATACGAATAAATGCTGGGTTTTGTTGCAAGAGATAAAATGGAAGATATAAGGTTATTTTTGTCGCTTGATATCTGGCAGTTCAAATTCATCCTGACATCAAGTGTGAATCTCTAAAGTTATGTACAGAACAGACTTACGTTAAAATGTAACTTTTTTATATATTTACATACTTTTTATATATTGATCTTCATAGTTGGAAAAAAAGATCAATTGGATATTAGGCCTTCAGCAATTGCATTGTAAATGGACAATATGTTAGGAATATGTTCCTGGAGAGGATTTTCTCTCCCTGGTGATTTATCTTACCTCACGGCTGATATTTGATCTTCCACCTCATATGTTCCCAGACGGTGGTAGATTGAGTGCATTATTTTATCACCTTGGTAACCACTTCCTCTTCCGTCAAAGCTAGCGACAATAACCTTCTCTGTGCTGGCAAGATATGTTCCCCAGTTCAGCTTGAATTGATAATTTACTTTTTGACTACATGGCCCAGCATACCTATGGAAAGGGACACCAAGAGCTACATTAAATAATAATAATAAGTTTCCATTTTGAACCAGCAATCAAGTCAAGTCACCTGACAGTATCTTTAATGTTAACTCTATGATGTCAGCTCTATAGTATGATGTCAGCTACTGTATATGATGTGAGCTCTACAGTATGATGTCAGCTCTATGATGTCAGCACTACAGTATGATGTCAGCTATATGATGTCAGCACTAGAGTATGATGTCAGCTCTATGTTATCAGCTCTACAGTATGATGTCAGCTCTATGATGTCAGCACTAGAGTATGATGTCAGCCCTATGATGTCAGCTCTACAGTATGATGTCAGCCCTGTGATGTCAGCTCTATGATGCATGGGTCATACAATTCAAATATCGTTTCTCATACGTCATTTTGTAATAAACAGAATATACATGTAAGACATATAAACACTGGTATGTAAAGCCCTTACACATCAATGAGAAGGGGATACTTCTTTGATTCATCAAAGTGAGGTGGTAGCATCATCTGGTAATGGAGGTCTGAAGAAAAGCCACAAAAACAACAACTTAGAAACAAACACGCAAAATAATACCAGGAATGACACTGACACATATCTCTACAGAGAAAGACCAAATCATTTCTCAGAAGACTTTTGTGTCGCTATGGATATGAAAGTAGTACGATGTAGAAGCTGGACAACAAGATCATTGGTGCCTTTAAACTTTGGTATTGGTGTAAATCTAAGAATATAATCAAGCCTGAACTGACCAGACTAAAGCTGTCTTACTTTAGGCATATTATAAGAAGACACTGTGAACTGTAGATAACCATAACTGGAAAAGCTGAAGGTAAAGGAGGTAGAGAATGATGTACCACAAGGTAGCAATGGACATGTCATTAGGAAGCCCGAAGGTCCAGACAGAAGAAACGCTTTCTGGAGGAATGCTGTCTATACAGCAGAGGTGGATAGTTAAGCTCCCAGAAATTAAGATCTAACCTAATATATGATGCACAAATCAGAAAAGCATCTCTGTGTTTTTCCTGTGTAATTAGCAGTGGTGAAATACCAAGATTTTCTTTCAACCAACCAGTTGTGTGCTCTGTGACTGGGACACTTTATACTCAACTGGTTGGTTAAACCAGAATCTCGGTCGGGATTTGTACTTTCTGAACATGAAAAATCCACCTCTCCTACATGGTCATCTAGAGTTGATATCAACTAGAGAATCTTACCAAACCCTCCAATGCTAAAGGTCCCATATCGCATGGTTGGTATCTGGAATTCTCTCAGAATGTTTCTCAGAGCATCATTGTTTTCAAGAACCTCAATCTCTAAAACCAAACCAACAAAGAAGATGAGGACCAAAAATTCCAGATTATTGTTGATCTGTAACACTGCTGTTGCATTAATAAACGGCGTTTTATTGAGCTTATGCTACATACCTGAGCCTGATCCTCTGTTATCCCTTAGAGTAAATACTGGGAGTTCAGGCCCTTTCAAGCACAAAATATGTAAGTAAGTAATACAAACTTAATATTCATTTTGATTTAATTAATGAGCTTATATTCATCTGCAGATCATAGACAAATGAACCACTGCATTAACATAAAGGCCAGAACTATTAACAGACTTTAATAGTCAGATCGACTCAATACAATTATTTCTACATGTGGATTTCTTGAAGTAAACACATTGTTGGATCAAAGCACCATAACAGGACAGGCAGTAGTAGGCAGCGTCTTGACTGAAGTAGGCCGAGTTGTACTGACACCTGTCTTCTTGCAGGCCACAGGTGAGGCATTCGGGAGCAGAATGACCGTCACCGATCCTGATCCTGACAGACAGATGTCAGTTTAGGATGCAGTCAGTCAGATACCGAGCTGCAATGACACCGTAAGCGATGCCTTACTTGTAAACGTTCCTCTGCCCTGGACGTTTGTGGTATTCATTACTAACATAGTATCTACAAAAAAGGAAGGAAAAAAAAGACTATACATTACTACTCAAAATTAATTTTAGGTGCACAGAGCTACAATATTAGTAGTGGTGGTCACATTGCTGGGGATGAATATTACTGAAATTAGTAAGACAATAAAGGAAATAATGCGGTTACTATATGTTACTCTAGAATGAGTATTTTCATACTTCAATCCTCCACGCTAGCTGCTACAATATGGTTACTTACATAGCATCTTTCGTTAGCTTTGAAATGTAGATGACCTCCCATTGTCCTGATGTAATAGGTGTCACCACACCCTAAAAACGGTTGAGACACACTTTGTGACTGACTGCCCATAATGCAAAGCATCTAAGTGACTGAATATTGAATAGATGCATTGAGTCTATTAATTCTATTGGCGAAACACTTACAGCATTAACATAATGTATGTGTTTATAGCCGTCAGAGTCACTCATCACTTTGTAAAAGCTCAAGGTGTCTGCAGCAAAAAATGGATGCAGGGGTGAATACTGAAAAAAAGGCACGGAGTTAGTTGAGAAAACATTACCGCTGTGATGCAGTTGCGTTCAATATGTTTAGTTAAAGGCTGTTATTTGGTCATCTGTTCATTTTCATGTTAATACAATTTTAAAATAACTTACATGCCCAACCCAGCCTGTCTTGCTTGTCTCTTCATGACTCTGGCAACAAAGAAAAGGAGTGACTGACTCTAAATCTCACACTGAAAAACCTTCGTATGGTAATTTAACAAATAAGTTATCTGTCAGATGCCTTTATTAAGACAGCAGGGTCAGCCAGTCCCTGGGACAATTGAGGTTAAGAGTCTTGCTCACGGGGGAATTGCAAGATAATTCTGCCGATGAGGGTATGTGAACCGATGACCTTCTGATCAAGGGCAGAGAGTTCTAAGCCACAGAATTGGACATCAGGCCTTCAATACAAATATAGGTCTCTGTATGCTGAAGTAGTGGGCATATTGAAAGGTTTGTGGGTGTGGCGACAGAAATAACAAATGTAATTTCCTTTCGTGGTGTCTGGCAACAAATGTGAAGAAGCATAGGAAATGTCTTATGCAAAATGAACAAACGACACAGGCATTTCCTTATGGCCCAGCCCAAAGTAATATATACAGCATAAATAAGGGGTAAATAAGAGTAACTGCTGCAAGTTTGGTGCATGTAGCATTTTCCCAGCCAGAGTTAGACAGGGGGGGCATTCTGTGGCAAGGTGGCCTGCTCT
>JAODJX010000001.1:46862748-46880217 GCA_026776945.1 Isichthys henryi
TGGGAAACGTAATCTCGATATCTTTATATGGCTAGTACATGTAAAGGAATTGACAATAAAACTCTCTGATCTCTGATCTGATCTGATCTACATGTAACCCCCCCTTTCTGGCCTGGGGTAGTGTGTGGTTCAGCAGGCTAAGCCTCTGTGCTTGTGATCTTAAGGTTATTAAGCCTTATAATTGTTGTCGTTATTATCATCATAATGAAATAGAGACACTCCCTTATATTACTCCATACAGCCTTTGTAGGTAAGTATATTTCTAAATTTTGTATCAATGACATACACAATAATACTGGTACATTATATGTGTACCTTGCTAATGCCTTAACAGAAAATACTGGTTTTAATTAACATAGTGATGTCATACATCGAAGTGAAATACGAGTCCCTCCCTTGCTGATCCAGGGACGCGTCGAACAAAATCAGGGCGTGCTCATATATAGGACTTTACAAACATATACCTAAACTATAACAGCAATAAGAAGTATCATTTGTAATAATAATTGCACATGCATTAAACTCACAATGCAATCACACCGCGTTTTTATATCCTAATGTAAATAATCGTAAAAAATACAAGTACTGGTTTGTTGATACATCTCATATTCAATTCCTAATATCAGAAATAAACACAAAAGCAAAACTAAACTGCTTTATATCGCAACCAGGCATACGGACAAACATTTGGGGATGTTGAAACATCAAATAATACATTTAATTGGTTTAATTTTTATCCACTTACAAGTTCCCTGTCATCTTCAGTCAAAATGTTTTGTGCAAAACTCATTGTACAGACGTCAGGTGTTTTCATCTCCTGAAGACTGGGAGCGAGGAGATCAATCAGTTTAACGCAGTAATCATTTACAGCCTCCGACGAAGCACTTGGTAGATTTTCTGTTTCCATGTACATGGCAGCATGTTGGCATCCAGCAGCATTAAGTGCGTCAATAAGTTGTCTGTACCAGCCGGCTGGCCGAGGACCTCTATGAATCGTATCGATTAAAAAGTCCACTGCTAATTGGTTGCTTTCCTTTTTCGCTTTATTTAAGATTAAATCTTTCTGATCGCGCTCAATGAAAGTCAAACGATCTAAAACAGGTTCGATTTGAATCAGAGACCTAAGTCTATTACGAAAACAGTCATATATAAGCCAAAGGAATAGTTCATCCGCCGAACTCTCCATTGTCATGTTGCTGTTTTCTGTGACAGCGCGTATTACTATTAAAGTCTGCTCGCGAAATGAAATGATGTCCCTGCAATCATAAGCTACGCAGGCCTACAATATCATAGGCTAGATAAGTTTCGGTTTTCCTTTCGTTTTCGATCCCTAACCTCACCCAAGTGTGGAATGCAATAAAATTACCGTGGACTTTCCCTTACATTCAATGTAATCCATTTATTTGTTTGTTTGTTTGCTAGTCCTTACGCATAGTTTACGTAAAGTGAAATTATGTTTTTCAGTTTCCCTTGAAGATCCAATGATTTAAAACGCAGCACGAAGGTCACATGACAGTATAAATACAGTAGTCAAATCAGTGTATAAAAACACAAAATTATATACAACTATTCCAAACATAATTATTGTCATATTAAGCAATACTAGTGTGAAATGTAACCTTAATATACAACTCAATACAGACGTTTTCAATCCCAAATGAGAATAAAATGTTACAGTTTATGCATAAAAGCCTGTTTCTATTGGATGACCCGACAATCAGTCACTGACTTCCGCTTTAAGTGATAGTTCACGTACGCGCCCGCTACACACTGGTGCTACATACTGTGTACAAGGAAGTGTAGGAAGTTGCATGCTCAGATAGCGCTCGTCTCCGTATAGCTACAACTGGAGCATTTGAAAAAAGAAAAAGCTCATCTTCCATTTGATCCGATCTCCCTTAGCTGCGACAGCCGGAGCTTAAGATGGCATACCCAGGATACGGCGGAGTAAGTGCACTTTCCAGGGGACGCAAGCAGATTTCCAAGTGAAAACAAAAATCACCATATAACGTTCTGTATCAGGGAAATCGGAAATCAGGAACCGGTTTATATTTTGTATAACCGATTTACTACATTTACAATGACTGCGATCGCCGACTTCTGTAAGGATGACTGGCAAAATGATCTTTGATCGAATGCCTGCGCTACGTAAATCAATACGTATTTTACACTGCATTTGAGAAAAGGTGTATTTGGCATTAAGCACATTGCGGTTGTACGTGTTACAGGAAGCTTTGTTTCTGTGGATAGAACAGTCCGGGTTTGGCATTTGGTGCGCTTTTATGATCTTTAAATCATTCCTGGGGTTATTTACTTACTGTTGGCAATGTTTCCTCTGGGTTATGGAAAATGGAGAGTTACTGATTTAAGCTTCTTTTAAAGATATGTTTATGCCTCTGTTGAATATATTTTTTAGCTACTCGGTAGTTAAGTGACCAGCGTTACTAACGACGGGAATAAAGACAGAATTACGTCCTCAGATTTAATCCCACCGCGTGTTTCATAAAATGAAATGTTTTTATTGCTTCCAGTGTATTACCGATTAAGGATATATATTTATATATTTTGTCTGTAGGGAAGCATGTATAAGAAAATTTGTATGTTTTTTAGTTAATGTTGTGAAATCACAGTAGGCGTGTTTCCTCAACTTGGGACAGTATGAAATATAACTGTTACTGAGGCCGGGGGTCATTTTACCGAGAAGCGCTTGTGGCTGTTATAGAACAGTGATTAGTGTGATTAGTTAATGGCAACTTATTTGTCCTGCATCATGTATAATAAGTCATGGCTTTGGTTGGAGTTCACACTTGTAAAAACATGGCTGCATTTGTTCCTTTTTAGTATGGGGGTCCACCACCAGGTGTCCCAGTCCAAGGAATGTCTATGCCTGGAGGCCCCATGGGAGGCCCTATGGGAGGCCCCATGGGGGGGGCGGGTCCTGGTGGATTCCCCGGCTATGGTGCCTATCCTGGAAATTTTGCCCCGCCCCCCGTCAATGACCCAATGTGGAGTTATTTCAGAGCAATAGCGGGGCAGGTGAGTACTTGTCCCATTGTCTTCACAAGTAGTGCAACCTGTAATCTGCCGACATATCGGTTATTTCTGTGAAATACGGTTTTGTTCTTATAATTCCGATAGCTTCTCTGTACCAAAGGACAGCCGTCTTTAGCAAATGTTGGGCAAAACTGTCTAAAATCAAATGTAGTTTTGTTTTTGAAGGCATTTTTCTTGAGAAGCAGATGAGGCAAACGAGGGTGTGATGTTAGATGAGGTGTAACCGGCTGAAGGTTTGGTCTTGGGTGGTTGCTGGGAAGAACCTCGAGGAGACGTGCTTTCTCAGGAAAGGCATCTCTCAGGCAATTAGGATGGATTCCAAGGAGCCTCTTCGTTAGCCAGTGAAATAAAGGAAAAACCACGCTGTCAGAAATTAGAGCAAAGCTTCAAACGTCTTTTTTGGGGTAACAGAGCTGAGCAGATGTGTTTGACGTTAATTGCTAGGCATGTTTTTTTTCTTGTAATTGGCTAATTTTTATGTTACTGCCTTTGGCCTTTTCTTTAAACATTAAGTTACTGAGGTGTTGCGTTACAGGATGGTGAAATTGATTCTGAGGAACTACAGAGGTGCTTGACACAGACCGGGGTCAGTGGGACTTACACTCGTAAGTCGCGCTTCTCAAGCAGTGTCTTTGCATGATGAAATATTATCATCAATGGTTAGGGCTGGGTGGTATATCGAATTTTTACAGTTTATAATGTATTATTATTGCACATTCTATTAAGATGTTTTTAATAGACCAGTATTATTCCTTGCTGGTTGTGAATGGTGTGAGAGCTTCAGTCATTGTTGACGTTGCACAGAAACCCAAAAAATCACAGATCAAAACATTTAGCATCTCACAGGGTGGGCTCGGTTTCATTTAGTTTAATTTAGTTTCATTTAATTTCAGTTTTGGTTGAAGGCCAGTGCCTTAAAATGAGGATCATTCCAGTTAAGCATTCAGTGTTTGTTGGGCTTCTGTGTTTAGAGTCATTCAGCAAATAAGTTTTAGAAAAAACAAATTATTATTATTATTTAAAAAAAAATAAAAAACTTTCACCTTCTGCTTTCAGAGCAATACCTTAAACGGCGAAAGTCCGTGGGTGGACAGTTTATTTTACAACACTTTCTTGTCGTAGTTGCTTTGACTCATGCCTAATTTATTTTTGTCTTATACTGTATTTTGAGTCTCCTGTTTGGGATCAAGAAAATGTCTATGCTGAATAATGCAGTTTTATATTTGCACATAGGGAAAGAAACACTGTTCACATTTTGTTTTGACCGCACTCCGTTCTAATAAGACATGACACACGTGGTTTTGACCTACAACAGAACATTTAGCACAAGATGTATATCTAAGATATATATAATGTATTAATATTCTGCCTAAAAATGCAGGGATGGTTTTTCGGCCATATCACCCAGCCCTATTAATGGTATTTAATTTGTATGCCTAGATGTTTAATTTTTTTTCCCCCCTTGACCAATAGCATTTAGTTTGGAGACCTGCAGAATCATGATTGCTATGCTGGATGTATCCTTCACAATAGAAGAGTTTTTTGTTCTTGAGGAACTTGAGGTGAACGCTACCAGAAATGGGTGGGAAGTAACCTGTGTAATTTTCTTTCTTTCTCTCCAGGTACTCTAACCATGTTACAGTTGCATCCCTAATTTTTTTGTGTTACCGATATGCCTTGTTACTCGACGCTTGACAGTTGTCCCCACATAAGTTTTTAGCTGCATACTGCAATTGCAACATGCGAAGTTGACCTCGGCTAAAAATGCCTATTCCCGTTTTCTCTTGCAAAAATGTGGGCCCTGAATGAGGGTAGGCCAACTTGGGAATGATTTTTAAAAAATTTAAACAACTTGTGAAGGACTCCTTGTCTGTGGATGTACTTAACTTGCATCCTCCAGGTGGATATGACTGGGAAGATGGGATTCAATGAGTTTAAAGAGCTCTTTGCAGCTCTTAATGGCTGGAAGCAAAATTTCCTGATGTTCGATCAGGATCGAAGTGGCACTGTGGAGCCTCATGAGATGGCTCAGGCCGTCTCATCCATGGGTAGGTGACCGAAGTCTTGTCCAGGTCATTGTTTATCGATTCTGCCTTTTTTGCTGCCTGATAACGTGCAGTGCACTCACCTTTGTGGTTACAGGTTACAGAATAAGCCCTAATACACTGAATGGCATCATTAAGCGCTACAGTAAGGCTGGTAGGATCACTTTTGACGATTATGTGGCCTGCTGCATTAAGCTGCGGTCTCTCACAGGTACAGTGCTCTCCTCTCCCATTGGTTAATTGGCTGAGCGTGGGACTGAGTTCTAATACCATCCTTTCAGATGCGTTTAGGAGGAGAGATGCCATGCAGCAGGGTGCTGTGAACTTCCAGTACGATGATGTAAGTAGCTCAGATCCCGAGTTCCCCTCCATTTAACAACTTGTCGTAAAATTCACTCTGTCTTGCATAAATGTGCAATCGTCCTCTCTCCTTTTTTTTTTTTTTGTCGGTTAGTTTCTCCAGTGCACCATGACCATCTGAATCACCTGCGGAGGAATTTGTGTGGAAGCAAGAATTGACGAAAGGGCATTTCAGGATATTTTTAGCTACTCCTTGGTTGCAGAAACACGAGAGATTTTTCCCACACTGCAGATCCAGATTTCAGAATTTTTAAATATTGATGTATTAATAAGCACATTAATTGTAATAAACGGCTGTGTCACCACCTTGCATTATAATAACCTTGCATTTGAAAGTGTAATCTTAGGTTTAGCTTCACCGTACTAAAATTGGTTAATTGCAATGAAAATGTAATTGAAAATGTAAATAGCATAGTGAACAGTGTGTAGTAACCTTTGGCGTTAAAAGATGGACACACCTGTGTGCTAACTTTGAATATTTTTGCCCAAGACCATTTGATCTCCTTTTAATCCCAGATTAATATCTTCCCATTTAATCAGTGATGAGACAATGGAAATTACCTATACTGCAAGGTTACTTACTGACTGACCTACTAATGTACCCTGGATGTTATGCCCTGCAAAGTTTGCTGCAATTTTAGTGATGAAATTCCTACATTCTATTTAACATAAGCCAAACGTGTCTTTAGTATCCTGTAACCTGATCATAAAAATCAGCATAGAATTGTTCTACATCCATGGATAGTAGTATGGAGATTTGTGTAGGATTTAAGCAGGTAAATGCAAGTGCCAAAGTGAGTCCAGTGGTTGTGTTTACCCAGGAAATATTGCAGATGAGCATGAAAGTACAACATTTGCTGTGTGCACTCATTTAAAGGAAAGGTCTTCACAAAAACTGTATGTGTGTCAGGCACGTATGGCAAGTACTGTCATGAAATGTGTGTCTTATGGCCATGATGGCAGTACTGTCATGAAATGTGTGTCTTCTGCCAACACAGGCTGCTGTGGCATTTTTGTAGCACAATCAGTTACAGTGCTAAGAATTTTTTTGCTTCAAAATTTAAGCCATAAATGGACACATTTCATTTTAACAGAAAGTTTCTGTGCCCTGCACACATACGCACATTGGAATAGTTCATATGCATTATAAGGAAATATTTAATCCGTTGCACCTTTTTTGTATTGACATTTCACTGATGTGTCTTAAGCAAATTAGTATTAAGACGAATTGCCAACAGTGTGTTTCATTGAAATTGGACAATTTTTAGAGATTAATATAGGACCTTCTGTCATATGTGCTTTGCTCTGTCCCTGAATGTTTCTTTGATTATACAAAATATTAAAAGTCCTTTGTATTTGACAAGCTTTTATTGCTTCAGTTTGTACAACTTCTATAACCTAAATCATAAACCAGCTTTATGTACACTGTATGTATATTAATATTTGTAAGAGGAACATTCATCTCTGCCGTAAAGCATTTTGCATTGTATAAAATATAGTGGCAAACTTTAAATGCATAAAAATAACAATGAAACAGGAGAATAAGAATTGACATCTTCCCCTCGGGACAATCGTTAAGAGGCATGTAAGAAAGTTACATTGAGGATTTCTTGGTTATATTTTAAGTTTTATCAACTGTGGAATATTTGCTCTCAGAAGGCTGTGAAAATAATTTAACGTAGCTTGGTTTTTAGTATAAATAGTACAGGTTCCAGATGTACATGGGTTTTTTTTTTTTTTCTTTTTAATTACTACGCAAGTTAAATTTACAGATTTTTATATACTGCAAAGGAGAGACAAATTCTAACCAAGAAGTAACAAGAAAAAGTATAACGGGGATGTCTAAGTGAGGAGGTCAGTTCAATACATTAGACAGTATTGCTCTTTGTAAAAACAGCTGTAATGAAAAACGGGGAAAAACAATCAAAGTCTGACTGTAATACTGGGTTAAACTCGTTCTCCATAAGGTGCCTTAATTGAATTAGTGTCCATTACCAAATCTGTCCGTCCATCCATCCATCCATCCATCCATCCATCCATCTTCAAGCTCCTTTTCCTGGTTTGGGTCATAAGGGAGTCTGGAGTCCATCCCAGGCAGCTTAAGGCACAAGACAGGGGGACTCCCTGGATGTGATACCAGTCCATTGGAGGGAATGCACCCAACAATCACACAGATTGAGGAAATTTAGAGAAACCAGTACAGGTAACCTCACCTCTAGATGGCTGCAGGGCCTACACACGCAGAGCAGGGCACCATCCAAGCCCCCAACCATTGGAGGTGCCAGGAGAAAGTTATGGAACCACCATGAGATCCCAACACCTTGCTTATCAACACATTGGTTACAAAAAACCCCATTTCTCATCCCAATATAACGTACAACAATATAAATGAACCAAAGGTCCATTTTCAACATTATTAACCAGTAACTTCGGAAACAGACTTTTTTTCGCATTTGTTTTCTGGAACGTCCACTGGACCATAAGCTTCAGAACACAAGCCTGTGGATGAGAATCAGAGTTTGATACTATTAATTATGGGGGAATAATGAAATGGCACTAATTATGTTTAAATGACAGCTATTTTCTTGACTTCATAATCGTTTTGTGCCTGATGATTTTTTAAAATTGTTTATTCGTATAAATAACTAAACATTTCATTTGAAACCCAGACCCTTCACAGCCATTGCAAATTCTCTATAATGATTCTGTAAAATTTTCTCCATATTATTACTGCTATTGTTGTTGAGGATGGAAGCTCTTATAACAGTTCTTTCAGTTTTTATACTTGTATCAGTTCAGTAATTGTGAGTTTATTATGTAACAATAATCCCAAGCTATGCACCAACCAGTTTGTATATCAAATAAAAGTGCAGCATTTAAAATGAAACAGAAATCCATATTAAAACTCTATGCATGTACTCTATCAAAAGGGTAAAAAATATACCCTAAATATTTAACCCTAAGTTATCCATTTAGGGTAGGTATGTTGTTTCGATTGTGTAGATAAATATATTAAACTTGATAGGTGGAAAAACAATTGAAACAAATGTCTGAGAAAATGGACAAATGGAGAAACGCTTTTGATTTTGAAATATTGATCCAAAATCACATCACAAGTTGATATTATTGCTGTTAGATCAGGACTTATTATTCGTTAAAGCAATCCCAAATTTTGTATAAATTTCCTGGTGCTTGAAAAGAATGAAGAGTTGCTTATACTTAAACAACTATTGTGTATGTGCACAGTGTGACTTGATTATTGAACAATATGCTGAGCCTGTGTATGGATGTCTTGCATTTTATGCAGAACCTTAAAGCATTTTTAGTGGTATGTTTACATTTTGCAGTCAAATCGAATGAAGACTTATTCTGATGCCGCAGTCTATAGTTTATCAGGTTCATGCTGTGCAGTTAGGTTTGTCTGAGGAAGCGTCATCTAAAAGGAAAATGTTATTAAACATGCATTTTTTTCTGGGACGAGTACGGTAAGGTGCCTTGTGCTGCTGGCAGTGTACATGATATATAAAGAATGTGTTCCCTTTAACTTGACTATTTGTTGAATCAAGTGTCTAGAATCGTATATATGAATGAGGCAGGTAAGGGGGTTGCAGAATTCCTTGCATATGACAATACAGTTTCCTTCTAGACCCTGAGTCAAACATCAAAGGATTTTTGTTGCAACGGAGGCATAATGATGATTCTCAGGCCTGCTTCCCAGGAAGACCGGGATCCGACACTGGCCTGTAGAGCCCCACAGTTCCTACGGTGGTGAGCGGTGAGTCAGGCAAGGAAGGGTGTCGCTTCGAAAGAGACTGGGATTTGGACTGATGCTGGTTGAGGGAAGCTGGCCGGTTCTGCTGGTTCCTGCCGCTTCCTTCTACGTGCAGCTGGGATAGAGCCGGGAAGTTGTCTCCTGAAGCTCCCTCCATATCGTCCATACCTGATAGAGATTCTTTGGGCTTCTTGATGGACATCTCCAAGGTGTGCGATTCTCGGGCCTGAAAAACATAATGGAAGCATGGTGTTTGACACGGGCTCCACTGTGGGCTACAAAATTAATTTACGATTATTACCATGGGTGTAGAAACTGTAGAGAATAGGCAGATATGACCGCCCCCCCACACACACGCTTTTCCCATCCACAACAGTTTTTTGCTATGTGTTTTTTTCTGGGCAATTCCCACTTACTAGTTCCGAAAAAAAATAAAAAAATCCAGGTCAGGATTTCCCGTTACCCTTAAGAACCCACCGGTCCCACTTTTCAAGAATCCAGCGAGACTTGTTTAATTTCAAAATTGCAACAGCGCTAAACAGCAGTGCTGAGTGTACATGAAACATGGAAAAGCACAGAAAGAGGAATCAAGAGTGCGAAAACAGAAACTGAAATGAAAAATACAATGTGCCAAGTTCGACTGACATGACACGTGTGCACAAGCTGTGAATGAGTGCAGGCAATGCAAAGTGGTCACCTGGAGCTGGTCGATAGGCCACAAAAGGCACATCACGGTATTTTCACAGATTTTAACAATATCAGTATTTATTAGGATATCCCAAAATTCATATATAGAAAAGAGTAAAATATAACAGGTGATTTTGAATTTTTTTCTGATTATAATGACCAAAATTGTTCCTCTAATGGTTACGAAGCATCTAACAGGTATTATGATAAATTACACCAACAACAGAACACTAAGGTATAGAACTAAATCATGGCTTCTGGATGCTAAAAAACCCAAGAACAGAAATAAGGAAGGTAGCTTGTCTATACTTTGACACTTGATGATGAGAAAAAGTAACACAGAAGCAGTGGGTGTAAGAGGGGGCAGGATTCTGAGAAGTCGGTAAGCGAAGTTGTGAAATTAACTTAAGAAAAGACGATGCTGTTTCTATTAATGAGTTGCTATGTTGAAGTTGAAGCAGACAAATAGAGATTTACAAAGCCATGTCTCCATACCCCTATATTCCACACACTAATTACAGTTCTTGTGATTATGGCAATAATTAATATTTCTCACAGTCACAGCCCAGGACCTTTGCTAATTCTATCATCTTTGATACTGAATTATTATTATTTATGACAATTGAAAAAGATTTTAGCATAATTCATTAAGCTTAAATGGTTAATACTGTAAAACCACCTTTGTCCATCATTCATGAAAGAGAAGTGTTATTTGCATGTTTACATATTGGGAAGGCGATTCATAGAAGATAGCACCACGTACAAATTAAAACCAGTTTCATTCAGGTGGTAATTTTCAGTGGTGTGACATCTGGGGACATTTTAAGTGTAATTGCTAGTGTTAGTGTGTAGGAATGTTGTGTTAGTAATCAATATATTTGACAGCGATGCCCATTCAGCCAGTTACTATGTTTATTTGAATGACAGTTGGAAGTGGGATTTTCTCAACATTGTAGCAAACTTTCTCAGTCTCAGTGTTTGTGAAATGGTGTTTTGCTCTGTATTGTTCTCTGTTCACACGGGTATTTTTACGTTTTTCTTTGTTTTTTTTGTTTAGTGCTTTTCGTTTTGTACAGCCCTTCGTGACTGTTTTGTCTGCGAAGTGTTTCATAAAGAAATGTTACTTACTTACATTTTTGCCAAAGAGTTGGTAGCAATTTACGTGAACGTGGTCTTTTAAAATGCGGAGCTCTGCACGCGAGAAGTTTCCTTTGACAATTTAAAATGCAGAGGATGCGGTACAAAGCACAGCTTATTAACGCACCAATCTGCACGTGCTTTTACATACGATGCCTCTTACTAACAACGGCATATTCATCGGATACCGCTGTGCTGCTTTCCTTTAGGAGAGCTTAGGGAATGTACTTAAATTATCACGGCACTCATTTAGCGTGACTCTGTGAAGTCATTACTGTCGTTTTTTCTATGAATCAGGCCCTTTGAGTTGTGACATTAAACCTTGTCGTGAAAACAAGGAGCCCAACTCTGCAACAAATAATCATTTTATTTAATCAATTTAATTTCATAGTTGATTTTCAACTTAACAAATCCTGCATTATGGTTGGTTTGATAATATTTTCACACAAAGTTATGACTTATTAATTGGATGCTATAAACAGTCTATATTGCCGTTGAGAGGAAAGAATGATCACTACACAACGTCCTGCAATAATCCAGGTAGCGCCATGAATCCATCTCATGATCTATGGAACTGATCCCTATTCTATTTTTGAAACTTAATGGATGGAATGATGGGATTGTGTTTCTGGAGAACAGCAGACCAGTTTTCAAATGGGTCTCTATAATGGACATTGTATTAATATGTTTCCATTTCTGTCTTCCACAACCATTTATTCAATGCAGGGTCTTTCTGCCAGGCCCATAATATGATGGAAGATACGGTACACCCTGGGCAGAATGCTAGCCCACCATAGGATACACACATTCTAGAATTTTCAGCACAGACACACAATATTTTGCATGTCTTGATCCAGCTGTTAGACAGAGGAGATTGATAGTGATGAAAACAAATGTGTCAGTACACTGGATCAAGCCAACACGTGGATCCATTGTTTGCTCGGTTTTCTGTGTGATCTGAGGATCCTGATGACTTGTCGCCTTGAGGCCCGATAACCCTGAGTGGAAAGGAAAGCAGAATTAGCTTATGTGTTGTCTTGATAATGACTTTTACATGAATATAGCATATTGAAATGGTGACAGATGGACGACATATAATCCCGAGGAAGACCAAAGAAAGTCAACAAAGGAAAGCAAGGATCACCGGACAGGGGTAGCAATGTGCAATGTGAGTGTGACAGCACTTACTGCTCAGCTCACAGACAGCTTAGTGGTCAGGAAGCATAGTCTGACCTGCGCCTTTAACTGTAGGAGGCACTACAGAGCTAGCTAGCTGTTCTAGGACATCCTGATTTTGCCGAGTTCGATGTGACCCTTGGTCAACAAGGGAGGGGCTTGAGTTTAACTTCTTTAACCAATCACAGTCTTCATTTTATGGCAACACCACACTGGTCCTTTTTGTTCCGTTTTCAAACTCAAGACTGGGAGTATTGTGTGGCTCAGGGAGGGTTAAGCCTCTGTGTCTGTGATCAGCAGGTTACTGGTTCAGCATTGATCTTGTTGTTATTCTTATGAAATAAAGACACACCCATATATTGCTCTGACAACCTTCGCAGGTAAATGTTTTCCTATTTTTTCTGTCTATGACATCCCTTTAGAAAAAGCATACAGAATAAAACAGGTACTTTACCTTGCTGCTTCACAGAAAATTCTGGTTTTAATTAATGCGGTGATGTCATACAATGAAAACTGGTGATTGGTTAAACGCAAACCTCTCCCTTGCTGACTCAGGGACTTGTGAAACTCGGCAAAATCAGGATGTGCCTCTTCTCTCGGCATAAATGTAGCTTGTTTCAACGCCCGAATCGAGCTTAGCTCACTCCCTATGAGCAGGATCTACTGCCAGTATATTCTTCATATTTGGTAGGAGATAAGCAGCATTTTGTGAATGAAGTCATCAGGCTATGGAAGAAGTAAATGCCAAAGAAACAGGGCTGTGGGTCTGTTTTAAAGGTGAGAAGCAGATCTGAAAATTAAGCTCATCCAGTGCCTGAGGGAAGTTATTCAGATGAAGGGCAAGTACAAAAAACTGAACAGTAGCCCGCTGGCTAATAAAAAAAAAGTTCTGGAATGTCAGAATACATGTTTTACTAAACTAGCCCAGTTGTCTAGTAGCAAAAACGTTTAACCCCTGGTGAGAAATATATTATTTTATATACTGTTCTAAAATTGATGACTAGACAGTGTAGAAATGGTACAGATTTAATAAGTTTATATTCTGTAACATTTGGCACCTAAGCAAAGAACTTTTGTAGCCAGAACATGGAGTGTTACAGTGTAATCAATGGATGGACCAGCTTTTCTATGTCATTGATTGACAGCATTTTGCAAACCTTGAATTTATCATTTAGAGAAAAGAAGTACACTTTGATATATTTCTAATGAAAGAGACTAGTGTCAATTGTAAGTGTCAACTTGTCACTTGTAACACCAATGGTCTTATTAAGGTTTTCACATTGACCGAAATGTCATCCAGACTCAGTTTCAAGTCTTAGACAGTATGTCCACTAGCATTATTGTCTTGTTAGAGAAAAAAAATAAATTCTGTCAACCTGTATTTTGTCTTATACTTGAAGAATTGATACATTTCATTTCTGCGATAGATACATAGTTGTTTCTTCATCAGGAAATACCACATTTATGGATGATATCACCATGATATAGGATATATGAACAGTGTGACCAAGACTGCCTCGGGGAATGTCATAGGTGACTCTCAACATTTTCATGACTCAGCATTTATATTAACAAACCAGTAACAGGTAAAGCCGAAGACAAGAAAGTACCCCACTAGAATGGGCCATGCATCGAAGGGTTAAAAGACTGCAGAGATAGTGGAGTGCTGTTAGTATCTGATAAGGATGTTCCTGTTACACGTAGATGCCAACATGATTGCAAAGGAGGGGCCGGAGGGTGCTGGGCCATTGCGGGATTTTGAACCTCGACGTCCCAGTTGCATCTAAGTAAGCAACTAACTTGAAACTATAGTGTAGTGAGATATATTAGTGTAGCTATATTAGTGCTATATTAGAGATATATTAGTGTATGCCAAATTGCCGAGTATGTTTAAGTATTAGCAGTAAATGTAACACAGGTCTGACAGTTATTGTAAGGTCCTGCCAACATACTCCGGATCTTTTGTCTGATATTCAGAAATATGGTGTTAAATCCACAATGTCATCACTTTTATGTAAAGTCATTGTTAATTATTTGCTGTGGGATTCCAAGCCAGTTTAGCGAATTTATTTTAGGGATATTTTAAGGGCAGGATTATTACCATCAACTGCACTTGAGATGTTTGCTGACTTAGAGAGCATGCTTTATATTTTATTTGCCTGTCGTACAAATGAGAGGGTATACCTCTCATTTCGTGAGAATTTACATATGTGTAAACGTGCAAAGCCACAGTATTCTCCGCAAGGCGCTCAGTGGCAGCAAGCGCGATAGGTGCCTTCTCAGTATCAGGGAGGTCTGGCTCTTTAAAAAAGGTCATTATTTGCTTTCCCAAGTCAATGATATTCTCTGATGATCTTACACACATCACAAGTAAAAATCAACAAAAATAATTCTGGACAAAGAAAAACATAACAGTACCTAAAAAGGTGAAACAAGTTTAGAAACTTACTTTTGCTGGGTCATTCAGCGGAAATCCAGAATGTTCTTGTTTTTGACGTTGCCCGTTGAAGTTTCGGTAAGTCCTGATGGTACGTATCCAGTCTAAGTTCGCTTGTTTGGCGAAATATGCTGGTAAAAATTTAATATTTTGCCAAAAGATAAAAAATCAAGAACTCGAATGAAAAACGCGAGCGTTCGTGTAGAAAATTTCAAAATGTAGTCAGTGGAAAAAAAAGAAGAAAATCTCTTTTGTAGGATTTAAGCCTTTCTTGCAGCCGGTAACCCTTCCTTTCCACCCTGAACACCAATGGGTGTGGACCTGCTGTAGAATCTGGTCTGTTATGGTGGTCACGGTCTGCTATGTGCCATTATGCCTTTTACTGAACTGTTAGTGTCACATCCGTAATAGCGAATGTTGGGTGGGGGTCTCCTTGCTTGCCCAGCAGTGGTCGTGCATGGTGGGTGCAGAGACCCCATAGAGTACCACTCCCACGGGAGGGTCCTGATCACAGCCGGCCTGTTTCTCGAGTCCCTGGGGAATCTGGTGGTCTTGCGGCACCCAACCAAATCCGTTCAGCAGCTCTTGCCCCAGACACCAGGCTTTTTAATTTGCCCCGTGGCTGTTTCTGGGTTTTGGGTACCGTTTGCCCTCGGCCTGTGTTGGGAAGCGGCTGCTTTGATGGAGGTGGGACAAAATTTCAAACGAGTCTCTTCCGTAAGGTGTGGCTATCAGGTGCCGGGACTTTACAGGTAAATCAATTTTGCTCATGCGCAAAGATGCACCTCAAATGGGGTTTTCCCTTTTGTTACATACTGGGTCCCTGAAGACGAACGGATTGCAAAGCGTATTTGTGGTATGTCAGCCATAATACAGAATTTAGCAGGATAAAAGCAATATTCTTTTTTTTCTATCAAAGTCCTATAGTGGATAAGGATTTATGAAGTTGAGATTTAACCAGAATTTAAAGAGTATTTATTAGTCAGTCTATGTCGTTAATAGGTTGGCATTCGCCCAGTCTTTGTGTTAGCCAAGCCTGTGACTGGATGGGCCTGACCCTAACCCTAACCCTAACCCTATAGTGGATAAGGATTTATGAAGTTGAGATTTAACCAGAATTTAAAGAGTATTTATTAGTCAGTCTATGTCGTTAATAGGTTGGCATTCGCCCAGTCTTTGTGTTAGCCAAGCCTGTGACTGGATGGGCCTGACCCTAACCCTAACCCTAACCCTATAGTGGATAAGGATTTATGAAGTTGAGATCCATGGACCTGGGACTGTGGGAGAAGCTATGAGATGAAAACCCAAAATGTGGCCCTTCCCAGGATGTTAACAGAAATCTATTGTAACATAAATTTTATTTAAAATATTTCATGCTCTCAGCGGGCTAAGCCTCTGTGCCTGTGATCGGAAGTTTGCTTTTCATCGATTGAAGAGACTCAACTATCCAGGACAATACCTAGGATGTGAGAGAGTGACGGTGACGGAGTGACATCATCACCCCCCCCCAATGCATAACACTGTAGGCTATATTATATATTGTATATTGTATTATATTATATTATGCACTCCATACTCCTATGCCACCCCATGTTCAATGTTGTTCCATAGTGCAATATATGTACATAGAAGATATATATTTTGTATATCCCTGTATATAGTATAGATAGTACTATATATAATCTTTTTTTTATACAGCTTTTTTTTAGCAGTATTTCATTTTTTAGCAGGTTGTATTATGTATGATAATGCCTGTGACAAGTAAAATTTGAATTTGACTAATGTTGAGTAGATGAGGTACCTGTGAGGAGGCGAGGTGACTGCCGTGTTCAGTCCAGCTGGCTGTAACGGGTGTCACCCTGATGGCGGGCCTTTGCTGCTCCACCCTGGCTGTGAGAGTACTGTAGTCAGGGGGTCCCACGGTGGACTGTCTCTGCAGGAGCTCCAGGATGGCCTGAATGTCCGACGTCATCTGGGACTCCAGCCTGCCGTGCCACATGTGTGTTCACTGATCAGTGCTACGTGCCCCGATTGAGGTGTCTTAGGACATTTTATGACAATTCTCTGTTACGAGGAAGTACAAGAAGCTCAAGCTTTTTATGGGACCTTGGGAAGAAGCTGTTTGAGGGCAAAGAAATTGATGCATTACAATTTGTGGATCTCAAAGACACTATATTGCATATTGTTTATATCCATAACCAGCCGAAATATTGTTAGAAACGATACATAGAATGCAAATAACTTAGTGACCTAACATCATTATTCCTTCAATAAAAAGTATGGAGTTATTTTCTCACTGCTACTCAATTCAAACTGTTACCTAACCTGTGTCAATATCACAAATAAACACAAGGGGGAGCCAGTGGTCTAAAAATTTCCAAGGCTTTTCCTTCCATTGCCCTGTTCTGTGATTCTATTTTTTGGCAGATTCACTTACAACAATGCTAATTTAAAACGTGTATTTTATTGTAACCCAAAGCTAAAAGTTATATATGCATGCAAGCAAATTCATCCATCTATCAATGCCCTTGATGGTATACCAGTCCATCTCCAAACAGACTCTCAGAAACAGGCAATAAATGTACACCAATCAGCCACTGCATTTAAAACCACCTGCCTGATACTCTGTAGGTCCCCCTCATGCCACCAAACCAGTTCTGACCCATCAAGGCATGGATTGGACTCCATAAGACCTCTGAAGGTGTCCTGTGGTATCTGACACCAAGACGTTAGCAGCAGATCCTTTACGTCCCGTAAGATGCGAGGTGGGGCCTCCATGGATCGGACTTGTTTGTCCAGCA
>JAODJX010000001.1:46880454-46915197 GCA_026776945.1 Isichthys henryi
CATCACACTGCCTCCGTCAGCTTGCCTTCTTCCCATAGTGCATCCTGGTGCCATCTCCTCCCCAGGTAAATGACACACCTGCACCCGGTCGTCCACATGATGTAACAGAACATGGGAGTCATCACATCAGGCCACCTTCTTACATTGCTCCATGGTCCAGTTCTAGCACTCATGTGCCCAGCAAGCAGTGATGCACTGTACGTCCTGTCAACTTTCTATCATAGCCAACATGAACTTTTCATGTGATTAGCTCTACAGTAGCTCTCTTATGGGACTGGACCAGGCAGCTAGCTTTCGCTCCCCATGTGAATCAGTGAGCCTGAGGGTCACCAGTTAGCCTTCCATGGACCACTTTTGGTAGGTACTGACCACCGCGTATTGGGAACACCTCACAAGACCTGCCACTTTGGAAATAGTTGGACTCAGTTGTTCAGCCATCACAATTTGGCCTTTGTCAAAGTTGCTCAGATCCTTACAATTGCCCCTTTTTTTCTGCTTTCAACATATCAACTTCAAAAACTGACTGTTCCCTTGCCTAATATATAGTGATACTCTTGACATGTACCATGGTCAGGATAATCAATCCTGTCCACTTCACCTGTTGCTGGTTTTAATGTTATAGCTGATCGGTGTAAACTGGGGAATATATAAGAAAATACACCATCATGTTAGCATTGTAGCCACTTGATCTCGATAACTGACCTCTTTGCGTTCCTCGTGTTTGCTTTCTTTTTTCTCACTGACATACAATCCAGTGATTTACATTCTACGCCAGGCCACAGATTGAGCTTTGGGCCATGATTTAGTTTGCTGTGACAGAGCACTAAAACAAGCAGGCAGGAAAGGCCCCACTCTAGACCGTGGACGGCGGAGGAGCAGGCCGGGCGAGCAATTACCACGGTGCCGTTTTTATCGTCGCCGGCCATTATTCCTCCGGAGGTGACAAATAAAAGGGGACACGTTGCTAAATGGAGCCACTGTGGGCAGCTTCCAGCCTCTGCCAGAGCAAAATGGGTGCATTTGGTCAGAGACGGTGGCGGGGCAGGGAGGGGGAGGGGGATGCAACTGGAACGTCAAGACCCTGTACGAGTCCGGCACCCTCCAGCCTCTTCCACTGCAATCATGTTGGCTAAAAATACCATCAGGCATCCCGTCACGAATCTACTGTTACGTGTGCACTCAGCTGATTTCACAAAAAAAAAGGAAAATTATATTTGATGAGCTGGTAAATATTAACTATGAAGAAAGTACTCTGTTGTTGTAATTGTCCATCCATCTTTTATAACCACAGTGAAAGAATAAAAAGTATTCTATGGTACAAAGGAGAACTGCCACACGAGCAACAAGATTGTATTAATCCCAGAATTCCTCTGGTCCAAACAGCAGACGGAGGAGCAGACACTCACCTGTTCAGGTGCTCCTGCAGGAGGTCCAGTCGGTGCTCCACTTCCCCGTACGTGATGTCGCTCTCCGTCTCGTCCACGCCCTTTGAGTCTTGGGATTGCCCCAACTCATCAATACGGCCCATCAGCCTCTCACAAGCCCATTCTTCACCACGAAGATCTTCTGCAAGAGTGAGGGGGGAGTCACACAAAAACACTTTGCATACAGGCTGATTCATGACCAAACAGGATGCCACAGCAATGGAGAGCGATTAATCTTCCGCTGTCAGCTTTATATATTAGTCAGCTGATGGTAATTCATTAAAGTTTGCGCTGCTGTATAATCTCAGTGGTCCCACGGACAGACCAGAGTCGTTATCTCTGCCAGACACCTGTAAACACTCGCTGCACGATGACCAATGGGATGAATTGTCCCCCTGCTGGTGACTGATGGCTCACTGCATGGCTTGTTTGTGGTGCCAAGAAATAAAAAAATGAAACAGCTGAAGTTAGTGCTAATCACACAATAGCTAGCTGCACGGAGTTCCCTGGGTACACTTAGATATTCACAGAACTTGTAGATCAAAGGACAAATACCAATTTCTTACAACTGCTCTCATTAATTAAAAAGTTACTACACACAAAGTGCCCACAAACTTACAGTACAAAAAGCAGGGTTTCAGGTCTAGAGGCTACAAATTCAGATCAAGATTTCGTTTCTACTAACCAGTTGAGGATAATGAATCAGAGGCACAGAGTACTCACCTGGTTGGTAAAAATAAAATCTTGATCTGAATTTGTAGCCTCTGGACCTGAAATTCCCAACACTGTGTAAAAGATTGCTGCATGCAATAATGTAATGAGATATTAGTTATGTTTCAGAATCTTATATATACTCACACAACAGTATTCAACTAATGATGTTTTGATGATGCATTTACAGTTATGTAGAAAATAATTGTCTTGAGTCCTGGACGAAATGTGTGTGTGTTTTTTTTTCATTTAGAGAACAGAATAATAGCATCATAATGAGGGGCTTTTAGGCATAATTTAAACAAGCAATTTCTTCGATGTATGAATACTGCACACAAAAAAAAAGAAAATGCAGGTGGAGTTGAACTGGGCAGCTCCTGTCACAGGGACTCTGCTCTGAGGGTATTTACAAACGCGCTTAAATGACAAGATGGCGTACGTATTTTTAGGTCTTCCCCACATGCTTCTAGTCAAGGTGATTCGTTCTTCTGAAGACCTATTTATACTACAGCAGCTAATTGTTCTGCTCAAGTTCTGTCCTGGAGTGCACGCACTGGAGGGCACGCACTGGAGGGCACGCACTGGAGGGCACGCACGCACAAGCTGCATGCTAAAAGCTAATTAGGGACACCACACCAGCGTGTGCTTGGGCTGTGGGAGGAAACACAAGTGATCATGGGAAACACACAAGCTTCATGTACACAGAGCAGGGTGCGGGATCCAAACCTACAACCCTGTCCCTGTGCATGTAATGTACAGATGAAATGAGCATATTAGTAGTATGACACTAGATTTACAGGACAGATTTGGTCAGCATAAGCAGGTACAGCACTGCTTCTCGTAAAACACAATGGCCACCATACGATGTGCTATTTTCCTTGCTAGTAGGTCGCTTTGGACAAGAGCATCTGCTAAATATGTAAATGTACTCATTTTAATATCCACTAATTCTGTTTTGAAAGGGGTCAATAGATTTTGCAGGATGTACTGTGTCTTTTGGGAACAGGTTGTACTTCTCCATTGCAAAGGTAGTTCTGTACTTTGCTGTCATCCGAGGAGCGCTGCTTGTTTGTGATGATGTGACATTAACATTCCCAGATAAGATGGAATTGGGACAGACAGCACAGATCAGGGGCGATTTTAATGCAGGGGGCAAAATGGCAGATTCTGTTAAAGCCTCTGAAAGGAGTGTGTGGTGACTTAAGCTTTCGTAAGAGCCGATTCCGCCTAGGATTCTGCATGTGCATGTTTCGCTTTACCGTGCAACGCCGGGGATTCTGCCGTGGATTAACGGTGGGTTTGATCTGTCCGATGGCTCCCACTACTGAGGTTTGTGATCCCGCATGCAGAGACCGGCTTGATCTCAGTCAATCGCCGAACTCTGCAGTCTTTGCTGGGTTTTTGGGACTTGGTGTTAAATATATTTACTGCAAGATGAAGTCTGTAGAGCAGCTCAGTGGATAGGGAATTGGCTTCAAGCCTGCAGAGTTGGTGGGTTGAATTCTGCCCTCAGCTGGGTGTGTGTGTGTGTGTGTGTGTGGATTATGTTTATATTACATTGTTGGGAACAAATGTCCCCCACAATATAATAAAAGCCTGCTATTTTGACATGGAGGAGACCATTTTTCAGGTCCCCGCAAAGATCTGTGAATGTAATCAAAAAACTAAAAATCCCAGAAGTCCTGTATTTTGTTTGGCTACTTATGGTCAAACTTAGGGCTGGATAAGTATTAAGGTTATGCTGGGATTAGAGTTTTCCCCATAGATATGAATGGAGAGTCCCCACAAGGATATAATTACAAACCTGTGTGTGTGTGTATATATGTACTCTATATACACACATACACACATATTACATTTTCTCTCTGATCATTTGATTTTCCTCCCAAGGTCCAAAGGCATTATGCTGAGTGCATTGATGTCTCTAAAATTACCCTTGGTGTGTGAATGAGTGCCCTCTGACGGACTGGCATGCCATCCAAGGTGTGCCCAGCCTAGTACCCTGTGGTTCCAGGGACAGGCTCCAGGCTCACAGCAACCCTGTATTAGATAAACAGGTACGCAGATCAATGGGTAACATCTTCAGCTATACCAGAAGCTTTTGTCCTGCATATTTCATTTCTATTGCATGTAAATGTCTGAGAATCATATAATGATGTAGTAATACTGTTGTTGATCCAGATGTTGAGGTAGACAACAAACGTTACCCTTGATTGTCAAGAAACAAGTGTCCATTTTATGTTCAACAAGGGAATTTGACTTTGAGTATAAACGGGAACTAGATACCTTTGCATAACTGACTCAGCTCCAGATGGTGCCTTGCATGGATGTCAGTGGTGAACTTTAGGTCTGGACTAAGGCTCTGGTCCCGTACTAAAGGGTAGCCCTGGATCCCGGTACACAGAGGCCTCTGCTCCACCTCCTCCTGGCCGACGTCTCCTCTCTCCTCGGAGTCCCTCCTTGGGTAAAAGTACTGTTCTGCACTGGCCTCACTCAGTCCATCTTTGTTTCCTCCTAAGGAATGACAGCCAGCATGTGTGTGGATGAGCCGCACCACTCATGACTAAGCGCTGAGCCAATCATTCTCAATCCAGTGTTACCCCCCCCCGAATTCAGGCATTCTAAGTTTGATCTGTGTCACCAGTCAAGCATCAACTTTTCCCAGGGTTGCTGAATCTTTCACACGTTTGGCATGACACTCACGCTTTCACACCCGCACGCTCGCACAAAAAATCTTACAGCACATCTATATTATTCCATTCTAATCCTAAAATTAGCTACATCAAAAGTGTTGGGGTACTTTGCAAACCCTATACACTATTTACAAGGTAATAAAACTGACGCATAAACTTAAATGCATTCTGCAGACTTGTCTCTAACTGAAAATCTCACTCCAACCAGCTGACCGAAGTTGGCAATCCTGACTTTTACTCATCTGAGAATTATGAAGTCCTGAATTGCCTTGGTTGCCGTGAATATTGGTAGCTTTTGAAAAAAATAAATAAATCAGCATTTGTACTTAAATATGTTCACAGTAGTGTTATGTAGTGACAGAGTTGTGCAGTAACAGCAGCCCCAGAAATGTAACTGAATGCCGAAGCCAATTTCACCCTGAGCACAGTTGCGGCAAGCATTCTTGATCGCAGCTGAAATCTTAGTTACATCAACAATTGCGCCGCAGTGGCAGAACTTGATCGGCATGGTTCCACTGCACATAATGCATGCTGAGATGTTTTTTTCCCCCTGCTCACAAGTGTCCCTTGCAGATCAATGAATGCTAGCTGCTAGCATATAGCTAGCCACTATAATGCAACAGAGAGGACAGAACAGTTAATGTCTTCAGGGTTAACTCTCACACGCTTCTGTTTGATCTTCCTCGCGTAAATAAAGCTTGTGCAGGTCTTTCTGACAAACTAGTCTTATGTACAGTACAATAGTGAACCTGAATGAAAATGGGACAACAGAAATAAAAATGAGGGTTCGGTTCTACAATGCAAAATTAATAATTTACATTCTTATCTAAAAATCACAAACGATTTCTGAGCAATTGTGTCAATATGGCTCCAATGTGTTACAAACGCAAACTCAAGATGGATTGTCACCTACCATGCGAAGGCTTTTGCTTGAAGGAAATATTTCTTCTGAATCTGACACTGTCCCCATCCGACTCACTGCTGTGTGAAAAATTTGCCTGCCAAACAACCGTTAACGTGTAAGTCAAAGACCCAGAAACACACTAGGGCATCAATCTTCTGTCAAAATATAATTTAAATGTTGCAAACCAAGTGCAATTCAGTATCGTTGTTTACTTACATATATTTTTATTTAGGTTGACTGAGGTTATGCTCTCCATTAGAGTATTATTCACTATAATCAAAATATAATATCAATCTCTTTAGATTAAACACATTGCAGTACCTGTATTCTGTTTTGGTTCACTGGGTTCATCACTGTGTGTATGTCAAACAAGTTAAATGATATCACTGGATGTTTTCCATATACCATAATACAGTATATTGTATATACCTAACCCACATCCAAATCAATACAAGATGGAAATAATAGATATTTTATGATATTACTGTATTATTATAACTGCAAAGAATTTTCCATTTCAAGAATGTATGATTTTATTTGTCCGGGTTTCACATTAAGAAAGGAGCATTTCAGTTTTATGATTTTGGTGTCGGAAGCAGCAATGTGGATGCCCACCCAGGTAAGATGATACCTTAGCCGGTTCGTCCCTCAGGTTGAATGTGAGCTCCAGATTGGTCAGGAAGTGGTCTGAAAACTCTGGATACATGTCCAGCACTTCCAGGAGGTCTTCCCTCTGGATGGTGTGCATGTCACAGTAACTCAGTGCCCTGACATCTGCATTGGACTTCCCAGGCTTAGTGTACTGGTGGATCATTTCTCCAAAGATGTCATTCTTTCCTGGAAGGTGGAGAGAGGGAAATGTCAGGCTGGTTGGTCAGTTTCCCAATCTGTTCGTGGTATAACATAAGCTTTATTGATCCCAGGGGGAATTTTTTTTTACATACAGCAGCAAGACGGGCAAAGTGCAGACAAAACAAAACAAAACAAAACAAAACAAAACAAAACAAAACAAAAAACAAAAACAAAACAAAACACAAGACAGTATACATAGTGGAGACAAGTGAACATAGTCCAAATAAGTTTAAAAAGGACACAATACACAAGCATAACATTCTGAAAAAGAATATTGAGTAAATAAAAAGATACAAATAAAAAATAAACAAAAAGTATATGTATAATAATTAAAAAAACAGTTGGTCATTAGTGGTATGCGATTGTTAGCGGTGTGTTTCAGGCTGTCGGGTTTTCCAGTGATTTATTATTTAAACAAACCCATGCCTATCTTTCATACTATTTACTTCAGAGAAAGGAACTGATAAATAAAAGATGAATAACGGTCTTCGCTAAACCTTTACAGAAAACTCGACGAGGCGGCATTTAGCCGCGCCACAGGTCTCTCATTTAAAGAAGGCCGTATGAGGGCCTTTTCACTGATACCAGGTCAGGGGAAATGTCACGTCCCGAGTGGCGATCTCCATCTGAATAGTGCCGGCGGAGCTGGCTGCTACTGCAGCTGCAGGTGTCCCCCACAATGTGCCCCGCCTCCACCAAGAAGTGACACATAGGACCCAAAAAAGAGCACGAGCCCCAGTGTGAAAGCAGCCACAGAAAATGTACCAGGGCTTCAGATGTGATTCCTTTATGGGGAACAGACTGGTGCTACGTGGTTAAAGGGCCATTTCAAGTTTTATGTTAAAATTAGACAACGATGTGAGAGGAGAGAAGAAGATGGATGGATGGATGGATGGATGGATGGGTAGATCGATGGATGGCTGGACGGATGGATGGACGGATGGATGGATGGATAGATGGATGGATGGGTAGATCGATGGATGGCTGGATGGATGGATGGTTGGATGGATGGATGGATGGATGGGTAGATCGATGGGTGGCTGGACGGATGGATGGATGGATGGGTAGATCGATGGATGGCTGGACGGATGGATGGATGGATGGATGGGTAGATCGATGGGTGGCTGGACGGATGGATGGATGGGTAGATCGATGGGTGGCTGGACGGATGGATGGATGGATGGATGGATAGATGGATGGATGGATGGATGGCTGGATGGATGGATGGATGGATGGATGGATGGATGGATGGATGGATGGTTGGGTTACCAGCACACTTAGTCATGAGTGGTGAGGCTCATCCACACAAGTGCTGCCTGGACCTGCCACCTTCTACATGTGTGAGGATAATTTCCGTTCACCTACCTTCCAGCTGTACATCCAGTACAGGTCTACAGAATTAGGATATTATGTTCATGTTAATGTAAAAGCGATAAATTTATTGATAATTTCCATCCATCTTCCAATTGCTTAGCCAGGTCAGATTTGGAGGGAACATTTTGAATAATTCCATCTGCTTCCTATCCCTAATGCTACAATACACAGACATTTCCATTCCTCGGACGTCCAGGGTTTGGTGATTCCCATCCCTGGCAATGTGTCTGTACAGTTTGCGTGTTCTATGTAAAACAAGGGGAACTGATTGTTTTGGTGTTTGCATGTCCTTAGATGGGGGAGGACACAGACAT
The DNA here is from genome assembly GCA_026776945.1 of Isichthys henryi. NCBI lineage: Eukaryota > Metazoa > Chordata > Actinopteri > Osteoglossiformes > Mormyridae > Isichthys > Isichthys henryi. The sequence goes on from JAODJX010000001.1 coordinate 46,888,727, forward strand.
GTAGGTGGTGTTGGGGGTGGGGGTGGGGTCAAAGGGCAATGACGCTTTATATGCCAATATATGCAAATATTTGAAAAAGAACGAGTACAGGTACATTGGAATGCTTCGTCGCATATGTCCCATCTCGCTCTCCTTTGAGACATTGACGTGGAAATAGCCCAATACCAACCCTAACCCTAACCTTAAAGCTAACTTTAATAGCCCCTCTACTCATCTGGAGTCATTCACTAAGGATATATAATTATGGTTTGATTCTGTGGTGTGGTGAGACCTGTAGGGAAGATGATATGAACTTTGGCAGCAAGTGCAAAGGCCATGGGGATTTTCTCATGAACATTTTAATCAAAAACACCTTTTCTTAACCATACTCATGGTATTCAAAGTGTTGTCTAGACAGTCCAACCATTTATTTTCTGCATGAACTTGCCCTATTCAGGGTCCTGGGAGTTCAGAGCCTGCAAACACAAGACAGGGTAACCCAGGATAGGACACCGACCAATCGCAGACCATTCACACATGCAAGAACGTTGGTAACACCAATTAATATCAGCATATTTTTGGATGAAGGTACCCAGTAGAAACCCTACGATGACATGGGGAGAACATGCAAACACCCAAGGCTTGGTGCCACAGTGGAGACTCGAACCCTGGTCACAGAGATATCGGTCAACAGTGCTAATCACTGCTCCACCACACCACACCCTGGCCTTTTACCCTAGTCAAACAGACACAAACATGTGTTCACCCAGACACCCCGAATGCAGGCAGTTTCGCTTTTGCGAGCGAAAAGGCTGATTTGTACGTTTGCCTTAATCACCACCCATTTTTATCCCAAGGGTGCTGACAAAATCCCCCGTCCTGCTCTCAAGTCCCCGATTCTCATCAATCCCTTTCACCCATCACAAAGAATAAGTTTTTTGCCAGAGATTTGAAAAAAGCAGCATAATAATAACTTCATGAATCAAATCAGATTAATTACCGCGTATTACCAGTATTCCGGGTGAGCCATTATCTGCCATCTGGACCCCTGCCGCGGCCTGGCTGGCTGGCTTGCTCTTATTTCGTGACGGATGGGCCTTTTAGACAAGGCTTAGCCTGTTTCACCTCCTATGATGCTCACTGGTAGGGAAAGTATCACCAACACTGGCAGGGACACCATGGGGGCCTGGGTCTGTGCAACGTCGCTTGTCACAAAGGACTGACAGCCATGCAAAAAATGACTCTTGACTCATCAATCCTTCCCTCCCTATTTCTCCTTTTATCAGCTTATGTATTCATTCATCTTCTGATCAGTCATCCAGTACAGGCTCATGCATCTGTTTGTTTATCCATCCATCCATCCATCCATCCATACCTATAAATTCAATTCCATACCTACATGTAGAATAGTTTCTCACAGTAATTTCTTTAAACCCCTGTCCCCCAAGAAACAAATTACATCAGATTGCCCGTTTTGCTCTGCCCCAGTAAAAAATTTGGCTGTTTAAATGGTACCTAAAAATAAATCTAAAAAATCTAAATGCAGGATAGAGGTAAGAAGTGCTTATATCATATCCCCCTCCCCTCCCCACTCCACCCCCTACCGCAGAGCCAGTACCCAAGCATCTGGGAGACTGTGCAGAACTCAGGGATTATTATGATACGTGAGCTGTCACATGACTGTTATGACCTTATTTGGCACCTGATTTCAGGGAATTGGGCTGCTTCTGCGTATTAATGTGTGAACTGAGTTGACACGCTGTCAAAGAAATAATGGAGCTGATTTTAGTTTGCGGGTAAAGAATGTTATACTCAGACCTAGTAATTTAACAGCATGAAACAAGTGGGAAATGTCATTCTTAAAAATGCATAAAATATTAGTCTGTGTGAGAAAAATGTTGATTGATGTATTAGTAAAAGGTCTGAAACCTACTTTTCCAGTATTTTTCTATTGTCTTGGTGCCCAGACATTTGTCTTTAAACTTCATCCCTCCCTGCCACTTTTCCTAAACCTGTTTTCCCCTCCTGTCCTCAAATTAATCCCCAATTCCTTTCCCTGTGCGCGCAGTCCCACCTAGAGAGAGTCTTATGTCTAGAATACACCAAGCCGATTTTCAGCTTTCAAAAACCGCTGGTGAGAGTCGGCGACTGCCTGAGGCATCCGTGCGTGTGGCACGGTTGGTCTCTGTTTGGTGCTGTTTTAGACGATTGATCCTGTTGAATCGGCATCCAAGCTAGCTGGTGAATCTGAGTTCTCTGATGGGCTACATGTCAACCATCACCCCTAGTCATGCTGGTGTGTTCCAGCACAAATTTTGAAAATTGATGGGAACTGATGGCAGCCGAACATTTGTCAGTTTTGGTCAGTTTTTGCTGTCAGCTTGTTGGATTCCAGGCTTTACAAATCCTCCGCTGGCTACACCTGTACCTGTACTTCGAAGCATGAACAATATTACAGGTTTTCACTCTTCCTCTGCCCCTAAATCCACAGTCATCTCTGCACATTTGAGCTACTAACCACAAGCCAAACCAGTGCTAATCCACACCAAAAACGAATTATAATTCCCACTTTAATAAAAACCCTGGCCCCAGCCCATGATATTGCTATTAAAGGTGCTTTGGCGAGTTCGCTATGTGAAGATCCACACTTACACAATGGAAACAAAGCATCCACCTACACAGAACATTCCAGGCCTTATCTGGTGGTTTTCTCAGCATCTCACTAAAGTTACACTTTCTAGTAAAATTAATGAGAAGAAAACAAGTCATAATTTATCTATGAAACAATGTACTATTATAATACAATATAATAATCTGTATAATCATCTAAATGGCAAAAGTCAAACACTTTTGTACAATGCAACATATAGGTGAGTGAAATAGCACATTGCAAACATACATGCTGTCAAGTAGTCAACTAGGCATGAGATTCCAATGAAGGTCAGCTAGACTGAAGTTCCATTGAATTCCAAGGTACAAGTGTAAGCAATACTGGAGTAGGAGCTGCACAGCAACATCTAACAAAACAGGAACTTAGTAAAGTTATTCAGTAGCCAGAAGTGCAACAAAAGAACCCAAGGAAACCTAAATCAGCGACATCCACTCAGTATCCTGCCAGCAAGGAGGATGGTGAACAATCCTCACCCAGTATCGCCACCACAATGTCGTCCTTCAGGATCTCGATGGAGCCACGGGACATGAAGTAGATCGCAGTGAGGATGTCACCGCTGTGGACCAGTGTGTCTCCAGGGGGGGAGTGGGTGGTCTTAAACTTCATGGCCAGGGCCCGAAGGCAGCCCTTGGTGGCCCCCCGGAAAGCTTTGCAGTTCTCTAGCAGGTTCTGGTGGAGGTGGAGGCAGATGTCTGCCTGGAGGCATTCTGGGAAACCTTTTAGGACCTGAGCAGAAAACATAGTTACACTGTAGCTACAGTGAGACACGTGTTCTTGTTGTAGGGCAGAGTTTCCCAACCCGGTTCAAAGGGACCCCCAGACAATCCATGTATTTGCTTCCTCCCTGAGCTGGGAGGGAGTAAAAATGTGGACAATCTGGGGGTCCCCAAGGCTGGGCTGGGAAATACTTGTTGTGGGGGACACGACATACTGTGCCAAAGGAATAACTAAAGTTCATGTGGCCTGTTTATGGGAACCACAAAACGAACATCAAAGGAGGCATCAAACTTCAATATTCAGTATGTCAAAAAAGACCAAATTGTAATTCTGCTTGGAGCTGCCTGCATCCTATTTTGGCTTTCATTTGTTAATCATGTATTTTATGTATGAGACGTAGCACAAATCAATACTTCCTTCAAGGCGAAGGGGTCTGACAGTTTTGTGACAATAATTCTCAGCATATAATTAATAACAATCATAATAATTGATCGGCATTTTCAGAATGTATTTCGTAGGAAGTCACCTCCATTCCTATTCCCGGACTACTTTTAATTCTAAGAACCCACAGTAAATTCAGATTTTATCAATCATCAGTAAATTAAATTTCTATTTCCATTTGCAGCTGATCAATTAGCAAAATTTCTGGCATTGAAAACAATACCCTGGATATGGTAATATCAGATTGCCATAACCTATTTTCAGCTATGCTTCAGTGAAAAACTAAATGGTAGCTTTTCTCATGAGGTCAGATTTTGTAAGACTGAGATCTCGGGGTGTCCCTCTGCTACAGCCAACAAGTATATTGCGATGAAAATAATTCTATTGACTGGACACTGTTCCCCCAATGCTGCATGATTTATTGTAATACTTTGATATCTTTGATAGCTTCAGTAACACTGTAACAAGTCAAACTCCGTAACACACTCAACAATGAAATAATTACTGCTGCATGTTTTGTGTAACTGATAAATACAGTAACAGTGCTTTTATCATTTTGATATTAAAAAAACATTTTCCAGAAGTTAATGTCAATTAATAAAATGCAAGACTACTTACTCATGCAAGACTACTTACTATACATCCATACTTACAATATCAGTGCAAAGAGTACCCTTACTAGAAATGAGGTTTTTCTGTGGCTTCGAGCAAGTGTACTTTTGATTGGTACAGCTGTGTATATGAAAATTTATATTTATATTAATAGCTACCTTCGGGAAAATGTTATATTAATACACAAACCATTGGGGTAAATGATTGGAATTTTAAAGTAGAAGAATAACACCCATATCCACCATTTACTCTGATGCAGGGCTTGCATGCATGACACACAGCAGATGTGCTAAAAATGACAGATGATAGGGTTTCAGTCTCAGAATTTGCAGAAACAACAAAGCTTTCTAGTGAAACAAGATGCATTAGTCTTGTAATTCAAACCCACAAATATGGATGCAAATAACCTGCTGAGCATGAATATGGGACTTGCTCTTTGGAGATGGGTACTGAGACATTTTAAAAGGAAAGGTCTGCTTTTGGTGACTTCAGACGCATCTTAGATGCATCCCGAATTAAGTGGAGGGCTACTGAATTCAGGCAGATTTGTTTGGTCTCTAATGCAGTAGCAAAATACGTAGTTCGCCTGCAAGGTTGGCCTTGTGCAGCCAGCCAGCCTGTGACATATGCAGATGGCTCTCAGCTCAGAGCAGGTCCCTAATTAGAAGGCACATGCATGCCTTTGAAAGTTCAGTATTCACACATTTGGAGGAAAAAGAAAACTATGATGATTAGGAGCACAGCTGGCACGTGGCCCAGACAAACCTGGCATTTGCTGGGGGCACTAGACACTAGGGGTACCCCGGGAGCAAATTTAGTTTTTACTGGGTGGTTTGGGAAAATGCATTTATATTCATGAGAGAAGCTACCCGATTGGCTAACGAACTCTATCTAAGGCATTCACTGGCCAAGCAGATAGCGCTTCTCTATGAATATTAATGAGTCTCCCTGAACCACCCTGTATAGCAAAAATTGTGATAATTTTGCACACCTTATGCCGCCATCTTGGTGCATTGTTAATCATTCATATCATTCACCAATCATATTCAGTACTCTGCATACTGTGACGCAGTAACATTATATAAAAGCAAATTAAATAAAACAAAATACAACTATATAAAGAGAAAATGGATATTATTGGATGTGACCCATACACATTGAAAGCAAAATGTTTGTGAGCCGTGCGCTGTGAAGATAGCATTAATCATCTGCTGGTTTTTCAGATGTTGTGAGTAACCCTGAAGCAAATGAAAGCAACTAAGTTTTGAGGATTGATTCATTTCTGGCAATAACTGCAGAAGAAAAGTGTCGACGGAATATATCAATGTATTCACATGTAAGTCAAGTATAAATCACATACTTATTCATCATATATTATTATTTATTGCTATCCTATTTCTGTCATAAAGTTATACACTTACATTGCTCTATGCTGTAATGTTAACATTACGATGATGTGTAAGTTGCCATTGTTATTACAACAATTCTGGTATGACTGTACATAAGGTGTTATAAGGCGTTATAAAGGTAAATTGCTGATCAATTTATTTTATCCCTGTATGTGACCCTTTCATTTAGCTGAAAGGACTGTGAATTGATTCTTTTTGTGTTTCTCCCTTGATGCGTATGATGCTGTCATTCTCTTCATACTGCAGAGTGTCAATTTTAAAGTTATCGTTACGATTTCCAAAGTGATCTCCATAAACTCAAGGTTTTTCTCATCGAGATCTTTGTTTAAGATGTTGTGTAACCATCGCTGGCACCACTCGCAAGATAAATCTTAATCTCCCCTCTCTGGATCGCTTTTTAAAATGTACAATTTTGGGAATCCTAAAGGATCAGTTAAATTTGTCGAGAGCATTGTTGTTGTTGCAGCCGACACAACTGGCTATGACAATCTCAGCTAAACAGCACAGTTCGTACACCAGAGTTCCCCAGTTCTGGCCCTGGAGATCTCCCTGCTGAAACACACCTATTAAACCTGGCAATTAGCTAGTGACTGAATAAGGTGTGTTTGAGCAGAGAAATTTCCAAACTGTGTTGCAGACTGGCCCCCCAGGACCAGAACTGGGGAACCCTGCTGTACACAAAAGCTGCGTCCCAATTCAGAGGCTGCATCCTTTGAAGAACACGGTCAGTGTAGTTTTTTTAGGCTGCACTCTAAAAATCCACGCAGTGAATGCTGGGATAAGCTGAGCCGCAGAGGAACCATCAGGTGGATCCTTCGCGGCCAGGGAAAAGAAGGACGCATTTCTAGGCCGCATTGTTGCACTGCTGTCTTGCTTTCGGTCTTCGAATGCAGCCTATGAAGACTGCAGCCTCAGAAATGGGACTCCATGCACCAGAAATGGGACTCTAGGAAACTATGCACTAACATGGTGGATGATGGCCTTTACATAGTGTGGGTGCTACAGTGTGATGTCACCTGCAACCCTCCGTTTCTTGGTTGGGAGGGGTTGGCACTTGTTAGTTTTTGCCAGGGGCACTTGATTGGCATGTGCCAGCCCTTATTAGGAGCTGCCAAGTTGAACTGTATTCCAGGATTAGTACATTTCTGGAAAAACAAACAAGCACTCCCTTCATAGACAAACATTGTCATATAAAAAAAACCCTGTTCTCCTGTGTACACTGATGAAAGTAATCTACTGAAGATTATCTCTGTCATATATTCCGATATGAAAAAAGATGAAGGCTGAACAGGGAACTGCTCTTGTCTGCTAAGACATGCTTGGCCGGCGAGATGTTTTAGAAACAATTAGGAGGGATGCCTGGATCATCAAAAATGGAAGTGATTTCTTATTCGATTTCCTAAAACGGCAATCAGTTTCATTCTCACATATATACCTCCTGCTCTTACCCGAATGGTGAAGTCATTCCGTTCAAAATGAAGCAAACAGGAAAAAGACAAGTTTGTTATAAAAACAGTCAATTTAAGCATATGGCAGTCAGCTTAGGAAATAGATGGTGTTGTCATTTTTAGGCGAGAAAATGAAGAACTTGCTATGTTGTGGGATTCGGAAAAGTAGCTGTGAATATTAAATGCTCAGAGAGGAGTGAGGGAAAAGGAAAATTCCAGGCTCAGTTAAGATCCTCTCAATCGCGGAGAGGAGAGTGGATAATCAGGCAGCCGTGGCAGAGGGCGACGCGTACCATGTTCATGTCGATGCCGTTGGTGTAAGACCAGGCGTGCTGGAAGTACTCCTCTAGTCGCTGGCGCAGGGGGTTGGGGATCTGGTGGAAGCGGATGAACTCCCGTACTCGCAGCATCTGCGTGTGGTAGCGTGCCGTGCCCGAGTATAGCCGCTGGATAATGGCCGACACGTTGCCAAAGATGCTGGCGTACATGAGGGCTGAAGAGAAACAGGACAGGGTGGGGGGGGCATGGAGGGTTTCAGGTGCCATCCCAGTGACAGGAATGACTTTTAAGGTAGATTGCCACCTGCAGTGGCTGACTGCAATCAAGGTGATTAGCACTGCCTATGATTAACAGGTGTGTGAATCTGGCAGCGGCTCGAGGTGATGGTTTGCATTTAGGACAGTGGGGGCGACGCAGTAGCTGGGAAACTCAACACGCCACTAAAACGTTGCATTTTTTCCATCAAAATTATTGCCCTGAAATAGTAAGTTGATATTAGGTAAGTGCTGGAGACAATTGTAATAATTAAATTCAGCTATTAACTGGGTAGCCTTTGATCTCCAGTTTGGTTCGAGCCTTGCGTGTGTGGAGCCTGTGTTTTGTTTTTTAATTTGGCAGATACTTTTATCCAGTGTGTATCATGCAAATCAGAAGGTGCCGGAATACAAAGAGGCCGACACAGGTCCTGGAATATGTACAAAACACGGTGCTGAAAACATGCTATGTATTTTTAAGATTAAATCTAAACTAATGAAGAACTAAAATTGGATGAAAATTGGTTTGTAAATACATATTAATTATTATTGTTTTCGAAGTTATTGTTTTTTTAACTAGAGAGTTGCCATATCAGTGCAAATAGGTTCCGGAACGCAGACCTTCCGATGATGGGTACAGTATGCAAACCCAGAACCACCAACCATCCTGTTTGTATAGTTTTCCCCCAACTACTCCTGTTTAGGAAAACTTGTGCCTCAAAAACGCCCTTAGTTTGTGCGGCAGTGAGTGTCTGTCAGCATATAGCCTATAATGGACTGGCACCCCATCCAGGATATCCTCTGCCTTGAGCACATATCTCCTAAGACAGGCTCCAGACTTACTGCGACCCTGTATTTGATGGCAAGTGGGTGGATGGATGTTTCATAACCGATTTATAATCTGCACCAAATGTAAAATGAGACCAAACAATGGCAAGAGTAAAAGAATATTGCGAAACGCTCATTCTTTTATTCATATCCAAAGGAGGAAAAAGTGCCTGCAAACCAGACTCACAGCCAATCAGCATGACGCATATGGAGAAGATCTTCTCAGAGTTGGTGTTGGGCGAGACGTTGCCAAAGCCGACGCTGGTGAGGCTGCTGAAGGTGAAGTAGAGCGCCGTCACGTACTTGTCCTTGATGGAGGGCCCAGAGTTGGGGTCGCTGTAGTTGTAGTTCTTCCCGATGGACACGCCCAGGTTATCCAGCCAGCCGATCTTGTGCTCCAGGTACGGCTTCTCCACGTTGCCGATGGCGTACCAGATGCAGGCCAGCCAGTGGGCGATGAGGGCGAAGATGCACATGAGCAACATGAGAACGGCGGCTCCGTACTCCGAGTAGCGGTCAAGTTTCCGGGCCACGCGGACCAGCCGTAGCAGACGGGCCGTCTTCAGCAGCCCAATCAGGGTGGTCGTCTGGAAACACAGGGGCAAGCGGGGCAGGAGACTTAGGGATCAATGAGGATTTAGTAAACCTGCAGTTTTAACACCTTGTAGCCAACGGCAGAAAGGCACCTAAAAATGATCCTCTGCGTATCTAATGGGTGACACCGGGGAACACACAGCTTTTAAAAATATAACAAAGGGAAATATAATCCCTGCAAAAGAGATCCGGACGTAATATTCTCAGAAAGATTATCTTACACAAAAAATAAAAATCCTGCACTTTTATCGCCCCAAAACAATCAACCTTTGAGTGAAACCCAAAGTGCTGAAACTGTCTAGCCCACCGTAATAAATGTGGTTTCCCTCGAGATGCCGAAGCTCCCGTTATGTCAGCAGGACTGTTGCGGGTGGCCAGCATGGAAAAAAAAACTGCTGCCGAATGACGACTCCAAACGAAATTCTGCGCAGTGATCAGAATCATTCAGAGACCATTCGCTTCAGACAGGCGAAAAAGCCACAGAAACCTGCATATACAGTAGAAATTGTATTCTATTTGCATTCTAATTGTATTATATAAAATTCCATCTATAAAATTTTGTAAAATTAAGATGGGTGGCTTAGTGTAAAGCCGTTTTCTCTCTCCCTCTAACACCAGGGGTTCAAATCACACCCCCACTATGCCTGTGTGTCTATGTGTCCAATGGGTCTCTCAGTCCAGTGTGACCTCTTTGTTTACTGTACAATGCATGTGTAGTAACATAAAATCAGAGCAGCTGCAAGTATTTGCTCAAGCTTTCTTCGTTCATACAGCAGATACCTCATTATGTCGGCTATAAATAACTCCTCACATATACAGGAAATGATACTGATGGGAGCAGCATCTTGCATAGAATGATGAACATTGGAGGTATTTAAACAGAGTTTCCATAGTTCTCACTACAGCAGCGTCATACAGTACGGTTGGAAAAAGCTGACACTCATAACTTATCGACATGCTACAGATACCTACTATTGTATGAGGTCTGATGGTCTTTGCCTGTTTTCCACTGTACAGGGCACATTATAACCCATAAGGAGGGATGGACATAACTGGTACCCATTCACCTTTAAAAACGTGCGACAATCGATTGTTTGTAAAAGGGCAAATGTGTACTTATTTTATTGTTAAGACAAGAAAATACCATGTATTTTAACCTGCATACCGCCAATGAAATAGCGTTAGCATATAAAGATTAAAATACATTATATTTTGTTTTCATATCATTGCAAATGCACATAAAATAAGTACGCATTTACAGTGTTACCACAATCGATTGTCGCACGTATCGTTTTTAAAGGTGAATTCGTACTTGCGTACTGTAGTTATGTCAATCCCTGCTCACATCATTATTCTTGGTTAGGCATACAACCAGCTTATAGTGTAAAATTTGACTTTGGGTCATCCACAGAGGATTTATTTTGCGTTTCTTATCCTATAGCCATGATAATATTGGCAGGACACCTCCTACTCAAGCTCCCATATGGTAAAATATAGTTCCCTTCTGTTTTCTGAGATCCCAGCTGTGCCCTGATAAATGTAAATGTGAATTAATTACCCTGACTGGTGGAGATGAATACATGCTATTTTCTCAGAATGGTTCGATCAATAAAATGAACAGATAATCGTCACCAATTAATTATTAACAGTGGAGGGAAATAGCCTTCCTGAAAATAAATGGTTATGCCAGGCTTAGCGTGTTATATTATCTGCAGCAAGCGCATAAATGACTGTAGAACTTGGGAAATGCTCTATTTGTTTATGAATAAGAAAGGTCAGGATGTAGTGACCAAATTAAATTTGTCGTTGGCTGACATGTCTGCAGGTTGGGGTTTGAATTCCAGCTGTTCTCTTTGGACGTATGAAGTTTGCATGTATATTTGCTTCCTATATGTATCTGTGTTCCTCTCCTGCGGTCAGGCTAATTGGCACATCCAAATTTCCCATAGCATGCAAGTAGGAGTGGCTGATTATCGCACGCTAATGGCAAGTGGGTTGAACCAGTTGGCAGCTGAGAGCACAGAATACATCCGGTCTACCGTGGCCTTATGAGTCTCATCGAACCCCTCTCCACTCCAAAGCAGATGTCTTCTCCCTAATAAACTGATTCCTGATTTTAAAGTTCACACATGGTCGGCAGTGTGGGGTGTTTTTTAAATCTAAAATATTTAAATGGGATTTTAAGAATAAAATCCATGTACAAGCTGCATGGATGCTATACATTCTACGTAATAGCCTGAGTCTATTAAACCCATAAACAAGAATTGCACTTAAAAAGACTGTGACAACTAGGAACTTTCATATACGTAGCAGCAAATCAGACTAATTAATTCTTATATCATGCAAATGTGTAATTTTAAGTAGCGTTTGAATTTTATTTGAATAATTCTCACTCCGTATTATGATGCAGGAAATATAGTACTTTTTTGTTTTCATAAAATGATTAAAATTTTGGTTTGATAGATTATAAAGTAAAGAACACGAGTGTTTGATACAATACTTAATGGACACTGCATAAGAGGCTATGGATTGTTGGATGGAATACTTACAGAGGATTTTTTTTTTACATGCAACTAGAACTTTTTCACCTTTTTTATTCCCCCTGAAGTCCATAGTTTTCTTGTTCATGGTGCAAGGCCTTAGTCCACAGTCAAGGTAACACTTAGGCATAAATTACAGGGGTGGGGGGTAATCAATATTGGCTAATACAATAATCAATATTGGCTAATACAACCCAATCCCCCATAATCATGTCTCCCCCTAAATTGGTAGAGACCTCACCCCCCCTCCCTCCCCGCCCTTAAGGCGACATGACATTTTAGCCACAGTTCATGAGAATCCTGTCAACGTCACCAGCGTCGATCCCTGTGGCCTTATTGCTGCTTTGCAGGCATCAGATGTGAACTGTGCAAACACTGTCTCTCATTTAAAAAGCAGTGGTCGACTGTAATTCAGAGACTGCGACTGGGTGCTACTGGTCCAAACAAAGGATCGGTGAGAAAACTCCTCCTGAAGAATGCTAATCAAACAAATAACAAAACTGTACAATAAGAAAAGGAAATTAACTGATTTATAACCCTGGCTGCTCGGGGCTTTGCCTTTGCAGAAGGTAATTGAGAAATAGCAAGATAACCAGAACCACCCCAAAGACAAAGTAAACTGAAGCAGCCATTTATGCTCCAATGTCACTTGTCCAATGTACTGTCACAGTGGGCCTGGAGCCTATCACAAGAAGAAAGACAGGGCAGCTCCCTGGGCAGGGTGCCAATCCACTGCCAAGGAACACATGCAATGGGATTTAACAATTTAGAAATGTCAGGTTGCCAAACTGCATGTCACTGGGCTGCGGGAGGACACACAAACACAAGGAGGGAATGTAAACAGAGCCAGGAATGCCATTGGAACCGCTACCGCTGGAGGTCACAGTGCTACATACCAGTCCACCCTGAAAGAGCAGTGTTTCTTAATCCGGTCCTTAAAGAAGCACAGACAGTCCGATTTTGCTCTCTCCCAGCTCCTGGTAGGAAGCAAAAATGTGCACTGTCTGGCAAGGAGCTAGGAGGGAGTAAAAACGTGGACCGGCTGTGGTGCCCCGAGGACTGGATTGGGAAACGTTGCATTAGAGAAAAACACTTTGGTGTCAGCTTACTTCATCAGACCCAGATCCGAATATGAGCAAGTCGAAGGGGATGGCGGCAACCATGTCGATCAGGAACCAGCCCTTGAAGTAGTGGACGGCGATCTTTCCCGAGTGGCTCACCACCTCGTCGTTGAGGTTGACGTAGGTGGTGCGGAAGTTGATCAGGATGTCTATGATGAACATGATGTCCACTATGAGGTCCACCAGGTTCAGCGGGTTGCAGGCGTAGCCGCACTCGCGCCGTTTCTGCTCCTCCTGGTCATTGAGGAGGAAGGCGGCGGAGTAGGGTGTGAAGATGGCCGTGTAGATGACCAGCAGCAGGATGAGCCAATCCCACACGGCCTTGAAGGGGCTGTAGTGGAGTATGGTCAACCTCTCAATACGTGGCGTGTGTAATTTATATTGAGGCAACACGTCTGCACCCAGTGACAGCACCTATAACGACAGAAAAGGTAGTTTTAAGCATGTGCTCCAGGGTGTAAATATCAAATTACTACTACTCTCATTACTGAAACCATGTGTCTTTTTCTTTTTAACAGAATTTGTACTTACGCAGTTTAAGTTCTTTTTTCAAGAGTACATATGAAGTGCTCTGACAGCACTTTTACTCTTTATTTAAATGTGTCCGGTGTCCGCTACTTTCCCAATTTAACCGGTTTCCTAATTTAATTTTATAAGTTCATGTTGTGCCGTCTTTACAACAATTTATCTTGCCAATGTCAAAACGTTTGTTCGAAAGCTTCACATCACTTAATAGAGCAACTATTACACTTCTCATATCCAGTGTTTGGTATTGTAATAAGTAAAACCACCACAAGTGTTGTCTATTAATTTTTATTAGACTACCATTAGTACAGAGAGCTTTTTAAAATTCTTTGTCCTTGTAGCAGCTAAATACACTCATTATTAAAGCCATAATGTTGACAACTACCTTAGAATCTCCATTGAATAAGTGTTCGAGAAAATGTTTTGGAAAAATTCTACGTGGATTGATGGTGTCAGTGTGTGTTTATGTGCATTGGGCTAGTTGGGTCCAGCGTTATTATCGTAAACTAAAACTGAAATGAAAACGGACACCGAACAAAAGATAATTATTCGTGAACTGAAATAAAAATGAAAACTATATTTACAAAAAAAACCGTCTGACTTTAATCGGCAAAAGTGGCGCCACACCACCAACATCTTTTGCTTTGTTCATCCACAATATCTCCTTTTAAAAGACGTGGTAGCTGAGCTCTCCCTTTCTTCACTTATCTCTCCCATGATGTACCAAAGCAGCCGCATGTGGCCAGTTCCGCTTACCGAATTTAATAAGCATAAGTACGCCAAATTTATACAGAGTATTAACTTTTGGGCAACACAATACACATCTCATTAATATTTTAGGCATACTACTAATTTGCTTATTGAATTTTGGGCAAAGATAATGTACGTACAGTGTTGAGTGTCTTTTATGTAAACCCCTGCAATAACATACAGTTTGTTGTTGTTAAAATACACCTTAAATTAAACAGCCTATTTGGTTTTCTCAATAACATTGTCAATAGATTAATCCATACAAAAATATTCATTAGTGGCAGCCCTATTGGACACCTCATTGTGGGTTATTCCATGCCTTGTGACTATAGTTATTGAGTGTAATAGTCATCATATCAGATGATATTAAGCTTTTGAACAGATGTTTTGATTTTGCCCAGATAAATTGCTGTGAATATGTCATTTCATACATTGGTTTTCAATGGGTCTTAATGGGAAAAGAATGCCAGTTTCAGATGGCATTACGTTTAAAATTCTACAGCTTCAGTCTCCGGACATCGTAAATGTAATACTTGATGTATCACATGGGATTAAGCTTTCGGAAAATGTTTTAACATTGGCAAGATAAATTGCTATGAATATGTCAAGACATGCATTATGTATACATAAGGTGGAACGGATTTTGTGAATAAGAAACTACAGTAAGAACCAAATAAGAAGCCAACCTCAAGCTTGTGCTACGAACGTTATACACTAAGTAAAGCTCCCAGTCAGTGATACCAATTTTATTTGCAGTCTAATTTTAGCCAACTTGGAGAGCTAGCTTGGTAATTTATCGTAGGCTACCACTCTTATTTCTAGTCTGCTATAACCGTGCTTCTTCGTGTGAGATACCTACTGTGTTAACTTGTGACACTGCAGTATAATGTTAGCTTTAGTTTGCTTTAATAAAATCCCTCCCAGTTTCATCGACACCCCAGAGGATTTAAAATTAATGTAATGTAGACAAAAGCTAAGGGAGACACCCTAAATAGGATGCACTGCAGATTTTATATACCACAGTGCTAACACATTTACATGGGTATTGAGTAATAATTCTGGACACCTTATTGACTGACTTATGATGTTTAATATTGTTATCTGGGTAAGAACATTTTTATGCTTTTTTAGAAGATGGTGATTCTCATGCGATTATTTTTGCCATAGTGATCAAGTTAAACAGCGTATATAGCTGCTCACCCTTTGGGGTCTCCCACATGTGAACAGAACTTGTTGCATCTGCCCGGTGGCACTTACGGGCAGGGTACTTCCGATCACAAACTCCCCCTGCGGGCACAATATTACCGGTGGAATCAAAGTGAAGGATGGAAAAACCGTAAAATTAATCATCTGGCATAGTGCCAAGACTTCCATGTTGCAACTATTCATTATTCACTGGCTAATGATTTGTGGGCAAATTAATAGAAGTAACTGAAGAGGAAAGTTCTTCATTATGACATTGTACCTGCATCTTTGTGTTTAACTTACAATTATGCATAAGACAACATTACTGTAGCTTAATAACCTAAATATCAATTGAAAATATTCATGCGATAGACCATATGTCTCTTAACTGCCTTTTTTAACTATAGCAGATTAAACTGTGTGCATTTTGTTGAGCTTGCATGCATCAGTGTGCGTTGGTGCTTTTTTATAGTCTGCAGTCCCAGTGGGATTTCGCCTGTCATTATTTGACTGATGATAATCCCCTCTTATAGGACAACCAAGCGGTCATAGCAGGAGGTGATGAGGAACTGGATAGATGCCAGTAGCAGCTAGAATGGGATGTGTGACGTGTTTGCGTTTTCGGGGCCATGGATTTGGGACAGCTTTCAAGGAGCATGCATTTGCACCACTACTGGGAATGGCAGATTTCTGTTGTCGTCTACTAATGCATATAGTCTTGGGGACAGCTGTATCCTGAAGCAAAAGAACACTAAAATAAAATACATACTTGCAATTAATAATATACCCATAGTGATGTGATTTGAGTGGTTTGAGGGATTATTAATAGTAACTAGAGATGGATGGAAAACATCTTCTGTATGGCAGGATTTTTAAATACCTGATGTTTGCAAATGTTTGCAAAACCAGAGTGCCTCTTGTTCCAGTGTGACTAGAGCAAAACAACTTGATGCAACTCACTTGATACGGCATTTCTAGAGCAAATCGCGTAAAGGAGTTCACTGAATATGGGAAGCTGACGGAGTTGGCGAAGACAACAACAAACAAATCCAATGACCAGACGATATGTAGTGCAGGGGTTACTTGAACGATATCTGGGGTACAGCAGCAACCGAGAGAAATCAAAAGGAATCGCAGCCAAAATAATGGAATTCATTGCTATAGATAATCAGCTGTTTTCCTTTGTTGAAGATACTGGATTCTACTGTTTGGTGTCACACATAGAGCCAGATTATATTATTCCCAGTTGGAAGTACTTTTTGATTATAAATGGCTTGTTTAAAGGTGCCATATTATGCTCTTTTTCACTGTTCGTAATTTTATTTTTCGGGTTTACTTGAATAAATTTACATGCTTCAATGTCCTAAAAGCACATAATCTTCCTAATATCGTATCTCTATCCACTCTGTCTATAACTGCCTTAAACACTGTTAGGGCCTTAAGCCCCACCCCCAATGAGCTCAGTGTACTCTGATTGGTCAGCTTTCCCGATTGGTCAGCTTGCCCTACGTGTAACACCCCTGTCTTGTAGTCTGCAGACAGATCCTTGCAGGTAGATGGCCAATAAGGATTGTGTTATGAGGTGACCTCATCATGTTAGCATATTAGAGAAGAGTGGTTTCTGTGGTGAGAGTTACTCCCTATCGGCTTCAGAAATGTTGATCGGTCCATCTCTAATAGTAACCAAATTTTTAACCAAATAGTAACCTGGCAATTTTCCGGAGGCACTACAAAATTGTGATCATTAGGGCGATAGGTGGCATGCTGGTTAAATATCTGTATATAACTGTTTTGAGTGCAAACCGTTTAAGGAATTTAATATCTCGATAATTGCATTATCAAATGATACCCATTTGCATATAAGCATATTCGAGGAGAGGTTACATATTTAAGTCATTTCTCTTCCCATCACAGCACCTTGAAGAGGGAAAAATTTAGCAACTCTGTGTCATTAAGGCCTGTATTGTCTTCAGGTTAGATCGCTTGTCTGCTTGCAGTGTGCTTTTTTCTGAACGTGTTAGTTTACAGTTAAAATTATCCCAGGTTTTCTGGAATCCCACAACGGTGGTATTCGCCTGGATTTAATGAGCTCTGCAAACAGGCCGTGAAAAGAAGCCCTTTAGCTTATAAATAGCACATTGAATACTGACAGCGCCATGTATTGCTGTGCACAGAGGAATATGACAATTTCCTCTGACTTGGCAGTTAGTCGACCGTGCGTGTTTGATATCCGGTGGAAGTTACTCAGAAGTCTGATACGCTTGCTTCTCCAAAGAATGGATAAAAGTATAAAATTGAAGAAGAGTTATCGACTATTGTGATACAATCCTTGTGCCCTGTACAAAGACTAATATCATCAGAAGGATTAGACACAGAGATAGATAATATATCTGTTTGTGTTGAGTAGGGGAGGAGCGTACACTGTGACATAACCTTCAATGCATGAAATGAATAAATGGTGAGTACTACACTAGTCAATCCAAAAAGCAGGTGGATGGCTTGATGTCTCTAAATTACCCCCTGTATGTGTATGCGTGCAACCCAGGATGTTCGCTAATGCCCAGTGCTTTCTGGGATAGGCTCCAGGCTACCACAACCTTGTACTGCATTGGCAGTCGCGGAAGACTGATATCTGAATGGATCTATTGTCAAAACTTTATTACACTTTCATGCATTGATGGAGAGCTTAGGAATGACTTTTACATATGGAAATAATGAATGTATGGTAAAGCTTAAAAAAAACAACAACATTGAATTACTTAAAAAAACACATCATTATGATCAACATATACAATTGTAAAAATGAAGGAAGACATTTGTTTTATTTTAGCTGGATGGGAATGAGATTCGTGTTCATAAATTTACTCAAGAAGCAGTAAATAAATTCAATTTTTAACCATAGCTCTGAAATAGTAACATCTGCACACTGCTCTTACTCCAGAGGAAATCAAATTTATTTTTACTTAGGACTTTTTAGAATTGAATGGAAGCCCAAATGTGCACATTTATTAAAATAATGTCTTTGTTGTTCACCTGGGAATTAAATGGGGAGTTTAAAAGCAGAGTTTATATTTCTAGTTTAAACTAGATTTAAGGATAAAGATTAAATATTTTTCAATTGATTTCCTATTCTGAAATAAATATGACTGCAAGTTTAAAAATCATAAACTGGGGGTGTCTGCGGGGTGATTTGGGTGACTATATCAGTGGAGTGAATCTTTCCCAGCCGAGCCACATCATAACAAACAAATGATGATGACTGTGATCCACAAGTAATCCGCCAACGACAAGTTGTCAGCCCCTCCTACCTGTGTGACTTTCTCTGTAACATTGTGTGTTCGGTCCTTGATCTTTGGTGCGATTATGGTTTTCTCCGATGTTGGAGGGGAAACCGTCTTCCTCTCGTTGTTTGCATCGGAGAAGTTGAGCGTAATAAGTGGGATTTTGTTGATGGTGCTGTACTTATTGAGGTTGGAATCTGAAGTAGAGCCTAGTAGGTTTGATTTTATATGGTTGAATGGACCTAGACATGTAAAACAGACAAATATGCAATCGAGCAAATTATTCAGTGCTACCAAATATAACCATACAATTTTTTGTTTTGAACGGCTAAACACTGACAGCGATGTCGGTCTCTGTTTGCATGTATGATTTCTATCTCACATTTATCATCTGAGAAGATTAATTGCTACAGTAAAAAAGGATGATTTAAGATGTTCTTTCTTATTCTGAAGTTCATCTATTATTATCAAACTACCAGAAGGAGACCTTCCAGCTGCTGTCTATCTATGGATAGATAGATAGATTAGATAGATAGATAGATAGATAGATAGATAGATAGATAGATAGATAGATACCATAATGCATCCATTGTTCACTGTTAGAATCCAGACACCAATTGCACAGTAACCTTGAGAGATTTGCAGCTGTTGTGAAGCACGTGTGCATTTTCTATGAAGAAAAATATTCTATGGCACTATGTAAATCATTTTTACACAATATCACCACACACTGTGATCTTAAGTATAAGCAAAGGTGAGGTTTTGACAGCGGCTAACTGGCACGTAATCTCTGCTGTAATACATCTTAATGGAGAAGCTAGTCTAGATCGTAAGTGGGAGGAAGATTCATGTAATTTCCCTCACTGAGTCACAATGACTTCGGCAGCTTCTTTGGTAGATGGCAAGGTGAGTTCGCATGGCAGAGAATCTCAGTACATGACATGACACCAAGAAGGGATTTCTTTGTTTGTATTCATGCTTTATGCCGGATGACAGAGCCACAAAACTCATTCATCTCCAGTACCGCCGACAAAAAAAAAAATCCAACCTTTCACAAATCTAGAGATAAACACAGCGAGCCTTTAATGGGTTCCTTCTTTATCTGAGATGGTTGACACTAAAGGTAAAATGCTACATGCAGGGAGTTATTTCCCAGGCGTGCATGCATGGCACGCTGTTACCTTTGAGATTCTGACCATCGTGTGATGAGCATCCTTGCAATCGTGAAAGGAGCAAAGGGTGAAGAAGAAATGAATTTCCAACAAGAGCAATGAAAGATTTTTTTATGCCATGTAAATGTACAAGGCTATGATCCCATTGGACAGCAGGTATAACAGTGCAGTGCATTATGGGTGGTAATTACTCTCTGCAGTTAACAGATTAATAACATAAACTGGGCTGTGCTATAGACTATTAAGGGTTTATACTATATTAAGATTTTAAGTCACATAGACAATGCGCTTATTTGGAAAGTGTTAAAAATGGGTACCTTCACTTGGATGACGGTCCCTGAACGCACTCTTGGTGCTGGAACCGAAGCCCTCGATGTCCTGGACGGAGGACGCTCGTCTCATGTTGTACAGGCTGTCCCGCAGTGTACCTTGGGCTAGGAAGGTGATGGCCTGGGGCTGGTCAGGGTATAATCGGTCCCACTGCCATTTTGGGGAGGAGTGATCTAGGGGTCCTGAGACATTGATGGGCGTCAGGCACCGGCTTGAGCTGATGAGGGCCCTGGTGTCGTCCACTTCAGAGGGGCTGCAGCTGTCTTTGGTGGGGGACTTTAAGTCCCTCATTGTGATGGACTCGTCGCTCCGTTTGGGGAGATCTATCATCACAGCATCCGGATCCTCCTGGGGAAGCGACTGCTTGCTGCTGCCCAGTAGGTTCAAGGCTGGCAGTCGTAACCGGAAAAATCTTCCCTTTTCTATGGATAAGAGGAGGAAACTTTTAACCCCCCCACCCGTATTCCTCATTATGGGGGATGTCATGAAAGTAAAATGATCAGTTGATCACTTGCCACTTGGATAACATCATTGACGAAATCTGAAAACCGCCAAAATGGAAACAGTCGGATCTATTGTGTATCATATGAAAAATGCTAAACCGTGGAATGCTTGGAAAAACTACCAGAAGGAGACCTTCCAGCTGCTGCCTATCTATAGATAGATAGATAGATAGATAGATGGAGCATAAGAAAATCACACAGTCTATTATACTGTTTTGCCAATTTGCAATAATAGTACCTGGATAACTCTTAATCATTGAACAATGAACTGACTTCTGGGTTATACCAGAAAAATTCTCAAGTGAATAGTAAAAGGCATCAGCTTGTGAGCTGAAGTTAAACAGAGAGCGAGTTACACCAAGACAGCAATCCTAAACATACAAGTAAATCTACAAAAGAGTTTTTGAGGCAGAAGAAAAGTAATGCTTTGGACTGGCCAAGACAAAGCACCAAGCTCAGCCTGTCTAAAGTGTTGTGGGATAACCTGAAGAAAGTAAATCTCAGTTAGTTAGAGCAGTTCCCCAAAGAAGAAAGGGCTAAAATACCTACAAATCAATGAGCACTATTGATTAACAGGAAGAGGATATTTGTTTGAGGTCATTACTGCTAAAAGCGCTGCTGACAGTTGCTCAGTGTAAAGGTTCTTGCACGTACCAATGCTGTGAGGTGAGATCAGTGTTTTGCAATAGTGATCATGTGATCAGATCATGTTCAGGTTAACTAATGCAGGCATGCAAATTATTCTGAAGGGTTGGCAACATTTCTATCACTGCTCTACACATATATTTTAAAATAGGATAGCTTTTTATTATTTGCATTTGTGTTATTTAAATGGACGAAGTCAATTATTCTCCCTGCTTGCACAAATAGCTTGCACGATACAATCTATCATTTAAAATCCTTTTCAGTGGTTTCACTGTCTTATTTTCAGTTTATCTCCTTCTCTCAATACTGTGTCTGCCTGCTGAACTTAATTAGAGGCCCCACAGTGTTATTTTCGTATGACTTGATCAAACAAATCTGACGTTCGGCCGGTATTTTTTTTCCCTCTTTGAAGTCTGTTGAATAATTTATTTAGATGACATTTGCTAGAAGTTTATTGACTGAATGTTACGTGAATGCTTGTCCATCTTGGACAAATATTATAGGGCAAAGCAATTCGTGCTATAAAATAATACTCATAAGACCCCCTGAGTGTCTGGTACGTGGAAAAACATTGTTTTTTGGTGTGTACAAAGGTATAAAAAGGACTATGTGCTAATTATCCTTAGGGGATAGTAATGTCTATTCCGACCATCATGAATGCAATTTAGCTATATTTATGAAGGATCTTCGCAGCTAAGATGGAAAAATAATTATTCAATTTCAGATCAATTACTTCTTAATACGGCAGAACTGTATCCTCCCTCTTGGATTTACGCATTTCTTTACTGCTGTAGACTTGGGTGTTTGCAGCTTCCGTTTTCTCCCTCTATGTCTGTAGGTTTAGATGAAACGGTATATCCCCAAACTACCATTACTGTGTGCGTCTGTTCTCTGTGCTATATATGTGATCCTTCATGCCCTATGCTTCCTCAGATCGGCTGCGGGATCACTGCACACTCACACTGGATGAGCACTGCGGAAGAATAAATGTTTCTTTATATTAGTGTTGCAGCAACTAATAAAAATAAAAAATAGCTGACAACGAATTTAGTCATTGCTAACATTTTTACAGGTTGCTGCGTAAATTGGGTACGAAGACGTCACCACTCAGCAACGCTGAAGTTAAGGCTAGTTCCTACTTCCCTTTACCGCGTGCTGTTACTCTTGTGTACGTAGTTCATTTGTCTATGGACGCAGATGGTCGTGCGCATGTCTACAGCAAGGGCAGACGCATTGCACCGAACATGTACAAATACTGTAGTGAAATGGGTAAACTTTTTGAATAGTTTTAAAGTTGCGCTTTCCACAGTATTTTTAAATCTTGTGAAAAAAAAGAAGCTGTGCTGTCCTGGCCAATTTTATTGCCAAGACTTCAAAATAGCACAAGAGCGTTGCTTTTGAAACTGCTGTACACCGCTGTATGAAGTATAATTGTTGGCAAGCTTATTATGGAGGGGACAGTTAGTCTTTGTTTGTACGCCACTTTGTCATGCTAAACTGAGATTCTGTACACTGTGTAAAGGTTATATTACAGCTTTGACTTAAAAATATCTTCTTTTTTTTTAAAAAAGTATTGGAACTTTTGTTTAAATGTTTCATTTGGCTTTTGCTTTTCTCTACTGTTATCGGTTGTCAGTGCTTTTCTGGTTTTGTAGTTCAGTTGTTTCCTTGCCTTTTGCTCCTTGTCCCTTGTTTGCTCAGTTTTCCGTGTTTAACATTTAGTGTTTGTTCATTTTCCCTCGCCTCCAGTGCTGTTTAGCTGTAATATGCCACACCTGTTCCTTGTAGGCCCTGAATCTTTGTGAGTGATTCAATGCTTATTATTCTCTCCTGTCCTGCATTCTCTTGTCAGCTGTATATTTAAGTACCTCTGTAACTCTGTTGTGACACATCAGTCCCATAACCATCATTAAAAAAATGCTGTGATTTGTACCACAGCAGGACTCCCGTTGGTTTGTGCTAGACGAGCCAGCATTAGTTTACATCTTGCATCGACAAGTCATGGACACCCAAAACCCCGCCAGTGGATCGTGGTTTTTACCATTTCTCAGGTGATCTGACTTTAACAATTTGGCTCTTATCAAAGTCACTCAGGTCTTTCACCCTGCCCTTTTCTGCATTCAACAAGTGAAATACGGGTAGCAAATGTTAGCATGCATCTAATAAATGGTTGTGTTGTTAATGGTCATGTGTTGCTTTTACGAGATAACTGATTTTATTTGCTTCAGGTGGGGGTGACAAGGTCTTCGTTCTACAGTGTATATATGGAAATCCTACATATCGGTGTATACCCAGTTGTCATGATTGTCATTTATCATTGTTGGAGGAAAGCTATGTATAAGCTAGCTGAAATATAAACGATTGTAGGTGAAGTCACGTTGGGCTATCGAAACTATCTAAGCACCCTCTGTCTCATGCTCTTGCCTCTTTAATCCATATGGGCAACAAAAACAGAGCGACCTGCCAGGATAAGAACGGCGCATTCATTACTGGAGACAAAAAAAAAAAGATGGAAAAAAAACGCACAGCTCTCGCAGCTGTCAGGCGAAAACTTGAAACCCCGTGATACAGGAATGACATCTGTTGTGAAACACAGTATCACTTTGTAAGCGTGAATGCCCGACAGGCTATTAATTTCAAGCGGAAAGTCTTTCGTTTTCACCTGTGGTGCTCCCAACACGATAAGTTAGCGAGCAAACGAGTCGGGCAGCCGGATGGCAGTCACTAATCTGCTATCCAGTCCCTATTTCAGCACTGCTAACGGGAGCCAACCAGAAAGCCTGATTAGTGACAGTTATTCCCGCAAACCCCAACCTAACAGCATGACCCACCGTGTTTCCAAAATGACGATTTGGCATTTTTTTTCCTCCCTACAGCATGTGTGGCTACTCAGCAGCTGCTAATCGTGTTACATTTGCAAGATACAAGGGCACTCCAGAATAAACAGCAAGACATTTGGCCAATTTGGTCTTTGCCGCCCTTTTTCTATCTGCCTTTCTGTTATTTATTGTTTGCAGTTTTCATTTGTCGGTGCTACAGGTCCTGTAGCCGTCATTGGCTGATGCTATTATTGCTTGCTAATGTCACCGTACAATGCCAGTCTGCTAAATATGACAATTCAGGAATTGAGGCGCATACCACGCCACTCCAACACCTGCAATGGGTCAAGGGAACATCTCTGCACATGCACGTTTGCGCAACACCAGTCACATGAGTGTAGATTGATTTAATTTGCGTAGCTTTTCCGCCATTTTTGTGCAATTTCTTCTGGAACACAAGTGCAAAAAATTTCCTTTCATACTTGCATGTACATTCACAGCACTGCCATCACACCCATGACGTGTTTAATTTTATACCCAAAAAGAAACAAAAAAAAAAAAAATCAGCATTCATTTCACGACAAACGCATTAATTTTTCATTTCCATACAGCAGCTATCAATGCTGTAAATCAGTAAGAAATCAGCCTGAAAACAGCTATATAAATAACCCACTTTAATTAAACACATTAAATAAAGGCACGAAATGTACCAGTGTGAATGAAGCACAGCGAAACCCAGAGCTGTTCTTAGCCACACTGGTGTATATAAATGAAAAAAATGACCTTCCTTATCTTGTCATGTAAAGTATCCCAGTGATGTGACTCCCAAAGCATATAGCATTACTCTCTCTCAGCCCTTTTGTATGCTGGTATCTCCAGGCACAATGAAATGAGATTTATTTTTTTTTTGTTTAATTGGACGACAGTTTCTGCAGGAAACAGTAACCCATACGCATTAAATGTATGCAAAATATGGATACAATTGCTAATTAATTCAAATGCATCACAGTAAAATGAATAAACCTGAGTTTGCCTTTGAATAGTATGTGTGGGGAACTCAGTCTTTGTAGTTACAGCCGTTTTAGCTTGTTGGTGTCGGGCAGAATATATATTTTTCCATGCATAGTCTATGGGGGACCTGCTAGCTTTTCTTTGGTTTAGGGCGTGGGAGAAATTACTCATCACTTGTCTGTTGTATTGCCACTGTGGTTAAGCTTATTTTTTTTATTTGTGCATTAGTGGTTGGTTTATGAATCATGGCAATTACTGCTTCTGTGGCTGTGGATTTACCATGTGCATTTGTTGGCAGACAGACACGGGTCCAACTAGACTTGTGTAGATTTGGGCTGGGTTAATGAACCACAGCTAGAATCACCTACTGTAAATTGGTTGTTACTGCTCGAACCAGTTGAGGCTGCCCATATGCCAGAGTATAAAGATTATAGGATGTGGGAGAAGAGCAGAGCATTCCTGGGGGGGGATTGCTGCTGCTGATCTCTAGAGACTTGGCAGTTTTAGGCGTTTTGGTGCCAATGTGCTGAAAATTCCTGCTGAGGGACGGATGACAAACCATAGGAGGGCCTAAGGGGAGCTGAAGCAGCATTTCAGAGACTCTGCCTACGACCTGCTTTTCTGGTTACTCAGGTCACCTGGACGGACGCCGCGTCACGGGTGGCCAACTGCGCTTGCTAAGTATAGAGTTGTCTGAAAAGTTAGGATTTAGAAGTTTCCTTTTATTTTAGAGGTTTGCACACTGGGACCATTTGGACGGACCAGCCGACACCCAATGGAACGGCCAGATCCAGTCCCCGCTAGAGATGGAGCTGGTTGAACCCTGATATTTTGACGTCGCCCACAAAACGATGATGATATTTATTTCTTTGTTTTTCTGGGTTTTGTGTTGTGTAGACCTGCTGTTCGTTTGGCACCTCAGACTGCAGTAGAGCCAGGTTTCTGTTGGGACGTCAAATAGTATTATTTTCGGCTTCCTGAATTTTTATTTTTCATGATCTTTTAGACCAGGATCTAAGTCTGGTCCTGAACACCTACTATCCAGTATCCCTGGCTTCTTATGAGCCACACCTGTTCTTGGGTAAATACCGGGAGACCCGTGTTTTAAACAGTTTGGTATTAATTGTGTTATTGTTTTAAAGTTCTTATTACTTATTTCATATTTAAATTTCTAATTACTCTGTGCAGCAACTTTGGTTTCAAACTATCTCTATCCTGGCCACACCGTCCATCCATCCATTTTCCAAACCGCTTATTGTACTGGGTCGCGGGGGGTCCGAAGCCTATCCCGGAAGCAATGGGCATGAGGCAGGGAACAACCCTGGATGGGGGGCCAGCCCATCGCAGGGCACACTCA
>JAODJX010000001.1:46921169-46934571 GCA_026776945.1 Isichthys henryi
ATCCTGGGTTGTTCCCTGCCTCGTGCCCATTGCTTCTGGGATAGGCTCCGGACCCCCCGCAAC
The DNA here is from genome assembly GCA_026776945.1 of Isichthys henryi. Lineage (NCBI taxonomy): Eukaryota > Metazoa > Chordata > Actinopteri > Osteoglossiformes > Mormyridae > Isichthys > Isichthys henryi. Next base: position 46,921,233 of record JAODJX010000001.1, read on the forward strand.
CCAGTAGGATAAGCAGTTTGGAAGATGGATGGATGGATTATCTTGCATGAACACTAAGGGTGGTTTTCTCAGTGGCCATTTCAAGTCCATTTTAGCATCATAGTTGAATGTAGGAGTGAAATTTCCAAACTTGTTGAGAAAGAGCAGTATTTTCCGCAGATGTTTTATAACATTCTGCAGTTTCTCTTAACCTGCAATGCAAAACAGCTAATTTCATATAGCATTAAATATGATTTGTATCATATAAGATTTGTGTAACTTATATAACTAATATTTATAAAGCACAAATAAAGAACCCATAACAGAGAGGAAATGAAAGATTGTTTGCAGACTGTTGCAGTTGTGCAGTGTATTTTTTGGGGATGCCCTTCATTGAGTTAGAATAAAGTTAAAAGTTAGTCAAAATCTAGTTATCAGCAAATATGAACATAATATGAAGCATTTCCGTTTCTACGAATTGCACCGAATTCATGAATCGAAGTAGTCGTACTGCATAACTGGATTAAGTTTTTGCAAACGATGGTATAGAGAATTACTTCTTCAACTTCTCCAACACGCTGACCAGCAAAGGGGCCGTCAGTGACGCGTGATACTCAAAAAGCACCAGCGCGGTCCTGCCAATTTACAACCGAATCCTGGAGAGCTGGATGTTGTACAACTGGGATGTTCCCCTCACTGGCCCCCATTCACTGCTAGCCGGCACCCTTGCGGCAGCTGTGCACATCTAGGCTGAAGTTTTGGCGATTGAGGCAATTAGAAACCTGTTTCCAACTAGGATGTGACCACCGGTCAATACGTCCATTCTGAGGCTCGAACTAAAGCAGTCACTCAGAGTGCTTATTCCTGCATTAGATCGTTTAACATGAATAAATAAAGACAATCCTCTTCAATAGAGAATGAATTAAGAAGCATGAAGAGGGAAACTTGAAATGAAACAAAAGTGAAGTGGTGTCTGAATTGCTTGTAGTTTATGATTATGTGCGAGTCTGTGCCCTGTAATGGACTAGCATCTCATCCACCCTCATCCCTTATGCTTCCGGGGATAGGCTGCAAGCGTACCACAGCTCTGTAATGGATAGGGGGATATGGAAGATGCTGATGAAACAAAACTATTTATATATATGAATAGATATACATAGTGTGTGCCCCTCTTTCCAAATGTAATTGATTAGGTTGATCCCAATGCGGCTCTAAACTGTTGATCTTCCTGAAATCGAAACGGCCGACAAGTTGCAGAGTTGAGACTGTAGACGTTAAATGTCAGTCGGGTGATCTGGAGCACTGCGCCATTAAGATGATGTGCCACGGTGCAGTACCTCCAGTGAAAAGGCTTGCAGAGGGAAAATCTAATTAGTCTGAAAATGAATTTGGTCTTGCCGTCAGAGGATAGCCTTTGCAAATGTCGCTCGCAAAGCGATTTCCGTTTTATCCTGCCGAAGCCGCACGTGACGACAGAGTGGGTGTCAGGCGAAGAGGGACGGCTGTTATTTGAGGACAAACCGGTCTGATCTACTGACCCACCTTCGACGCGTCAGAATCGGAACAGCATCTATGGGCGTCGGACTAGAAACAGTCTAAAACCACCCATAAATCCATCCATTGTCCATTCATCTCTTCATCCATCCATCAATCATTCGATTTATCCTATGCACGGTCATGATGAGGCTATTCCAGGAAGCACAGAGCACAAGGGCCCAGACACAATGGAAACCCATCATAGGCTACACACTGATTCACCTAACCGCACAGAAGGAAACCGGAGGGGAAACTACGCCACATGGGAAGGACATGCAAACTTCACAGACACAGAGTCAGGGGAGGGATTGGAGCCTGCATCCCTGAAGATATGAGATGAGTGTTAACAGAGCCCAGTCCAGAAATACACGGCAATACATTTTTCAAAGGTAGTTGCTGTAGTGGTGTTTTCTATGCAAATATTTTTTATGACGTTATATTTCTCTCCTTGCAATTTGTTTTTTAACAGATGACTACAAATTGTGTTGCAGTATTGGCACAAGTTCTGTTTGTCCTCTCTCTCTCTCTGACATCTAGGGAGGAACCACAACTGAGAGAATCTTGCTGTAATTTTGTATTCTATATTTGTCCTTAGTGTGACTGGAAATATACAGCAGTGTTACTTAACCCAGTCCTTAGGAACCCCCAGATGGTCAATGTTTTTGCTCCCAGCCAGACGGTCCACATTTTTGCTCCCTGCCAGACAGTCCATGTTTTTGCTCCATACCAGCTCCTGGTAAACGTGAACTGTTGGAGGTCACCAAGGATCACATTGAGAGTCACTGATATACAGAGCTGATGCTGGTTCGCAGTTTATATGCACTGGTTTCTTCGTGTCACAAGAAAAAGATGTTTGAATAATAAACATTGGCGTGAGACTATTATATGTCTGTGAAAGTGTGACAGCTTAGTGAAACCTCTCCTAAAATGACCACAATATTTGCAGCAACCATCCAATACCACCATGAATTTTTTCACTCGACCACTACCCTGCCTTGTTTGGCTAATCAATACCCCATTGAATTATTTAACAAATCAAGATAATTGATTATTTCATCTGGTGGAGAAAATGAACAAATATATAAAATGGTTGAGGTGTCGGTAGACGGGTTCAGGAACCAAAGCACACTTTACTCAGCTTTCCAACAGGATATGAGTAACGTTTTGGAAAACTTCTTGTTTATTTTTATTCCGTTACTGTTAATTTGCATGTCTTATAATGTTAAATTGTGTTTTCTTCTGAGCAAACATGCAATTACTACCAAGATACATAGCCTTAAACATTGTCATTGACTGCCTAAGACTTTTGCACACAATTTGCACACACTTGGCATCCCGGCAAACCTGGTGAATCCTTGCTTTTCTGCGAATGTCACATCTCCCAAGCCCGCAGATGCAGGTGTTATTGATTTTACATTTTTTCTGTCTGACTCTGTTGCCTAATAGACGGGCTGGTGCTTTCGGGAGACCGCAATCCCTGGCTGCTAGCAGGCTGTGGAGTTTTATGGAAACACGACTCCCCCGATTGCTGTTTACATTGGAAAGTATTGCTCTTTTGGACAATTTTCGGGCAATTGCTTCAATTAGTGCCGAGGTTCTCGTAAATACCATCAGCTGGCGGCAGTTGTGTATCGATCAACATTGTAAAAGCTTTATGCATATTGTTTTTAGCTTCAGATTTAAGAAGTGGATCACACTCAAGTATTAATGGACTGTGTCATAACTTGCAGTGAAACCAGCATTTTTTTACACACTACATATTGTGGCATAATCTATTCTATATTCATCCTTAGCGTTACTGGCCAACTGTGGTCATGCTTAGTTATTTAATTAATCAATTAGTTATTTAATTAAAAGTTTTTCAGTTTAAATATCATTTGATTTAGTCTCATTGCTAACATTATTCCACCGGGTGTCTGATGGTGCAGTGGATTTAATTACCATACGTCGTAATTAAAGTGTTTGGTTTGTCAAATTCATGTGAAAAAGTTACACATCCCTGCAGTGTATTAACTATGTTACATACCTACATTCTCTGTTGCTTACACACCTTTGTTTGATTTGCACAGAAATGCTGCTGAATTCTTGCGATTAATGGAGCACAATTTACATTCTGAGTTAAATGAGAAAGTTTGGAAATGGGAGAGGAAGCAGCTATGTCGTTATTAAACATAAAATGTGCAACCAAAACTATCCCAGGACAGTAGTGGAAATGGAAATTAAAACACAACTCTTTAAGGATCATGCCAGAAATATCGCTTCAATCAATATATGCAAAATCCAGACAGCTTGGGGGAGAAATTAAATAATTAAAAATATATAACAAATCCACCCCGTGTTAGAAAATAAAAAAATCTGATGGCAGCCCATAATCCATAGCAATAAAACTGGAACCAGTAAGATGCCTTTCCCAGTCAGTAAAGCTCAGGTCCTAATGGAATATGCATTTTATGGACTCAGAGTATTGAGATGAATATTACTGTCTCCAACATACCTTATTCATAGTTAAAAATTTAAAGGATATTTGATACAATGTTATCTCATCAAGCGGCTCACGTGATACAGTTGTCTTGCATAGTCACTCTCAGGGGAAGCCTTGTAAGTGTTTTTTTTTTTTTATTATTATTTTTAATTAATACCTGAATTTATGCTAAGATACACAAAATTAAGGGCGGCATGGTGGTGCAGTGGTTAGCACTGTCGCCTCACACCTCTGGGACCCGGGTTCGAGTCTCCGCCTGGGTCACGTGTGTGGAGTTTGCATGTTCTCCCCATGTCGTTGTGGCTCCGGACCCCCCCGCGACCCAGTAGGATAAGGGGTTTGGAAAATCGATGAATGGATGGATGGATATACAAAATTATTTCCTCAGTCTGCTATGGGGTTGCTTGGCATGGTGGCTAGCAGTGTTGCCTCACATCTCTGGCTTTGCAGGGTCAAATCTTGCCTCGGGCTTTGTTTGTGTAGGAAATTCCTATGTTGTCTTGGTGTTCTGTGGGTTCCCTTCTGCAGACTAAAATCATGTGGTTCGGTGGAGCCGGTAATGCCAAGTTGCTGGTAGGATATGTGTCCGATACAATATGTACCATATGCTGACATCAATCCGGAGTGTAGTCGGGTCCAGGCTCCCCACAGCTGTGTACTGGATAAGTGATAGGATGTTGGATGACTGATGCTTCAGGATAGATTTTAAATAGCACCAGTGACAATAAACTACATGCTCCATTGCTGTTTTTATTAAATGATTTTTTTTTTTTCATTTCAACATTATCGGCAAGCTTAAAAGTTTATTCATAGAGATTTACACGTATTTATTTAGTAGATGCATTTGTCCAAAATTATCTATATTTGCGGAAGGTTTGAAGTCAGAGTGCCGGGTCCACCAGCATCCAGCGCCTCTGGTGCAGGCAGGGTTAAGAACCTTGCTCAAGGGCGATATAATTACTCTGCTGGCCACAGGATGCAAACCCATGATCTTCTGGACACAGGAACAAACTTATAATCATCTAAGCTACTACCCACATACATATGCCAGTCAAAGTTCAACTGCCCATAGATTACAGAACCTTGCAGGTAAACAACACTGCAGATCAGGTTTTTGTTCAAGGGTAAAAACTGGCAGTGAGGCTTCCTAACTCATAGTATGTGGGATCATCCTGTACTATTAGTTACCACCTATTTTAACCTGATCCAGCTAAAGAACCAACCGCAAGGGGGTTAACCTGCTGACTTAGAGAGTATCAGTATCAAATTTGTCCTACTACTGTGTCAAAGTTCATGTAATATAAGTACTGTAGAATAGTTAGGGAAATCCCATTTGTCCACTTTCCATATGCATTCATTCATTTAAATATCCATTCATTCCATTGCTTATCCACAATAGGGTTGCACTGAACATCTTTTCCAGGAAACATAATGGACATGATCTAAGGGAAACTTTGATGGGAAGGCAGTGCATGTAAGACTCTGTCTGGTGACCAAAGTGGACAATGTGAATAACATTTATGGCTGGAATTCTGCCTTAAAAATGCAAGGCAAGATCTTAAATCAGAATTTGTTACATAGCAGGGGGTGGAGGGTTACAAAGAGTGGAGATCTTCAAAGATTTTGGATCCGTTTGATGCAGCTTAACATAACCTCTCATTGTTTTTGTCAGAATGACTGGATATGTACAATGAGGCGCATATTAAATGGTCTGGCTGGGTGTGTGGTGTGTTCTGCAGGTGTTTAATTGAGTACAGATGGTTGGCATTGTTTCCGAATCGGTGCATGCTTCAGTAGATGAACTGTAGCGTGTTCACATACCATCCTGGTGTGAATTTTAATTTGAAGGATTGGTAAATTTTATGCATTGTACTGCCTCGGGGTTCGGGGGGGGGGGGGGTGGCATTGAGCATTGCAAATTATTTCTTTTTTCATCTGTAGAGCAAAGAAATAGCTTTAAATACTCTCCGATTTGTGACAGGCACTGCTGAAACAAAAAAAAAAATACTGCACACATATTGTGTCCTCAACCTTGAGGTAAAGACTTAATGTCATTGTGGTACTGAGAGAGATTCCTGCTGTTTTGCCTTCAGGCTGTATGAGCAGCTCACTGAAGTTTTTAGTTTCCTTCAGTGTGACTGTTGATATTACTGAGCAGTAAATCTACAGTAAGGTCGTAAATTAAGGTCTTATTAATGGCAGAGGTGGAAAAAAAAACATCTATATCATGGATTTATTGGAAGATCACATTTTTATAGGACATTTTGTTTATCATCACTAACTTGGAGGCTCGTTTTAGGGAATCATAAAGAAAAACAATAAATATGTTGATTTATAGGTGTATAAATGGGTATGGAGTTTGCATTCCCCTTCACTGGGAGTTCATGAAGCAAGGCAAATGTGCAACTTCTCTGGCTGTGGCAGATGAAGGAATGAGAGGATTTCAGCCTGATGGCTGGCGTGCGGGGTGACTGAAAACACACCAAGATGAGTAGTAGAAATAAAAGCAGGTCAGGTGACCATGATCGGCGAGCTATAATAAGAACCTTTGCTGTGAAATGGTGGGGTTTTTCTGAGAGAGCACTTTCGTATATTCTAAAAATATCCCTCCCCGCTGCCGACTTCCTGAGGCAGCCGGACATGTCAGTGCTGCCAATCAGGGGGAGGCTGCACAGCTGGACAAGGGACCGGGGGGACCAGAGCAGGGGGCAGTTGTCTTGGGGGGGCACTTCTGGCTGGATGTCTTCAGGCCGCACAACCCTTGATTGACTCTTTAAACCTGCTGAGACAGACACTGTGCCTTCCATCAATTTTTAATTGGAGAATTATTAAATCTGACTATTGGCTGGCATTCAGTAAAGGCTTCCTTTCACTGTGATATCGCAAATTGTTTCTGTTACTAGATGTGTTGCAATATTCAGGGTTATACAATAGGGTCAGACCTACATTCTGCATTGCAGAATACTTCATCCGCCGCTTCTATATTGCATGAGCAATCGATCGATCAAACCCTGCTCTTTGAGGGAACCATTCTGCTGCTAAGAAGCTACCATTAACCAGAACAGACTATAATTCTTCCTACTTATATAGCCACAACCAGGGCAATTCAAGTTAAATAGTCTGTATGAGAGTACAAAATGATGACCCAATCTGGGTCTCGAACCAGCAGCACGCTGTTCATACCCCTACCCACTACTACAACTGCTGACATTGTTCACTGACCTACTCTATCTTCACACCTGGGAACGTGTAAATGTTTTCTCCCAACTGAAACTTGTTCAAATGTGATCAGATCGCCAGCATAACCAAAGCAAAGTCAAACAAACAAACAAACAAACAAACAAACAAGCAAGAAGATCGAACAGACCGGCCCCGTAGGTCCTACACGGTAAATACTCAATCAAACTGAAAAGATACAAGGTGAGCAGTGGTGCTGAGTAGCACAGCATAAAGTCGTGGCTAGCAGTGTAACGCTAAGACAATTTGCAGTTTGGCACTATTATATTTTAATCAAGATGCTTCAGTTCTATCTCCTATCCAGTTATATATAATTAAGATCGTAGACCTAATGACATCCGATGGGCAACTGACCAATGCAGTTAATTTATAAGAAGGACAGTAATAATGACCGAGAGGCATATCCTCTCTGGCTGAACCTGAAAAAGCAGTTATGTAGGATTAATAAAGTAATTTTACTTTTTTTTTTCCTTCGGTGATATATTCTTACGGCATTCAGGAGTTACAATGCTAAGAACATTCACCACTGAGTCATTAAGAGAGTATTCAGGAGCCAGTAAAGGAGCTTTTATTCATACTGTGGCGCTAACATCGCTAAACCATAGTCATAACATTGCCATCATTTTCCAAGTAGGCTGAAACTAAAACAATAAATTAATGAATATAACAAAGCATCTCAGTATGCAAATGACAAGGGTTTTGTATGGCACAAAAATTTCTGTGAAACAGTAAATGACTCGGTCTTGTATTACGTTGTACAATGGTATCGTATTATAGAACCCAAATTTAATTTCCCATTTTCGAGATTAATCACTCATACATGGTGCCTTGGGGTTACCTTTGTCAGATAAAACTCACAAAATGGCTTTAGGTGTGACTTGCCTGCGAATAGCCTTCGGAATGATCCGATTTGGACACTGTAAGCAATCTCGTAATTATGGATCTGTACTATAGCAACTAGCAGAAGAGCTTTGTTGGTGGTGTCACCTTTTCTGGGGGGTGGGGGGTAACTTCCATGATTGAATTGGAAAGAATATGATTCTATATTTGTTGCTGGGACTCTGTTGCTGTGGCGATGTTACACTAAATCCCTGATAATTGCACAGTGACTCTATGTAAATTATCAGTGGGAAACACCCCGGAGGGTGGTAGCCAAACGATATGGCCACAGATTATGTGCAAAAACACAATTTGTATTTGTTTCCCTCACATACACCCGATCTGGAAATAAACATTTGTTTAGAAATCAGAAACACTGGATTATATGGTATGCACTATGTCCTACTACCGGACCTACATTATTCTGTTAAATTTCAAGTCAGACCCTGTGACCTGAATGCATCCGTAAATGGCCAATGCAGAGTTTATAAGATCCCCTTTCGGATGAATAAACAGACTCCTGGATAAACCACAGGGACAAAGAAAACAAATCTAATTTTGCAGGTCTTTCTGTTGCATGACCTTTCCAACTCCATGCAACTGTGAGTCCTTTGCAGTTGGCTGTTGTTTATTTTCTGAAAGAAATATTGAAGTGCCACTTGTTTATGTTAGGAAGGAATAGGACTAAATTAAGGCAAAGTAACACCTCATTATAAGGAGCATATGTCAGGTGGTGTTGTGTTAGCATGGTAACCCCTCAATCTGCAAAAAGTAAACACACAGCTTAAAATAGATCAAAGATTTTATTGACAGCTCAGTATGCCAATAACCATCATGGCAAGATCTGTTCTGAATTATAACCCAATATCTATGCAGTTACATCTATCCATGGCAGCTTATCTAGTACATGACCAAGCACGGGCAGAATAAGCAGATTCCATATACAGACAGGGAGTGATTTGGGGAATTGGAAACCCCATATTTTTGGTGATGTGGGCAATAGTTCTACTGAGAAACGGCTACACATATTTGTCTTCAAGCGCCAAAAGATTATTTTTCCTACGAACACTTTAAGCAACGGAAGATTTTCACATCTTTGGGAATGATGTGTGATGTAAGCCTATTGGTGGTCCTTGACTATTCTTTTGCATCATCTGAAAATAGAAAGTTTTCACATTGAAATTTTCAGAAGACTTGCTAACTTGAAAGAACATAGTTAATATTTCAGACAGGTCATCCTGTTTCAGAAAGATGGATCAGTCAGAAAGAAACATCTAGTTGAGGTTTAAGTAAAATATAAATGTTCTGAGAAAAAATATGTCCTTGGTGAGTTTTTTTTTTGTTACCTAAGGCGAGTGCTTCATAAAGACAAAGACTGTCAAAGGGAGGTCTGTGAAGGAAAGCTGTATTTAAAAATTTGCCTCTATGAAAGACCACTGCAATTAAAAACTTCTCTTGTGTCTTTATTTTGGCAAAGATTTGCAGAACGGATGCCTTTCACAAACCAAGTACTTCTCTTATAATTTCTATAATGCTAGATGTAATGGATAAATAATCATGTATATAGAAATATATATACATTTTGACACAAACATGCACAAACGCACGTGCGCGCACACACACACACACACACACACACACACACACACACACACACACACACACATTAAATAGTCCAAACTGAGGAAGACATGGAGTACAGTAACCAAAGAAGTATAATGATACAAGTTGTCTTTGTGCGACCTGCCAACCAGGACATGCACGATACACCGACACCTCGCACGTGCCCTAATCCTAGCTGTCAACACGACACTGGGTTCACACAATAGAGAAGATCCTCTTTCAGATTCCACACACTAATACCATATGGCTCCTATTTTATCAGGATTTACCAGCAACTTCATTCAGGCTCACAGTGCAAACTCCATGCATACTGTAGGCTGAAATGGCTTCATGATTTCAGCTGAATTTAACTCTTAAAAAGTTTTACCCTGACCACTTCTAAAGGCTTACGGTCATTACTAATAGACAGTCGACAAATTACCTTATGTATAATTATGATTTCTTTTACAGAATTATTAAATATTAAATTAAATGAAAACAAAAACCTTTACCTTAATTTGCCTAAAAGATGTGCATCTTCATAATGCTGACTCATTCCATCAAAAATTCCAGCATCTAATATAACGTCTCCCACTGTAATTCTTGAAGATCCAGTCAAAAACGTAAAAAGTACTGGTTACTTTGGTACACCATGTCTGCAAAAGGGGGTAATATTTCAGTGATGAGCCAACTTACGATGGTGCCATGACTCAAAGGTGGAAATCCCATGAAACTCCTGTGCACTACTGTGCCCACATTGGCTATTTAATATTAATCGGGTGACCTCAACCATGGCACAGCCCCTCCAGGGGTAACCCTATTGTCTCATGACTCCTGGGTGGGGGTTTAAAATCCATGATATAGCCACCACTCTCTATATGGAATTTGCCTGTTCTCCAGTAGATGTCTTTAAATTGCCCATGGTGTCCATATATGTCCTGTGATGGACTGACATCCCGTCCAGGGTGTACGCTCCAGCATCCGTCTGTAGTGTGTGGGGGGCAGAAATATTGTTTTTATGTTTTGGCATTATATTATCGTACTAAATCATTAGATAATCAAAATTAATCCAGTGGGGATCTCTTATAGGACCGTCTATACGGTGAGTATCGCTGTCAGGTTCACTCGTGTATTAATGTGTCCCTGCTGAGGATGTTTCCTATGTTCCCAAATCGCAAAGTGACATTTTCCTCTAATCTTCCAACTTCCCTCAGTGGATCTTTCCCATCTCCAGTACCCCACAGCACATGCAGCCTGTTGCAAAAAAAAAATGCATTAAGATTAATAAGATTCCAGTGGCTGGTTAGTTTACAGTGAGGGAGCGATGTGCTGATACCGTGACACTGGAAAGTGGCTGAGTCAGCTACACCATATAATGGGCTGGTGCGCCATACTGTTGGTATTGACTGTTTCCCACGTCCTTCCTGTGGCCAGGTTTTGACATTTCCCAGCTGGCAGACAAAACATAACAGCGCAAGAAACCCTCAGCGTGAGAAATCCAGACTCTCTTCCCTCGAATCTCCTGATTGGAGCCTCTTACAAAACTATATGTCCGCAAGAGAGATAATTTTTCCCTAAAACAAAATTACTGACATTAAAATAGACCACACCGATGCACTCAAAGAAGTGTTTTTTTTCCCATGTTTTCCAACCATATGGGAGAAACCATAAATGCAGCCATCAGCTTCTGGATACCTGTGATATCGATGTGGTATCGATGTTGGAGAGGCAGACATACTGATGAATTGATGCATGTGGAAGAGATGTTATTTTTAGATACTGCCTGTTCACCTTGTGTCTACCTTCCTCCTGAGTGTATCTCCCCAGGATAGATTCAGTGAACTTCACCTGCCCTATGAATTAGAGTCACCTCTGAAAGTATATGAGATGATGAATAGCAGAGAGTAGCTCAGACAGAGTGACTTGAATTCGCTGAACTCCCTTTCCCGCCTTTGAATGCTGTGCAATTTTTAGATCAGTTACTGGTGGATATGATGTCACAACAGTCGAAACCAGCATGCAAGATGTTTAAAATTAAACCTCATAATCCACAATCCAGAAAAAAATTACTTGTCTCAATCAAATTTGCCGAATTCATCCATCCATTATCCAGTATAGGGTCGCAGTGAGCCTAGAGCCTGTTCCAGGGATTGTAGGGCATGAAACAGGGGACACCCTGAATGGGATGCCAATCCAACACAGGGCTCTGTCTCTCTCTCTTTCTCTCTCTCTCTCTCTCTCACACACACACACACACACACACATACATACATACACATAGTTACTCACTACAAAGCTACTACTACACCTAAAATACTCAGAGGACTTGCCTAATTCTAATTTTCACGTTTGTCAATAAATATACTGTATACAATAATTCCTGCCTCAGTATTTTACTGTGGAATTCCTAACAGATTTACAGGGGATTAGAAGAAGAGTCATCTGACTGTCTTTTAACTTGAGGATTAACAATATCAATCCCCATGCCAGTCCTGAAGCTGCGCTGAGATGGGCCTGTCCCGTGATATGCATAGGGAATACCACAGGCCTGAGTGCGGATGGCTTCAATTACAGGCTCTGGGATTGCATTGAAATTACACCAAGGATCCTGGATCTCACAGAAACAAAAAAAAATGTTGGATCTGACCATTTTCACAAATTGCCCGGATTCAAAGAAATGCAACTCACTACAGAGGTGAGAAGTCTGTGCGCCTAATCTGCTCAATCATAAAACAGTGGTTCTGCTATAGTATAGTTTAACACATCATTAGGAATAATGCACCCCCCCCCGCGCCCAATTCAGCAAGGTACACAATAGACTCCCCCAGAGGGTCAAAGCTTTAATGTTCTAACATGCTAGGCTCCATTGACAAATCTGCTCTTTCAGACTCCATACTGTGTAAGACTTGTATGTATCTGCATCAACAATAGACAATTCATGTAGACTATATTACTATATAATCAAGAGAAATCCTGCATGAACAAAAGGAAAAACATAGAAATTCAACACATGCATAGAGCAGGGGATTCAAGCCTACAAGACTGCAAGGTAGAAGGTAACTGTGCTAACAAACCACCAACTACCATATAGCACTTTTGGTTTGTAATTATATTGTAGTAAATTAGGTGTGACAGAGACACCCCTAGTAGAGTGCCTGAGATAAGGGAGGGTCGTCTCCATGTCAAGGCTCTCCAGGCCTCCTTCCCTTGACCTCATATGCCCCCCCCCCTCCCCCCCGTCCTCGTCTCAGGCGATTTGTTTCGGAAGTCGCGTTTATAATGTTACGCCTGAGCTATCAAGCTGGTGGGTTTGACATTCAGCTTGCGGCCATGTGTCGTGTGTCCAACCTTGAACTCAGTAATCATCCACTTCCATCTTCTAAGCTCATTTTTCAGTATTTGATATTTTTGATTACGGTCAGATGATGTTCCAGTGAGGTGTCGTGCTTTATTTGCTGTCCAAATTGCATGAAAGCAAAACAAGACATTTCTTTTATCTCCGGATTTGCATTAAAAACGAAAAATAAACTGCGACCGCTGCTAGAGTCACCCACGGGGGGGGGGGGGGGGGGGGGGGGGGGGGGGGGGGGGGGGGGGGGGGGGGGGGGGGGGGGGGGGGGGGGG
>JAODJX010000001.1:46942106-46954031 GCA_026776945.1 Isichthys henryi
TGCTTCTGGGATAGGCTCCGGACCCCCCGCGACCCAGTAGGATAAGCGGTTTGGAAAATGGATGGATGGATGGATGGGTCAGAAAAGTAAAAGCTTCAATATTGGCCATAAACAGTACCAGTCAAAAGTTTAGACACATCTACTCACATAAAGGTTTATTTGTACTATTTTCTACATTTTAGAATATTTCTAAAATAATATATATGGAATTATGCGCTGACTGAAAAAGTGTTAAAAACAAATGCTGGGAGGGCTGTAAGTTGGGACTCAGAAGGTTGCTGGTTCAAATCACATACTCAGCAGAGTAATGTCGCCATTGAGGCCCTGAGTAAGGCCCTTAACCCCAAATTACTCCAGGGACTGGCTGATCCTACATTCTCCTCTAAGCCAGCTTCATGAGGTGGCCTCCTGGGATGCTTTTCCAGCTGTCCTGAAGGAGCTCCCACATACTGTGAGCTCTTATTGGCCATTTTATGTTCATTATTTGCTCAAACTTCTCCCAAACCATCTGTACTGGTTTTAGGTCAGGAGGCCAGGTCATGTGATACTCCATCACTCGCCTTCATAGGCAGCTTGACGTGTCCAAACTTTTTTGGTGCTGTATATACATTTGTTCACTTTCTCCAACTGCCACGCTCTGGTCAGCAATTGTCCAGGCCCTCATGATCCCAATCACTCCCCTCACAGACAACGCAAAGGCCGCTGTGTCACCTGACCAGCTTGATACTTTGGACATCCTTTGCTACTGTAGCTCCTGGAGGATGGGCTCCTCATGGTTCCTCCCAAGGTTTCTTCCTTCTGTGGAGTTTTTTCCTGCCACTGTCGCCTCTAGCTGGCTCACTGGGGGCTTTGGGTGGGGACCATGTAAAGCAGTTTGAGACCATGTAATGTTGTGGAAATAAATTGAATTGAATTCAATTGAATCGAATAAAAAAGAAATACAGGATACTGTCTACCTTTGCCTTGAGGTGATTTGTTTTGTGTCGCTTCATATATCTGCATGGCGGGGGGGGGGGGGGCAGCCACCTTTTCTGGAAGGTGGAAATTACCAGAAAGTCATTCCTGCATTTAAAAGCCTGTCGTTTCTCCTCAGAGAGGCCCTGTCTGGAAGCCACAGTACGAGTAAACTAGGCTGGAAGAGGCTCGCAGCTGAAAGTCAGCCGAGTTAATCTAAAGTTTGAGAGACGCCTCTTTCAGGCCTGTTACTTTGCTACCCTGTATTCATTTGATGTTTTTCATCACAGAGGAACCTTGATAAGGACTTACTTATTTATTTCCCCCTTCATGCATTAAATCGCGCTCCGCATTGGCTATAAAAAGGCCGGCCTCGCGGTGGCGCCGGTCCCCATCCCGTCCCAAACAGTCACACCTCGGTGAGGTAGAACCAGTGGATTCAGAGATATTCACATTCCACTGACAGCTCCTAAAATACAATCGGCGTTTTACATGTCAGCTTCTGGTACATAATTAGCCCTTAATGCTCTCCACCTGCTCCATCTGGGAGTTAATGTTTAAGATGTATTTTTTTTTGACAACTGCTCCTCCTGTGAGACACCCCTGAGGATTAGGCTCACAAAAGGGCAGCGTTAAAAGCTTCATCAATACATCATCTTCATTTGGCCCTTTCAGCCACGCAGCCAAGGCTCACTCCCTGCATAATCGACATCCCGATTTGGATGCCCTCCCCCGGTGAACCGTCCTGTCATCGTATTTTGCAATGCGGCTCCCGCTGATCAGGTGCACCCAGCATGATGTCAGCCCCCTATAGTCAAGGAGGCGAGGAGTTTTTAGCTATGCTAGCTAAGTCATATCTATTTCTGGAAGCTTGTGTAGGTGGCTATACATATAACTGTGGCTATTTTAACTGTTGGGCCAATAAATATAAACTAAACTAATACAAAACGATAACGGGAATAATTATGGTAAACTTTGTGATCGTATGTTAATACTAAAGAAACATTGAATATCAGGAATATCAGAAATTATATCTTATATAGGATAAGATGATATCTAAAAGCAAAGAAGGCTGAACTGACATTACATTTATTGATTGACATTAACTGGAAACTTCTACTGCACTGTTCTCGACCAGCATGCTTAACTGAGACCCTGCAATGTGCTCTCTGCTTCCTGGGATAGGCTCCAGGCTCGCTGTGAAGCCCAACACCCATTGTGGTGCTCTAGATCAGCTTCAGGAGGTCTGCAGAAGCATTTTGTGAATGACAAAATTTCGGTATAATCATCCGGCTTACGTAATCTCCTTCTCGCCTCCTGTTGGAGCCTGGAGCCTGTCGGCGACCTTTGTTTAAGAAATGCTAACCCTCTGATATACTGGATAAGCAGTCTAGGTGGGTGGCTGGGGGAATAGGTGGATGCTAAAAGTGAGGAATAGTGTAAGACAGAAATTGCCTAAAATTCTACACCACAACAACACATGCAGTTTGAACCTTGTAGAGTTGTAAGTTTTGTTATTGCATGTTTTGATTTACACATTGAAATTATTGTAGGGGTGGGGACAAGTGCATAGGGGGACAAGAGGAACAACCACGGCACAAATAAAGGACAAAACATTGGGGGTGACTTTCTAAAGAGTTTCATACCTTGTGTTTCAAACTCAAGCCACTCGCTCCCTGTACTAAATGTATTTACAAAATTCCTCACACTCCTGATTTAAATAAATTTCCCTGTCATCTCAGTACCATAAGTTCAGCAACTGATGTTGTTTTGCTTGGAACTAAAGCTGTGTACTGAGTTTAGGACACTCGTATTGTAGGTTTTATGTTTTGCTGCTAATGTATTCTATTGTCAGCAGTGATTGACTGTTGCACGTCCTGTTACACATCTTTTTGTCAGCCCACTGGTTGGTCTCTTTATCTTACGGAAACAGCTAGAGTGTGACATTGAATCCTGATGTTTGAGAGGCCTGTGTCACCTTTCTTAGCTGCAGACACCTCCCTCTGCAATTAGCACACAATGATGTAGGGAGGTGATCCCTTCCCATGTCCATGGTCAGCTTTGGCCCTTTGAATAACCAAGCGGTACGGATTGCAGTGTAAATTGTTCCATTTAGCCCCAGCTGGGGGGGGGGGGGGGTCACACCAAAGAATAAGGTGACAGCTCCCAACTCTGAGCTCTGTACATGAACCACGGCTTGTTCAGAAGGCCGATCCCTTGATTTTGCACAACCCCCTCACCCTGGCAAAGACCCAACTGGATCACATCAATTAGTCAGCATTATAGAACTCTCTGCCATTGCTAATGACTTATTATTTGGGCGACGAGTTCCTAAGACTGATTAGGGCTCATTGTGATTAAAGACAATAGGAAACGTCCTAATAGTCCTGGTAGTGATGTACACTGGGACTGTAACAAAACTGATAGCAAAACAATACCAGCAAATAAAGACAGGTTCCTAATTTGTCAAAGGGTTACAGATATCCAGGCTTTCCTGCTTACGTTTTTCCATTTGTTTTAAGGGTGATAAGCTTGTCGCCTTCCCATCTCTGGTGTCTTTAGGGATGGGGAGGAGGGGGGGGTTGTGTGACATAGGGCCACGGATTGCGAGAACGTGATGCGGGCATGAGAAAGGCCGGATAGGCTCCCACTGTCTCCATTAAGCATTGGCGATGTCTTCTGTCACTGTCAGCGCTCAGCTTAACAAGCTGGGAGCGCGTGGCTGGTGGCAGAATGGCGGGGGGGGGGTCGCCCGCGCGCCGGCCAGCCGAGATCCGTCTCTCGGTTCGCTGCACTGAGCAAGCGGAAAGAATGAGTTGGCATCTCAGGTTGAGAATGAGAAGCCCAGCATAGTAGAGCACACTGGTAAATGTGAAAACAGAGGACAGTGTGAGAAAATGCAGGGTACACCGAACGCCAAATCCGCACTCCGTTCTGCATCATAACTTTGCAACCTTTCGCACGTCAACCTATCAAATAAAGTCAATCAAAAATCATAGGATATGACCAAACACTATCCAACTTCCCAGAATTCTCTCTACAGCACCACTCCTCATTCAGTGACCGAGTTCCATTCCAACGACCAGATCATTAAGTGAAATGGTTACTAAGTGAAAATCACGGTAGCCTAGTGACTTTTCTTCAGCCTCCATACCCAATTTTTTTATCCTTCGTAAAGACATAAAGTGAAAAATACAATGGTGAATGCTTGGGTCGCAGTGCTGACTCACACTCCCGAGGATGTGGGTGTGGAATCCGGTCTCCTGTGTGTGTAGGGTTTGCGTGTTCACCACTAGTCGCTCAATTCCCCCCCAGCTACTCGGGTTTCCCTGTGCAGTCTACAGACATGCATTCAGGCTAATGGGTGCTTCTAAGTTGCCTGTACCGATAATATACCAGTAATACAAAAGATATAACTCATTAATTGAAAGGCATAATAATGGAGGTGAGAACTAAATATAGATTTAATTTTGTGGTCTCCTCAAAAAATGGTCTGCATTGAAATTTACATTAATTTAAAAACTGTATAAAAATGCATTATCTATATCTGAGGACATTGGTGCAGATGGGAATTGGTGTTAAATTGCCGTCTACACAGTGCTGGTTGGGCTGTTTGTACAACAGCAGCTCTAATTATATATATATATATATATATATATATATAGGTGGCTATAACGGCAGTTCATTCCCTGCTTTTGCCAAACCTCTCCCTGTGCTCAATGGGCTGATTACCTCATCCTCTCTAGCCAGTCAAACTGATCAGATGTAACCATGGAAACCAGCCTGTCCCCCTAGATCCTATGCCTGTTTTTTTCCCATCATGTGGACGCCTTGCCTGAGTTACATATACTCCCACTGACACATGTCACATGTGTCAGGGTTCAGATTTGGCCTAGTATAAGGCAGACAGGGGAATTTGCCGTAAGTTACTGAGTATTTCATCTCCGATTTCGCCATCTCCACTGTCAATGAACGTCTGTGTAACTGGCATTTTCAATAGCCTGCAAGACAAGAATATTTAACTACCCTAATGCTGCAGGACATACACAGTCATTAATGGAAATAGTTCTCCCTTGACCCTGAGAATGTGGCCCCACATGATCTCGGTTTGCTTTGTGTATTGTCTTTGCCACCAGCCATACCACCTGTGATTCAGACTAGCAATCCACCTGAAGCTAAGCCGGTTTGGGCTTCACCAGTGCTTGGATGATAGCCCAGCTAGGAAAGCTGGGTTGCTGCTGGAAGAGGTGTTGGTGTGGCAGGTTGGCCCATCCTGTGGTCAGTGTGGATCTCAGTGCCCCAGTGGGGTAACGGGGAAACTATGCTATACTGTAAAAATGGTGCCATTCTTTGGATGAGACGTAAAACCAAGGTCCTGATTCTCTGTGGTCATAAAAGATCCCTGGGAATCTTCTGACAAAGTAGGGCTGGTACGCTGACTAAAATTACTCACTGTGACCATATCACAGCTGGCCTCCTAATCATCCCTCCTAATCATCATACCTAACTGGTGAATTCCCTCCTGCCCCTTAGCTACTATGCGGTAAGTATACTGTCACAGAATGACTGCTGTTGCATCATCCAGGTGGGTGATACACAGCGGTGGTGCTTGAAGTGCCTCCCCATGGGTTCTCTAAAGAACTTTGGGTGTTTTGAAAAGCCTAGAATTCATTCATTCATTCCTACTAGTAGACTCATGCTAGTTCCATTCTCATTGTCGACAACACCTACTGTAAATGGGAGTGTTCTGTGCATGAACTGTGCGTGTATGAAAACTTCCTGGAGAATTGCCCAAGGATGTATTCTCCTTCCATACTGACTAAAAATTGCTTATAGCAAAATCAATTGTTAATAAACAATTGTCTTTTTGAGTATCCCCAGTCTCCAGTGTTACTGAACTTCCATTACTAAAAATATAATTAACTTATTATAATTAATTATAAAATGCAAATGAACACTTTCAGTGTGAATTTAACACCACCAGAGTTGTTTTATTTATTGGCAGAGCAATTTTAGGATGGTATTAAATGTTTTTTTTTTTTTAGCTATTTTTGCTATAGTGAATAATACATGTGTGGCCCGGATGGCTCTTTGGGTCGCAGTGCTGACTCACTTTGTTTAATTATAGCAAAATCAATTGTTAATTAACTATTGCTTTTTAAGTACCCCCAGTCTCAGTGTTACTGAACTGAAAAATTATACTAAAATAAATTAAGCGACAATTATAAAATCATTAAATGTAAATTAACGCTTTCAGTGTGAATTTAACACCATCAGAGTTGACTGTTGTGTTGTTATTATTCCTTGATTCAACGAGAGGGTCCAAGTAGCCAGATCCTTTAAACATCCGTTTCTCCTACTTCCACACATATAAACTTTAGAAATAAAGGTCAATATTTGGAAAGAACTGAAAGAATTCAATATGATTTCTGCAATTCTAAAGATGGAATTCTATCAGTGCCCCCTACCTGTTCCCCATGCTTCCTGGAATAGGCTTCATACTCGCCATGACCCTGAAATTGATAAGTAGTTTTGGAAGCTGAATAGATGGATGGATGAATTCTTCACCTATAGAATTCCGCATGTGCTGTGCAGATGCTTACACACTCACTGTAACGCTTTCACGATTCTTAGTGGGTGGCAGTTGCCCCAAAAGAATATGGCTGATAATCGCAGGGTGAAAAATACAGTATGTAGCGATAGTGGAGAGTGATTCGGTATCCTCAGGTAACAGCAAGATTCCCACCAGGCAGGCTTGATGTTGGGTGTTGAAGCAGGAGGAGGCGACATAACAAAAGGATTTACGCTTGCATGAAAGAAGACAGAGATGAAATACATTCTGGACTTTGGGTATTTCCACAGGTGACTTGAGTTGGGCATCAGACATACTGTGGTGTGCTTTTTTAAATCCCACTAACTTTTATCCTGATGTATATCCTTGGTATAAAAATGAAGGACAAGCAGACTCATTTAGACGGCTTTATGGAGAAGCCCATATCGGAATGTTTTGTGCACTCTGCATTCAAAATTCAAATTAAGCCTGCTTAATTATTTATTCAGTGCCACATAAAGTAAAAAAAGTAAAAATAGCCCCATCACAATGACATTTTTAGCTGTTTAGCTGATGCCGTTAAGCACGACGACTGACAGTTTGACATGTTTATAGATGCATTATGTGCAATTCAGGTTAAGTACTTTGCTCAAGTGAACAACAGACAGTTATTGGTTGCACTACATGCTCTTCTGCAAGAAAATTAGACCATTCATCATTTGTCTTAAGAGCTTATCTGACACTAATGTCCCATAACATGTGCACTGTATTCCTATCAGTTTAGTGCATTTTATATCCCTGGGTGTCATGTGATTGTGTGGCTGTTGAATGAATAGGAAAAACTGAAATGGAACTTTTCTATCCTCACCATAATCATTATAATGTATTATTATTATTATTATTATTATTATTATTATTATTATTATTCCATCCAGACAGTTAATTATATGTTTCTTTATGTCATACCACCACCTGCATTGAAAGAAATAATTTCTTATACTTATAGTACTTAGCAAATAGAGATTCCATTTCTGATTTTGTTTCTGAATGATCAGGATCCCAGGAAAAGGGCCTTTCCCTGTCCCAGTCAGCTCAGGACATAAACTCAGGATAGAATATCAGCCCAACACACAATCACATGAGATGGGCAATACTGGGCTGTGGAAAGCAACATGAGGAGGACATGCAAAATAGTATCGCTATTATTATTGTTGCTCTTCTGGAGGACTTACATGGGTGTTTCTATTTTTCCAGTTTTATGGCACGACTATTGGATATCAGTGTTAATATTGCCCCCTGGTGGGCAGTAGTTTGTAAGACATGAGAAAAAAATTTGAAAATAATTTGCAGGACGGGCATCCACTCGTCTTGTGTGCCCACATTAATCATACATCATACATACACTCAAGTCATAATAAATGACTAGTTGTTCATTTTCCTTTAATCAAGGTGACCTACATAAATCACAATAAACCACAGTGATTTGTGAGGCTCTGTCTTCAAGGTGTATGTTTTGTGCAATAATTGGGTCAGTGAGTATATTGAAAGTGAAGAAACTTTACAGCAAGTCTATGCGTAAATGGAGTTTCCTAATTACCACACTTGTGCACATCTGCCGGAGAGCCTGAGCCAGTCTGGGCAGTTTGTGAATGTCACTCATTTTTCAGGCGGCCCTGTCTCAGTGCTTATAGCTCATGAAATTTAATCCGTGTTTTGGTGAGAAAAGCTGTTGTGCCCAGGAGAGCTAAATTTCCCAGTGGCCTCAGCGACCTCGACAGATCCATTCCATTATTGTAGGACTGAGCACACTGGGGCAAATAGCCCAAATCCCTCTTTAGATGCTACTAGATAACGGGAAGACGCATGTAAACTCACGGAAATGGCTGGTCCCACTGCGAGCGGCAGGATAATGGACCGTTAACGCGTCCTTGAATGGAATCCAGGAGAACGAAGGCGTTCCACCCTTCGTTAACCCAGAAGAAATGATTTGCGTTTAAATGGCGTCAAGTACATTTTCATGTTTTATGAAGAAGGAAAGCAAACAATTATTTGTTTAAACTGACAAAGAGGGAAAATGTTTGCTCTTTATCTCACACTACGTGTGCTGGTTTTGAGGAAGGGTTGTCACTACAGGCAGGACACTACGAATGATATTTCATTATAGCGTAACATAATTGCACAGCACAATAATTTTATTGGACGTTTAGTCGTAGACATTGCTTTTGATCATATATACATATGTGTTTGTATGCATATGAGCCCATATAAGTGGCAGATAATGGATGGATGGATGTGTTGTATATGTATATCAATATGTATATATACTGTAATTGTGTTGGTGCTGATAAATAATTGAACTACCTTCTGCTGGATGCTTTCAATGTGATCAAAGTGGCAAACAGGATAGTTAAGCTTACCTGTTGTTTGGCTGAGAAGACATGACCAAAAAAATGTTTTACAAAGGTAGGACGGAGCTGTGGGCTTGAAAGCTTATTATTTTTGGCTTTTTTCTATACTAGGTGATGTACAAGTATGTTTACAATGCTAAAAATGCTAAAAATATTCTACTGTCTGAGAAGCAGTGCGGCCTCAAAACCCTTCTGGTTTGAATGACCTTGATTGGAATGGTCCGCACGCAATTCTATGGCCGTGGAGCAGAGCTGATATGGACAAAGAGAGGGTGGCTGGCGGGTTTGTCTGCTCCAGGGGAAAAATTTCCAGGCTCCTGCCAGCAGTTTGAGCTTAACCAACAAAGGGTTAATCAATGTAGACCAGTGTTTCCCAATCCGGTCCTCAGGGAGCCACAGTCGGTCCATGTTTTTGCTCCTTCCGAGCTCCCTGTCAGATAGTCCACATTTTTGCTGCCTACTAGAAGCTTAGTGGGAGCAAAAACGTGGAGACTCTGTGGGTCCCTGAGGACCGGATTGGGAAACACTAATATAAACAACAATGTCACAGGCTTTAGGTCTTTACTATGCCAGTCAGTGTGTGTGTGCTCACTGTCAGTCACACAGCTTCAAGACCCATTCAGCCTTGATGCTCAGTCCTGCGTGGTTTCTAGACGGGAGCACAGATGAACATTGTCTTCGGTTCAGGCTTTGTGGTTAAACCAAGAACCCAAGATCTGAATGATTCTTATTGGTATCTCATTGATACAATCAATTTTCTCAATAATTTTAATTATCACACTAATAAATCCTGCTTAATTGTTTTACGTTGTAATTCGTATAATTCTAGCTAATGTCCTGCTAGAATTTTAGCAAACTGAAGGCTTATACATCTCATTCCTCAAAACAGTTTTATTATTATTATTTTTGTTCAGTGTGGCTCCCACAACAAAGAAACCTTTCTGCAGTTCCTACCCACAGCCTAACACCCACTGTTAAGTACCTATACCAAGATAAATGGGAAGGAATTAGAGGAGGCTTCAGAGATTTGCTGCTGCCCACGGGGCGAAGTCTGGGCTCCTGGCTGGACTCATAAGCACGCTCTCCGTCTTGGGAGTTGATGGATGCTGCTTCCATAAGGAGCTGAGGGATAAACTTGCCATCCTGTTGAAGCTTGTGTAGAAGAGTGGGCCTTCCAAGGTTATTAATCATTAGCAGTTAGCTGGGATTGTTACTCGCGCCTTATGGTTTGGATTACAGATTGGAAAAATTATTTTAAATGATCACCTTTATGTTACATTCATGCAGATTTATGAAGACTGATTGATAGAAGTTGATGAAACAGGAATATAACACACAGTCATCCATCCATCCATCCATCCATCCATCCATCCATCCATCCATCCATCCAACCATAACCACTTATCCAATGGACATTGGATATATACAAATATTCAGTTCAGTCACTAGTGTGGAGGTTTCATTTTCTCAGTGTGGGGTTTTCCCCCATTAGCTTACCTACACATCAGGCTCCAGACAGGCTGGGTCTCTGAATGAACGTGAGGCAAGCAGCCCATTCTGACACGAAAAGGGCGACACGCTTTCGCCTAAGGAAGTTAAGTAACAGCACATCATCCTGGTTCCGCGTGGACGGTGCTGTCGGGCCGGGTGGGAGCGCCATCCGGCGACGCTTTCACAGCGGCTGTCACTGGAGGACGATTACTGACCCTCAGGCCGTCCTTGAGCAAGGGCCATTTCGCTGCAGGGTTCCTTCGGAGATATCTCGCAGGGTGGGGACTCTCCCAAAAACGCCATGTTCGGGCTGTGTAACAGACAAGATATTAATGTCGGTGCACGAATGGAGAAGATGCATAACACTGGGCTTATGGAACACGACTGCTAAATGAAAAGAAAGGCATTGAAAACATCATTCCGGGAAATGATATTAACTCACTTAGCCTCAAGTTAATGTAGCTCTTAAAAGCAGATCGGGGAAATCAAGCCGCCCTGCCGTGGACTGCCAGCCCATCCAGGGTACCCTCTGCCGCCTGGGATAGGCACCTGGACTATTTCACAACTGTGTACTGGGGAAATGATTAGAGGATGGATGGATGGATGGAAATGAGAACAGGAAATGCCTCGTGTGCATTGACTTATAAAATAGGAATGAAAATGAGTTCCATAGCCAATCGCAGGGCGCACAATCGCACATGCATAGTCTTGGACTGCAGAGAGAAACTCGAGACCTTTTGGTGAAAACATGCCACTGTAACTATAACAGATGTTGTAAGAATTTACCCATAGTGCCTGATCATCTTGGCAATGACATGGAAGGTCTCTTCCTGTACCCAGAAGTGATTTGGGCATCTTTCACCATTTTTCAGGCAAGTATTACACTAAAACCATAAGATTTTTTTGGTGACATGTATGTGGCAAGTTATCTGTAACATACAATTCCCACCATTTGTAATGGCATCCTTGGTAAAAGGCTCTGATAAAATTTATCCACTTGAACTTACCTTCAAAATATTAACAGACATATTACCTTTGATTGGAGCACAATAATTACATTCTTACCATAAAACAAAAACATTTTTCAATATTTGTGCCACAATCATTGGCACCCCCTAGAAAGTCCAGTTCGTCTGTCCTGATTTTATAAACCACATTGTCCATTAAAAACCTGTTTGTTCGCTGCACTTGGGTTTCTACCTGAAATTATTACCCTCTTACTATGTTTGTCTTGCAATTCATGGACTTCTTCCACGCTTTGTTACAACCATATATTAAACCTGACTTTTTTCATATTTTATGGTGTGTAATTGTTATGAAAAAACATAAAGCTTTTGGGTGTAAAAGGTGAAATATTACACCTTCAGGATGTAAAGTGCTAGAAACTATAGAATTCAAAGTGCATTTTCATGGAAATGGTACAGCAAAGGGGGGCGGCATGGTCGTGCAGTGGTTAGCACTGTTGCCTCACACCTCTGGGACCCAGGTTCGAGTCTCCACCTGGGTCACATGTGTGCGGAG
>JAODJX010000001.1:47001479-47015791 GCA_026776945.1 Isichthys henryi
TACATTTTCTCAGTTTAAACTTTTGTTCCGTGATTTATGTTCTATTCTGAATAAAATATTAGAAGTTGGCACCTCCATATCATTGCATTCAGTTTTTATTCACGATTTGTATAGTGTCCCAACTTTTTTGGAATCCGGTTTGTATAATTTGTATAATTTATTGCATAATTTACTATTCATCCATCCATCCTCCATCTCACTTATGAAGCAGAGGACATTGCACCTATCCCAGGAAGCAGAGGGTACAAGGAAATAATGGATCCATCACAGGGGACAAACTCACACACACATATTCACATAATGACACACTACAGGCAATTTTGAGATGCTAAATCAGCTAACCACTAATTACATTTAGCATTCATATAAAGAAGGCCAGGTTTGGTACGGCCTAAGCCAGCCTGTAGGCCAGGGCCTTAAGTTGTACGGGGACCCAATTTTTTTTTTCCTGGTTGTTATAGCAGCATTTTATGCTGTAGGTGGGACCCTAGCAATGACTGTAGGCCAGAGGTCTTGACTATGCAGGCTTTCCTAAGGATGTCAAGTTTGATGTGTGAGCATGATTAAAATGAAAATCACACAGACTAATATTTCAATAGATGCTTTTCAGATTCAGCTAAAGGTTGAATATGCGGCCGGTCCTCTCTGGCCCCCAGTATATGCAGCGCAAGTTCAGAGTCTGACGAGCTGCCCACCCTCTCTTTGCTCCTCGCTGCCGGAGAAAGCGGGGAGATCCTCTGAGGTTTAACGAGAGTTGGGGAGTCCCGAGGCTGCGACTCTGAACTCTGACGATGAAGGCAGCAGGCGACTTCATGGTTCCGGCCTGCTTTTTCTTCTCTTTGGTTGAATAAAAGAGGGGTTAATTTCAGGTCCTGTCCTCTGCTTCTCTTGGGGGAAGAAGTATTGCGCCGACATGTCGTCAAAAACTGCGTTCCGTTAGTGGGACCGGCAAAACGATGACCTCAGTTTCGCTGTAAAGTGGGAGCGCTATACCTGTCAAATGTACAGATTTACACGTGGACTTCCTCAACCTGGAGACACAGCATGAGATCTGATTAATTTATATACGCCAAGCAAACAATTGTCCCTGATTCTTAAGGTAAAATAACGTTTATTCTGTGGCACTGTGCACAGTCTGTTCAGAATAAATGACTTAATTTGGTTGTTCCACTCAAAAACTTTTAATACACTTAATTTAATACACCGGATAATACACTTATCAGAACTTACTAAAAAAACGTCTTGATTACTTGCTTCTAACACCAGAATGCTTTGTTTAATTGTAATGCAATGAGAACCATAACAAAAATAAAAAGAATCAAATCCAGACAAATCTGTTTCACTTGGAATTTGCTGAGATACGCTGGAGATGGGAGGGAATTCTGTCTGGCATTGTTCGGAAGAGTAACTCTCGCTGGTGTGAATCAGAGTCCGTCTGGCAGGGCAGTTTAATATTTTGACAGGACAAAATATAAAGCGGTGTTTTATCCTGTAGAGAATTCACTAGACACGGGCACGGAAGTGACTGTAATCAATAAACGCTGCCGTATGGGGGGTGGGGTGGTGATGATTTATTTACAGCCATGTCTTATGTAGAAAGGAAACTGGGATATTACAGCAGACAGAGAGCATAATGGGGCCCCTCAATCTTGCCGGGAGGGCAATATTGTCATTGTCGTTCCACTGGTATTCAAACATGCCATCCCATCAGCCTCCAAAGATATCCCGCAACTGGACGGATGATTAGTTACCGTAAATGGTCCTCGTCACCAGCGGAAACTGACGACTCAATAGAGCCGATGACGGACGATTCCGCGTGCTTGGCGGACGGAGTGCCAGGCCAGCCATATCCATCATGATAGAGTTATTATTGAGCGTACAGAAAGACACGTTTAATATCATTAATGCCAGATATCCGTCACTCGCACATCTGGCATTCCCCTCCGCGTGCGATGGGGAGCAGGAAATGGGGAGAGCGGCACAGAGAACAAATGTAAAAAGAGAGAACACTTGGGGCAATCCTTCCTAGCAGTGTCCTGGCAACTCTAGTGTTTTTGTAATTTCAAAATGTTTCTCAGCACCCCGGCTAGGTTCAATAACAGTTTACAGATTGCTTATGTCATCACATTTTGACAAACTTCTCTATCTGATTTGACCTTCATCTTTGGCCATCTGCTTGCTTCCCTTTCTCTCTCTCTCTCTCTCTCGCTCTGTTCTGTTTTCCTCCCTCTGCTATCAAATTCTCTGAGCCCAGAGCCGCCGCGTTCCCAGTCTCCCCGGGTCTCATTGTTTCCAAAGCCAGCATGGCAGCATCGGCGGAATTAATATTTCCGCTCCCGTTTAATTACCTGCATGGAAATGCCCTGGGCCTTTGGCACCTCTCGGCAGACCGCTGTCAGGCTCGCTGCTAAGAAGCCTGCTGAAACTACGGATGCTACATCTCAGCCATTGATTACATTATGTATGGCTTAATCCAATGAGATATTCTGCCGATTGGATATTTTTGCGTGATTGGTTCTCCAAAAAGGCATATTTTCACAGATTCAGGATCGCAGGGATTTCTCTAAGACGTTCAGTTGTTTAATTATATAACATAACAAAAATGTAAATGAATTATGATGAAAAAATCAATCGTTTCTTCATTTTATACAAAATGCTAATAATAATTTGGTGCAGATTTTCGTGAACCGTGCTGTGTTTTATTTGTGAATTAGCCTTATTTAAGCGATTTTCTCCACAGTTTTCATCGTAGCCAGCAAAATATCTTTCACTCCGTTCTGCAAGGACTGCCCACCTTCCAGGGAGCTGGCGATGGAATGGGCATGTGTCCCTCGAATCACCCCACCCCCAGTAACAGCTCTGTTCTCTTTTGATAGAGACAATCAGAGGTCACCGTCCAAGAAAGTTGAGTACTGATTGGTGGGCCGATGCGGCAGCTGTGGCTGGTAATCAGAAATTCCGCAGCTCCTGATTGGTCGGTGAGGCCGGTTATCAGAGCAATATAATCCTGAGGTGATTGAAGCTTTCCTCCCCTTTTCAAAATTGGCAGCGTTCCACCACTAGGGGCTCTCGGCCACAATTGCTAAATCAGGTCCATTGAATTTGAATTGTGATCTGGGCTCAGTGTTCAGTCATAATAAGGTTTTGGCAAGTATAAATAGTTATCGAATGTCGGAAATTCCGATAATAACGGTGCACGTACAGCCCCTCTAGGGAGAACGTTGCCTCTTGCTCTCTGCTACCTGGGATAGGCTGCAGCAACCCTGCATCGGTTAAGTGGTTTTGGAAGGTTATGGATGGATGAATGGATGGACAGATAGATGAATGGTTGGATGGACAGATATACAAATATATTTTTTTCATCCATAGAATCTGTTTTTGTTAAGCGCGAAGCTTGAAGTGCATTGATGCGCTTTTGGATAATGCATTCATAGAGGTGGAAAGTACAAAAGTCATGTCCGGAAAGTACAAATCCAGACCAAGATTTTGTTTCAACCAATCAGTTGACTACTTTGTGACTGTGACTCTTTATACTCATCTGGTTGGTTGAAACAAAACTTTGGTCTGGATTAATACTTTGCGGACCTGAACTTTCGACCTCTGCTGCAATCACAAAGTTATTTGGGTTTTTTTTTTTTTCCACGTGTCGAGTGCAAAAACTTGACATCTTGAGCCCCCAGACATGCGCTGCTGTCGCAGGTAATGCATGCTGACATAAAGCCGTGCTGCGTGATATGCAAAAATCTCACAGAAGTCAGCCTCTTTCTACCCTGTGATTCACCGCTTTAAACATCAACCTCCGGGTGAACCCCTCTCTTAAAAAGTCTGTGACAAATAACCCACAAATCACCCAGTACGGGGAGGACGTATGATCGCGAGCGAGGCCTTTTTTTCTCGTATAATTTACATCATTATGGGTGACTCACGCGGGACCCAGAACAAAATTCAATGGTTAACACTCACGTCTCTCCTTCTGAGCAGTATTTCAGCCGCACTATGGGTCACCTTTCTGAAATGACAGTACAGTGACATCAATGTTAGCCCTCGGGTTTTGAAACAAATGGCTAGCCGATGCTCTGGTGGGGGCCGGAGAGGTAAACTCAGGCCCATTTTTCAAAAAAAAAAAAAAACAGAACATCTCGTCACAAAGCAGCTAATGAGTGTTCATATCAGGGACCTTTATGTTACCTGTCTTTGCAGGTATCAATAAGGAAGGACAGTTGTAAGAGCCAAATCAGCTGAATATCTGGATTATTAACACTTAATATTTGAACATAATTTTAAATTAATCAATTTGAACGTATCTATGGAAGATACAAAATAAATACTGAAATTCTTAAATATATAAATTAAAATAAGCAAGCAAATGGTAAATACGTAGTGAATACATAGTATAAATGGTGCTGTAATTTCCAATTTGGGTATTTCCAGGTGTTTGACAATAGCAATACAAAGGTAGCTCTTGGAATCAGATTCCCCCCCTGGATTTCCTTAGTCTGACGGACACGTACCTACTGTGTTTTCGGGCCGCTAATCCTGTCAACACCGGTGAGTGCGTGCTGCGACATCCTTCACGAGAGCCGCTCCTCAACAGATAAAAGGATCCAGGGTTAGCCCGAGATCTGTAGAGTTTAACTTCATCTGTCACAAACCCGGTTAGTTTCGCCCACTGATGGCCACAATAAACACAAGTCCCGAGAAATTGAGCCCGCCTGCGGTCTGACATTTACTGGCGATTTTCATATCTCGGGCCTGGGAGATAGAGGATGTAATGTGTAATGCCCTTAAAAATGTCACTTTAGATATGAAATCAATTTGCATTTTACTTGTGTCTGGATAACATGCCCCAGTCAAAAGATTCCCAAGATATATATAGCTATAGATAATATTGCTACGAAGGGAATGTGGTGTAAATAAAAGAATGAGCACAACAGGAAGAAAAAAATGGCAGAATTTGTTCACTGAAGAGCTGATCAAACGAGGCCCAGGTGGTTTATGTCGTGTAGGGTGAGGATGTTGTTGATGTGCGCCTATATAATGCCACCCTATTAACTCACCGCTAGCAATACATCTGACTTTGTGAGCTTTGATGGGTAGAGACACTCCTGGAGCTCCTGGCTTCAGCAATACAGCAACACAGCAATACAGCAATACAGCAATAACAAATAAAAAGAAAACAGAACCCCTGCGATACACCTACTTTTCACTGGTGGTTACTATATTTAAAATGACCTCCAATACAAGCTTTAAGTATTACAGTCAATTAGGGATTCCAAATAGTAATTAAGATATTAATGAGAAATCAAACTGCCAGACTTTGTACCACCCCAGTGTTATGTCTTAATTTAGCATTGTAATTAAAATGTAACTTTGGAATTTTACATTTAAAACGGGCAATTGCTGGAAAAATTAGTACAAGCATTTAATGTCATTACTCGGATGAAGGAGGGGGAAAAAAATGATTAAGATTTTAATTCCGAATAATGGATTTTTAGACTTCCGTTTTCTGGAATTAATGAGATTATTTACCGCAAGTGGACCAGCAGCACAGGTATTGTTAATGATCGTCGCATCATTAAAATGCCTCCTCGGCACCCTTATACACAGCACTGAGGGGTAACTAGGTGACACCACGGTGTCTTGCCACCAAACCTGGTACTGACTAAAAACCGGCAGCTAAACAATCACAATGACCTGGAAGGTACCATTTTTAATGATGGGCCGGGGGTGGGGCGGGAGTTGTTTTATTTGTAAGAAACCACGGGGGTCACTGGCTGTGACCACCTGCCAAGATCAGGATTCATTTAGTAGCTGCTGCATGCATGTCGACTCCAGCGAAACTGACGGATTTCGACAGTCTACATGGGAGTGACTGTCGGACACCGACAGAGAGATTCCTCTCACTCGGCAGCCACTAGCAGGGTGTCAGTCGCTGTCCGTGAGTGGTTGGGGGCAGGGAGAGGATTTTAGACCCCAGGGACTCTCCTTTCCTCTTGGAATCTTACTCAGCCTAACCTGGGGGGGTCAAAACAAAGGCTGAGGAATTTAGGTGTCATCGTCATTGATAAATAAGGTTCAGAAGCAATCATGTTATTTAAGCTAATGCATTTGAATAGAAAACTTTTTTACCAGAGCCAAAAACAGACAAACAAACACAGGATAAGTATTTGATTCACAACTATATATCTTTCCCCGTTATGGGATTATTCACCAGATTATTACCTTTTTTGACAATTAATTTATTTAGTGACTATTGACAGCTTTACTAGAAGTGTGTGCAATGGTGTTTCAGGATGGCAAAAGAACGACAGATTTCGCAGACAGTTGAGGGACAGTATGGAGAAAGTATTAAAAAGTATTAACTGAAATTAAATCTCAAAATCCAAATGTTTTGTTTTGCTCACTCATATGTACTTCACGGTGCAGGCTGGTTAGCGCTCGATGCTAATACTCAACGTTATGTTATGATTTGCTTTATTTTACTTGAATTTGATTGTTTACACCATAACAAATACCATGTACTGAGGCTGCAGGGGGCAAATAAAAATGATTGTGATTGTGATTTAGATCGTAATGTACGCATTCTGGGTCAGACTGGCGGGATGTAGAAGAAGAACAGAGAGCGTTTAATAAATACTGTAGAGCTGGTTATAAACATCCATTTGTAGAAATAAGTAATAATAATAATAATAATAATAATAATAATAAGTTCCAGACAGTGATGAAAAAAAACATTCAAAAGTTATTGTGGAGCCCAGTTTTATTATTGAGAACCCAGTAACCCAACTGTTCACCAGTCAAAGGGAGGAGGGGGTGGTGGTAATGGGGAGGGGGGGGGAGCAATGGCACTTATTCTTTTGGAGAGACTTCAACTGTAACTGGACCAGGGCCATGGTTGACAAGGAGCACCAGCACTAATTGGCCAATCTGGACACTGGGTGAGCAGAGACAGGGGGTGGTATGGCCTTACCTGAGCCCCCCCCGGCACCTCAGTCAGAGCCAGTGAAATTATGAAATGAGTGGCGCTCATTGTGAATTTTGATGGATCCTAAAAAAAAAATAATAAGTTTCAAAAACATACATTTTTTCCCCCCACAAAATTACTGATTTGCCGGTACAACTAATAAGCCAACTGTCTATGAAGTTTTTGTGTCCCAGAATTCATACAGTTCAACAATATTCGTAACTGTACTGTTTTAATTCCTACATCAGGGAAATATGAATAAACATGTATTTACTTGCAAATAAAAAGTAGTGTCATTCTATTTCGAGGTACTTTTGTGCCAATCACTAGGCCTTAAATGCAGAAAAGAAACCAGGATTCTGTCATCTAAATGTCCATTAATTACATGTGCATACAATGCAGAGGAGGGAAACAATGGTGACTGTAGTGTTTATCTGTCACAGTCAAGACTAGTGTGACAGCTTGGTTCCTCAACAGGATTTCAGACACAATGGCAAAGCTGACAATGTAAAGCAGTCAGAACTTCGGTATTAAAGCCTTAAAATCCTTCCCAAACACTTTTATTCCCTTAATGTCTGCAGCTTTTTAAGTGATGAAGGGGGAGGGGGGCTGGATTAAACGCAGAAATCTGAGCGTTGCGGAGCACAACTTGGATCAAAAACTACGCTTGACTGTAGTAAAATGCAGACTTTGTGCAAGAAGAATAGCTGTAATAAAACATTTTTTGACGTTAAAAAAAATAAACAACAAACTGGAAATCATATAAAAGCTGGCAAGGAAAAACTTTACTTTAAAATTCAAGCTAGTTTCCATGTTCGGGAATGATAGGAATTAATAACATGTAAAATCAGTCAAAGTCATTTTGACAGTGTAAGTCTTCCCTTTATCTATAGAAGATGGTGCAGGGTCTTGTGTCGCTGTCTAATGCTTCACACACTGATAGATACTCATTAAGCCAATTTTAACTTATGATGAACCAGAGAGGTTAGTTGGCTGTCCTGTATGTTATTAACAAAGGCCTGCAACTTACCTGTGACTTAAAAAAAACTACAGTACACTGAATGTGTTTATAGGCAGATCGTACATTTATAAGTAAATATAACGGTTATTTCGTTACAAAAACAAATCCAGGCTTCTGAGGGGAAAAAATGAACAGCGTGAAGCCAAGGATTTTATTTTTTTATTTGTGACGGCTTGTTTTGGATGTAGCTGTGTTACGCCACCTCTGCTTGACTTTCAGAGAACGCAGGTATTGCCAAAAACTGTGATATCTGGCAGCTCCTGTCTAAGATCTCAGAAACCTTCCACGAAACTGGCCTGTCTGTTATTGTAGTTACATGCGGTGATTAGTGTTTTTTTTTTTTTTTTTCTTTTAGGTTGATCTCTAAATACTGGGTTTATATGCATGATAAACATCCTGCTGAAAAAAAAGCATTTAATAGGTTATTAATATCACAATGTCATGCATTAAAGATGCCATCTACTTTGCATATATTATCATAATGTATTTCATAATTTGCATAGAAAGATATGTGTCCTAACAAACCAGAATTGCAACAAAAGCATCACTTTACATAATAAGTATCTTTAACGTTAACTGTGTTGTTTTACTTAAAACGTCCCTCGGTATTTGGATAAGTTTAATATTTAAATAGTTAAGCGAAAGACAATTTCTCCAACCTACTTCTACTAAGTAACAATTTCACTGTCTTTAGATTGTTTGCATTTTTATTATGATTTTACTTTTTTTTTTTTTTTTTTACACCTTTCTTCAATGTCTTCACACCCAATGACTAGAGGGTGCGGCCCACCAAATTCAGCCATGCTGGGTGGAGATGAAAAACCGCGATGTAGATGGCAAAGTCTGTCAGAAAGCAGGTTCACCCGTGCTGAGCTATGCAAGGTGGAGGGGTCACTGTGGACCTGCTCGTACTTCACAATGAGCAGAACCAGCAGAACAGAAGGTCCAAAGGAGAAAAGGCTGAGCTTAAATGGAGGGTTTAGTTTACAATATTCACATTGCTGCAAGTTCAATCATTTTTGTTTTACATACTGGACTGAAATTACACAAGTCATTTCCAAGAAACAAGGAATATTGAGTTTTGAGGAGTAAATGATAGGATTAAGATATTTACAGTTTTAACCTAGGATATAACAGAGTATAAATTATTGTTGTTAATGGTTATTACAGTCTGTTTATATGCTAAGTAAAAGACCTGATAATTAACACAATTTTAAATATGAAATATGGCAAATGATGTTTTCTGAATTTGGGGTCAATTACACATCACAGGTTTTTTCCCCCAAAAAAATCTGAGGATTTTTTTTAATAATTCGATATAAAGTGAATAAAATCTGCCTGCAGTATGAGGTTATTTTTCTGTCTTTAGAAAAACAGAACAATCAGAGACAGGCTGCTTTACACAGCTCCCACAAAGGCGCGCATGAAATACATAAATGTTTTGAAAATGCACTTGGCATCTCGGTATTTTAATCCCTTCCAAATAAGAAAGTAAATAAGGAATAAGTGTCTTGAATAAAGAGCCATTGAATTAAATCTATACATGTTTATTCCAGTTATGCACAGAGTGAATAGGAATGAGCATTAAAAGATGGATAAAATTTATAATGATTTTTTTTGAAAGCCTGTAAGCTTGCGGTTAGAAGGCTGGAGTTGTAAGGAAAGAGGTAAACTCTGAACATTTTTCTTCACAGTTTTATGAAGCTGGTTATGGCTCTCTCTCTCTCTCTCTCTCTCTCTGTCTGTACACAGCAGCGACACAGGTATAATCAAGGGTGTTATTTTAATATATGGTTGGGCCCGACTGATAATGAGACTCCCTGGTTATAATCAGGCTCATGTAGCTTTAGAGCGGACCGTTAATAAATGGGTCCCGTGTACGCGGAGCGCACCAGCCACACTTTTCAATTAATGAAGATGTAATTTTGTCCCAGGTCCCCCAGGATGCAGATTAAATATGACTGGAGGGCCCAATCAGACACTGCCAAACCCGGGCGGCGTTTCCAAACCCAGGCATGCCCGTTCCCCCCGCTCCCACCCCTACCCCCTGCCCAGCATCCATTGCTTACGCGCTGGTTTGTCAGCACTGCAACATTATTAGTGCCCGAGAGATAAAACTTTAAGTGTTGCACCCAATTAGCACAACAGTGACCATGCACTGTGTTCTCTGCCTAATGCCTGCTCCGGGAGAGTAGCTAGTTATGGGGGTCTGAGGAGAGGAGATGGAGAGAGAGAGGGAAAGAGTACAAGAGAATGAGAGAGAGAGAGAGAGAGAGTGTGCACGCAAAATGGCTTAAGCATTCATTTTGAGTAGAGAGACAGGTCCTATTAACATTTAACAGCATTTGTGCAACTTGGTTCGGAGGTTATGATGCAAATGAGGAAGAATTAAAAGTGGCCAGGGGTTTGTCATTGATGGATTGCAGTCTGGCAGTGCTCACACTTCCCAGTGTCCATCAGAGGCGATTACTGTGTAATTAAACCTTATTTCTGGACTCTCCAGCGCATAATTACTTTGTGAATGTAACCATCATCTAAAAGCTACCAAAATGGTTTAGCATTTAGTCTAGCAGTCGTTCCCCAGGCTTGTGTCAGATATAGCCATCAGACAGTGCAAAAGAACTGTCACTTTTAATAAGAGAGAAAAAAAATTAAATGAAACAGTATGCTTATTACAGAAAAATTACGCTTTCAAGTGGTAGAGTCCATTCTGTCATTTGCATAATTTATTCTTTTTTTCCCTCTCTCTCTCTCTTGCTGCAAGCTTTAGGCAATTTCCCTCACATTTAAATAGATCGCACATTTAAGGCTACTTAAGGAAAATTATCACTTTGCATATTTTAATTGTTGCGAAGGAAGTGAATCGAGAGAGGTGCGCGCTTCATCCTCTCGAGCCGTGCGGATGTGGCGCCGCCTGATTCGGCGCGGCCCAGCGCTGCAGCGTCGCCGATAACCCCCGAGTTCACGCACATCCACTCCAATTTCATCAGAATGCAAATGTAGCGGAGGGGTCTGGGAACAAGTGGATCTTTGATATTTACAAAATAGCCACTAATAACCCGAATGTAATTTGTTTGACATAACTTCAGGCTCTCTTATCTGCATTATTTTTTTCCGTTTGTGTGCGACAAACATTTCATTTTAGTTCTTGCCATGAAACATCTAAAAAAGCCCGGAATCAAAAAATATTCCTGGGATTGAAAGTGCGATATGTGCGGGGAAAAGCACGGAGCAAGGGATGCATCCGGAATGTCTGCAATAAATGTGCTTGTTTCATTTGAACAAAAAAATGCGAGAAACTATATTTTAAAATACAAAAAGAATGACACTTTGTTTTTAGAACTAATAGAGTGTACAGAAAGCTTTCAAGGTTAAAAAAAGATAGTAAAGTAGACAAGTGTTTTTGTTAAATGAGATATCCCTGGCCAATAGCCCAGCAAGAGTGAAGAAAACAGGAACGATGAGTAACTGATCAATACGTTGCCTTACAGGCTTGCCATTAAGTAATTGGTTGTTTGTGCACATTCCAATACAACTTCCTGTCTCTAAGAACATGAGTTTCCTGTACAATTGGATCCTATAAAAATGTAAATACTAATACATCCAGCCCCCTAACTTTAAATATCTGTGGTCAACAATCATCTATTTTGTGCTTGCAAGGTGTGACAACTTTGCTGCCAAACAGCCCAGCCACACAAGTATGTGCTTCACCCCCATCACAGAAGCCTGATGGCCACATTACGTCAGTGGGTAAACTCTAATTAGACTAGAACAGGATGCAGGGATGTGGCGGTAAGGTATATCAGCCGTGACATAGCCTTGATCCCACATTCAGCTCACAGGGAAACCAACATCTGCTCTCTGTAGGAGTACATAGCGCATCTCGGGGCTGGTCACACGGAAACACCCAACATATGACTTTAAACAAACTTTATCATACAATAACTCCATGCCAACAGCTAATTTATGCCAACAGCTACCAAGCAATATACAGCGAAAGTTCGAATTTCAGCACGAATTCATACAGAGGCCAAGCACTCACAGTACAAACCGTTTCCTTTCCGGTAGGCGAGTCTCGCCAATTTAACATCAGCATAACTGTGAGGTCTCAGTACTGGCCGCATACTAGGCAGCTCTCGCAATGTATGTACACAAGCAGTACTAGGTGTTTCCTTGTCTAACATATTTCACCAATGGGAAGATTTAAAGTTTTCTAATTAGCAGAAAATAGATAGCATTGAAACTATTTGCCAGCGTTGTATATGGGATAGGCTTATTGCTCTTGGGGATAACACAAAAAAATCCACTAAAAGTTCACCTCCAATGGCAAAGGAGATATGCATTTTATCCCCATTTGTCATTATGAACTAATACAATTCTACACCACATAACTGCAATTCATGGTTATGTGTGTGTGAATGATTTTCTTCCACCTGTGATCTAACTCTGGATGTAATGCATTATTTCATTTGTTGGTGTAAAATGTACTTTAACACAAAAATGCAACGACAAAATTTTTGTTTTGCTCTGCATACGTTGTCGTGCTTTCATTGGTTACCTTTTAAGATTCCTGGTTTACCTGTCACATGGCATGTAGAAACACATAGATATAATCAATCATCAAACAGAATAGTCAATTCATATTCAAATTTAATTTGGCTGATTCCCCTTCTTAATTCCTGGTTATTTAAGTGACAGTGGTAGCCTGTCAGAGATACTGATGGCAAAACCAGACTCCCCGTATATTTTGAAAGTCGGTGTGCAGCATTACTGTCTGCACTCAAAGGAAAACAGATTAATTATAACTGGAAAGGGTTTAAGGACAAAATGTACTACAACTTGTATTACCTCAAAGTTAATTGTATAGCAGCTTCCTACACATACAATCCAAAGCAAAAAAATGCCTGATTTACATTAATAATGCCCACAAATTATATGAATTCATTATGCTGCCGATAATTTAAGCTTTCATTGTTTGAAGGTTGTCATTTTTCTTTTTCGATGGAGAGAAATGCAATCGTACATTGTAATTGGCGCAGTAATAACACATTTGGTTTCTGCGAATGCAGAGTAATGCACGACAAAAAAATATTCTGTAATTGGACACTAACAACTACGGGGGGAATCAGTAACTGTATAGGTAGGGTTGTGTAAGAGTTTGGAAAGAAAGCGTTCATTTGTGTCACCTCTAATTCAGCCATGAATTTGTCTGTTACGCGGGAAGCTCATGAATTAAGCCGTCAGAAGCCCTAAACGTGACGGTCTGCAGCGATGAGACGCGCACGCAACCATTGCATCAAGACACTCACAGACCTACCTAACGATACGTTTTTAGCAGACATAAAAGGAGAAGAGGGAAGTTTCAAGAAAACATCTTTAATGGATTCTTCGCTGTACTTTGTACCTCAGAATACATGAAAATACATTTAAGTCGACCGTAAGTATGGCAATATATACACACATATAAACATGTATGTGGTGCATTTGAACATGTATATATCAATAACAAATGTACACTAAGTAAGTTTGTGCAAGTGTGTTTTATATATATATCGCTTATATATAAAATCCCACACATACACACTGAATTGTACATGTGCACACACACATACACATTCACACGCGCACTACTACAATTCACAAAAGATTAAAGCGACGCATTATGTTCTTAAAATTGAATTTGCATTAAGAGAGACCGTGGAGGAGACCTATACAGTCCACAATTTTCCTCGAAGAAATTTAGCATCATGAATTTACTCAGAAGTCAGTCAATATCCGGGGTTAGTGTGCTCTATATTCCAAAACTCCATGACGTGTCTTGTCAGTTCCGTTGTTAATACTGTTCAGTGTAAGGACAGTCTTTTTGAGGTAGACTGTTCAAGTTGAAGGACAAATATTTTTAGTGTTTTTTTCCCCCCAATATTTTCTGTTTGTGTTTTTTTTTGTAATCTTTTTTCCTTTTTTTAAATTTTTTTTTACAAATGCATGACATTCAGAGACAGAAAATAAATACTACATGTACAGTATGTAGCAATGAGGTAGAAATGGTTATAACAATGCTTGAATATAAAATGAATAAGATAGATAACACACACACACACACACACACACACAAAAACACAAAAGAACTTCCTTTGCAGTTTTTGCACAAAATAAAGGACACAAATAAGGGACACAGACGTTGGCTTGGAAATTAAAATTCAAGTGATTTGGTTGTGTGAACATTATATGAATGTACTCATAAGCTTGGTGCACAGGCGAGGGTTTTGAATACCTTAGACTGTTGTTGTTGTCCACCCACCCCCCCCCCCCCCTAGATATTTACCA
>JAODJX010000001.1:47023698-47050770 GCA_026776945.1 Isichthys henryi
TTCACACATGCACACCTACGGGCAATTTAGTAACTCCAATTAGCCTCAGCATGTCTTTGGACTGTGGGGGGAAACCGAAGTACCCAGAGGAAACGTACTTATTCAATGTGTGCTATTAATTAACACTGTTGATTTATGAGCATACTCTGTAGAATGTATTTTATAACAGATGAAAACGCATAATCACACATTTAATACATTATTTAACACATAAACGGTGATATAAGTGGTGATATTTATTAACAGCTTCCATGCAAATATCTTCAGAAAATGCCGCTGATGTTAGTGTGACCATTTCAGTTACAAAGCAAAGCTACAGACAGTTCAATTTTGGTTTCTGAATTTTGAAATCTTTGATGTCTGTAATTTTGGAGAAAGTTGTAATGAGGAATTCATCTGTGTTAACAAGCTTTCAGTGACCTTCAAGGACAACTATAGGGGTGATGGAGGGAAGATGGGTCACTTTTATTCACTTCTCTTTGGACGTGCTGTTAATTTTCTGACCGTCCCTCCATTGTT
Source organism: Isichthys henryi (assembly GCA_026776945.1). Taxonomy (NCBI): domain Eukaryota; kingdom Metazoa; phylum Chordata; class Actinopteri; order Osteoglossiformes; family Mormyridae; genus Isichthys; species Isichthys henryi. The sequence continues at coordinate 47,024,218 of JAODJX010000001.1, forward strand.
GCCAGGAAAAAATTATTGAGCGCTTGAAGGAGCAGCGGGAACGGGAAGATCGAGAGCGACTGGAGGAAGTTGAGTCCTACAAGAAAGAAAACAAGGACCTGAAGGAGAAGGTGAACACCTTGCAGGCCGAGCTGACAGATAAGGAGGTCAGTCACTCCAGGACCTGGAAGAAGCCTGGGCTTAGAGGTCCATCTCTGCATGTCAGGCGTCGTCCTGCGATGCCTTACAGATAACATCAGTCATCCCGAGCCAGTCATCTCGTACCATAGAGATGCTACTGCAAAGTGAGGTTGGGTGCAGAGATCTATGGACCTATGCATCTTAGGCGCAAACAGCATTAATGTAACCTGTTATTTAAAATCATTTTTAATTCGTTTACCCTTCATATTCCAATGCATGTGTGATTTGTACCCTCTTACACTTTTATGGATGTATCACTGGCCGTACATTTTTCTCAATAGCTTATCACAGTCTAATAATGAACTAATAATAGGACTGAGCTGATATGTCTGATATTCACTTTATATGGGGCAGCTGGAACATTGCCGTCTCGCAGGAGGACCATGGAGATTTTGGAAAAGTTCTCCCTTACAGTATCTTCCTTATTGTGACATCATGCTGTTTTATATGTCTTTAATATTTTTAAATCATACATAATCTTTAAAATACAATGACTTCAGGCATTCATGATGAGAGCACAATCACTTGAGCAAATGTTAGAATTTCATTGTATTCATTTTTCGCGATATTAGTAGATGTTAATAGAAATTTGACGTTTGAAAAATCATTAAGCAGTTTATTTTAACTTCAGGATATTACAGTAGTGATGTGGTGAATCAAATCTATTTAAGGCTTTTGCATTAAAGTGCAGGTAATTTATTCTTTATTTCCACATATGTTCCTTGAACCCATCCAAAAACATCACTGTCCACAGCCTGACTGACTGCCAAGAATAATCTTCCTTATTCTAAAGACAGACTCGAGCAGTGTTTTGGCACAGTATATTCGAATTTATGAGACAATTTTTAATACTCTTCTTAAGTATTCATGTATCATTTCTGCAAATTATTTTGAATGTGTGTGTACACGGTGATGCAAAATGGAAGTGCTGAATCACCACGGCAACCAGGAATACCTCTGCATCTTCCATAGTTTGCACTGTCACGAGTTTGTAGCATGCAGAATTTGAGTCTCAACATGCATGCGTGCCCCATATGTGCCTGTCTCTTTAAGAAAACTTTTCTGAGAATTAGGTCTCACAGAACTCGCCACTATTTTCTCATAGTCCCTTATGTCTACATTATTCACGTGCAGTTTTCTCTCATGCTTAAAATGATCTGCGGAAATTCTGGCCTGGGAGGTGATGGACCATGCCTTTTTTTGATATAACTACTCAGCTCCTTATTTCTGCTGAAAGATTATGAAGCAGACGGATTTCCTGGGAGCACATTGATGAGGAATGAACAAATTGCCTGGTTGTGTTGCCGCCGGAGCTGCATATCAGAGCAGATCTCACTGACTGTCTGGCATGGTTTCATCTCTTTTCAGTCTAGTCTAATTGACCTGAAAGAACACGCGTCGTCTCTCGCGTCGTCTGGCCTAAAAAAGGACTCCAAGCTCAAATCCCTGGAGATTGCCATAGAGCAAAAGATGGAGGAGTGCAGTAAGTTGGAAACCCAACTGCAGAAGGTAGGTGCCACAAAAGCCTCAGTTTCCCTTTCCTGACACTGTTGTAGTTCTGGACAACAGTTGCTGATGATTTCCTGCTGTAATGATTGTCCTGAGGGTGGGGCTGAACTGACATAAGCTGTGCATTTAATGGCAGCAGTGTAATTAACATTAGGCTTCCTTGTTCATCTGCTGGAAGACCTGTGGAGAAAACCAGACATGTAATTGATAGTTGAGGAAGAAACATCTACAGTACTCTGCTGTCAGATACACTGAAGGAAAGCTCTGCAAGGTGTTAACTTCAGGTTCTCAGCATTGGAATCTAAAAAGGCGGCCAAAGCAGCAAAAGAAGCGCAGGTACAGGAGGACAGCGTAAATATAAAGTACAGTAGGATATATACAGTAAAGGTCCAGGTTATGACATCATCCTGTTCCATATTATGACTATCATGGTCACTCTCCCAATACCTGCATTAAGTTTTTGATTTTATGCTTATATAACAATACACTGCTCAATACCCCTGTCAGATTTGACAATTTTTTATATTATTACTTATAAATCTTTATTTGTTACTATCCATTTAGCTTTTTCCATGTATTTTTTCCTTAATGTTCTTAAATATATGTGCAGCAGAAATCACAGCACAGTATTTCCCTTGAAGTATCGTGTGGTTCTGTATTTGGTGACGGTAATGTCTTACATATGTAACTTATCCAGAAAACCTTAATTCTATACTAATATGCACTAATAGATGTTACACATACACACACACACACCCACACACATACATATGTAAGAGTATTTGTATAATTCCATCTACCTACAGATACATGGGGTTAGATGGTTAGATGCATTGACCAGTATAAGCTTAGCTTGACATTATGGGCTTTAGCCTTCTGTTTTTTTATTATTTTGAAGAGTTAAAGCCTGAACAACAGTGTTCCAAAGAAACTGAAAAATATGTAATAGCCAGCTGATTAGATTTGGCCCAACAGGAGTTTGATTAAAATCAGCCTGTAACACATTTGGCCAATTTCCTCCCCAAAGAGCAGCTGGAAGGCAAAGGAGATTGCATGTTGATGCAGCTTCAGAGCAGTTTGAGATAGCAAGGCCCTGAGTGCTTTGCTAATTCTCTGCGAACAGACACGTCCAGGCAAAAGCTTTTGTTCAGGCCCACGTGTTCAGCCTGTAACATACACTTTAGTCTTGTACCTAAGACAGATCGAAATGCACCCTGAAGAAGGCGGCCATTTTGTGGTTTTGAACAACCTCATATTTAATATGAAAGGCATGATACAGGAATAGTATTGTATTAATATTTACAAAGCTTTAGCTGCCACCTATTGTGCTTTATTCGAACATGTTTTTATGTATCCATTTTCATTGAAAGAACAAAACAACTTTTCAAAACAATTTGTTTTATAATACTATAAACACTTTACTACCAGTGTTTCTTTAATAAAAACAATCTGGATTGCAGCAATAAAACGAAATCCAGAGAAAGTGTTTTGACACTTTTTTAAATGCATCCATGATCAAAACATCAGTGCCCAACCGCTTCTGAGCTACGTCATTGTCATACATCAGACCGTAAAATATCTACGTAAACACTATCGCACTTTGCCGAATGATTTATCAGACGTCATCTGTAATAATGACACAAATACAAAACACGGTCATAATGGGAAGCATGTTATGTATATATATCAGAGTGAATGCACAGTGTCATTTTTATTTAGCTTCAGTCAAGTTAATTTAGTTTTCTTTGGCATGATCCTTCCTTACTTCAAAAGAAAACAGGTTTTATAGTGCAGTCAGGATCCAGGCACCCAGTGGACTTGGCTGAATTAGGGGTTCCATAGAGACGCTGGTTAATCACAGACAAAAGCTACATCAACACAGAGGCTTTTCTTGGATTGCAATAGCGTGCATTGTGTTTTTTAACAAAGTGATTTTCCTTTCCTGGGTTGGTGCTACACGTGACACCTTGCCAGTGGGCTTTGCCACAAAGAATATTTCTGTTCAGTGTGACTTCAATCCTATTATTTGTTCAGTTCATTTTTAAATTCTGAATGCAACGGAGTAGAAAAGAAATTGAGCATTAATGAAACAGTGAAGCAGAATAGGCCAAGGGGGAGTGGGCACGCTCTGGTAGATTAAACTGAAATGAAATGTTAAATCTGCCTAGCATTTTAAATCTGCTTAAAATGATTGCCTTCTACCCATAATGCAGTGAAGGAACTTGGGGGGATTCCTTTATTTCACAGCCTCTCTGGTTTTTGTGGATTTGGACTAAAGCTTTGAACGTCCTTAAGAGGGTAACAACAAAACAAATAAAACTAACAGCTCTTTGATTGTACTCTTGATCTGTTTGATGAGGTGACAGAGGACATCTTCCTGTATGTCCAATCATTAACAGAAAATTACCACATTTCTCACTTAGTCGATTGAGTGCATGTTTTTAGCTTGACACTTGAACTGTGGGTGTCTCAAACGTCCATTTAGAATGCTGTCACAACACATCCCCCTAAGAATATTCAAGGGTTTAGTGCTATTCATACTTCACCTCTCACTATTTGTAAACGACCACGGTGTCCTCAGTACTGAGAAGAACTAAGGTACTGTATGTCATCATCTCAGCAGTCACCTGCGATTTACTCTGCATTGTCCTCTGAAGACGGTTCCGTCAGAAGGAACATTAGCTCCCAGGAAAAAAAGAAAAAAAAAGTTTAATGTTTTGACACTTTTCCAGGAAAATTCTTTTTCCTTAAAAAAAATTGAACGAAACGTCTGGTAGGCTGGATTTAGTTTCACTAAAAAGTTTTATTTTGTTATCAGAGCTGGCCAGATGGGCGCTCTTATTAGGCTCCGCACACTGGTCAAATTCCTCCGATGCACTGTAAGAAAATATTTCAAATGAAAAATGAATCATGCATAATAGATAGTGAAGAAGACTTGAGTTTTTGGCCAAAGCTCTTGATAACAGTTCATTGTTTAAGTGAAGATGCTTAATATATCATCACATGTGGGCAGAGATCTCATGGGTTGTCCAATTTAAAACAATTTAAAAGCCTGAAACGTATTTCACTCTATTTGACTTTTCACTGGAAAATGTCTGCTTGTTAATGATAGTTGTTTCTTTTGTGTTGTTTTCTTAAATGTGGGTTCCGGGGATCTGTCAGGCTAACATTGTTATCTTGGGTCTCCCCCCTGTGTGTGTTCCATCCCTCTCCAACTTTGCAATGTAGTAAGCAGAGCACTTATTCGGTCACATGACTAAGACCCCCTTCGGAGCCTTAGTGATGTCATCCTCAGTGACATCATCCCAGGTGACATACTAACGCATGTGGATTCTCAGGATCAGCACAGCATAGGGAATAATTAGCCTCAAGACTGTTCTCAAGAATCACTTGTTATTGTCATGAAAGTATATAATATATACATCAAAATCAAAACCACCCATGTTATCTTAAAAGCTTTTTAAGATTCATTTAATATCATGCAGTTCTATGCATAGGTGATCTCTTAATGTGTGTGTGTCTGTGTGTGTGGGGGGGTTTGCATAGAACACATTTGGGGACCAAAATGTCCGGAAATTTCTACTTTTGGGGACATCTTTTGAGGTCCCCATTTGGATAACCTCAGTTTTATAAAAATCTGTGAATGCAATAAAAAAAGTAAAAGTGCCAGAAGTCTTGTATTTTGGTTGGTTACTTATGGTTATGGTTAGGGCAGGGTGGGGGTTAAGGGTGTCTTAGTTAGCATTAGCATTGTTTCCCATAGAAGTAAATGAGCGGGCCTCATAAGGATAGGTATACCCAACATGTGCGTGCGTGTGTGTGTGTGTGTGTGTGTGTGTGTCTCCTGTACATTTTGGCATCCAAGCTCACATCACAATATTGTGCTGATAAGTGGTTTGAAGATGGATGGATAGATAAATTGAACTACTGTACAGTAATTTTAATTGCAAGGCTTAATAAAAATATTATTCATGCTCGCATTTTGGTGTAAATGTTTAGCGTAAAGGAAATGCGATCATCAAAGGAGTTTTAATACAGTTAGATAATATTATTCTTTTAATATTATTCATTTTTCTAGACTTTTGAGTTTTGACTCAGGTTTTCTGCAGGTAGAACCTGAAATGTTCTAGAACATATGATACTCAAAAGATAATCTGTAATTACTTTAATTATAGATTTACTGAAATACAACTTTAGCTTTGAAAATACAAAAACCTTTTACTCACACATGATTAGTTGCTAGGAAAATCTGGCAGTTTTTAGTAATTTTAATCATTTGTAATACTTTGATTTTGATTGATATTTTAAAAGTAGGATTATTTCCTTGAGAAGTTGCAGTAAAATAGCCAAAGACAGAGGTCTTGAATGAAAAGTTGAGAGAAAAAAATTCTGAATAAAAACAACATCTTGAGAGATATTTTTGGTTGAAGAAGCCGCAAGACAGACCAAATCACAGAGAAACCTCGTTCATTATTCTACAGCAAAACAAGTTTTATATCATGCAGTTTAGTAAATTAACTTTTAACCCAATCTGTAATCCTCATGCTTAAATACATCTTACATGTAAACAATAAGCGAAAAGGGTAATTTCCTTTCAAATCAGCCCCAAAACCTTTACTTGCTAGGAGGCCCCTCTGTTTCTTTAAAGCAGAACAAAAAGTCATTGCAAAGACTCCTTTATTTTGGTAGCATTGTTAAGTACTGGTGTGTTAACAGCCTTGTGTGACCCTGTTCCTTTCGCTGTGCATGTCACATCGAAAAGCAACGACCTTTTCATTTCCTTTGCTTGCCTCGTTCTCCCCCTCGCTTGCTCATCCAAGACTCCGAGCAGGAATGGCGGGAAACCTGTGGTAGGCTCAACACAACACCGTCTCTCTTCTTTTGCCCTCCTGGGGCATTCATTTTCACCCCACCCTGTTCCAGTCAGTCGTGTGTCACTCTTTGTGGGTTGCAAACACCTCGGCTGTTGACCGTGAACACTTCGTCACCTTTGTTGTGCCATCTCACCCCTTTGCTTTCTCCCTTTTCCTTCTCGTTCCGTCTCTTCATCTCTCCTTTTTATAGTGCTGTGCATCCCTCACAAGTGTGTACTTGTGGCTTTTACAAAAAGACAAAACAAGAAAACCGAATTATCTATCCGGTTTGATTATAAAGTTGAGGGATTTCATTTCTCCAACTCTTCTTCTGAATTTCATTATAAATGGATTGATTTTTAATTGAGTCATGGGGGATTATTTATGGACGCACAAATGTGAAATCCACACCATACCAGCTTTAAAACATGTTTTTAAACATATAGCTTAAGACATCTAAGATTACTGTCTGATGAATGATTCTGAATCTGTGAACTGGTCAATTTACTTAAAATACAGTATAATGAATTCCAAATAAATCTGAAGAATAACAGTGTATGGATTTCACTGACGAGAAGAATATAAATTCATTCAGTAATCCATGTGATGAGTGTGACTCGTAGCGCTGAAGTTGGCTGATATGTTTGGAGACTTCTTTTGTTTCTGAAACATTTTGAAAATGCAATTTTCAAGAAAACCTGGACGGCTGACAATGAGCCACACTGGAGGCAAAATGCACGATTGACAATGCAGTGAATGCTGACGGGGAACTGTGCAGTCACAATTCCCTCATTCAGACAGGTTGGCAAGTTCAGCATTGTAAAACCGGCTATATTATTAGACTGTAAACCTCTTCTCGGTGTTGTTGCTTCATGTCTGAAATGTTGTAATACTGACATTGTTCTGCCACATGTGAGCAACTCATGATACTGAAGTGAAGAATAGTGGAAAAAACCAAGAGCCACAATGTCTTATTGTTGTTTGATAAAAGATTGAATTTGCATTTTCAAAGCATTTATCTGTTTTGCAAGATATGTGTGCTTTGTGTACGCATTGAAAACCAAAATCGTGAGACTAGAGATTTATATATTTGACTTCTAAGATGTGTGCTGAGCTCTACACCACGTCTGAATATAATTTCTGTGCTATTTGAGCCAGTGATTATTCTCACCATCGCTGTCTTTTCATTTATACACAATCAGACGATGAACTTATGTTTAAAATCATAATGATTATAATGATGACGATAATAGTCGCAATGATATCATTAATTAGCATTTCTTTTTCCCCTTTGTCTTCCGAAATGCCGGTTGATATCTTTCAATGACTCATGGCGTAAATAAAGGCGCATGAGGCGGAGGAGTCAGCCAGGATGAACACAGAGATTCTGGAAAAGATGAAGCACTTGGAGAAGGAGGTGGTCTACTACAAGGAGGAATCGAGCAAGTCGCAGGCCGAAGTCGACCGGTTGCTGGAGATTCTCAGGGAGGTGGAGACGGAGAAGAACAACAGAGACAAGAAGGTAGCAGAGATGGAAAGGTAAGTGATGGCCCGCTACCCCAGTCCTCCTGACCTTCACAATGACACAAAGACTGCGGATCGGTGTTATACTCTAACAACATTTATTTGAAGATATCCTAAGAATTAGTCTTTTAGAGCAGTTTTCCCAACCTGGTCCTCCGGGTCCCACAGGTGGTCCACGTTTTTGCTCTTTTTCAGCTACCTGCCACACAGTCCAAACTGCTTTTGGAGCCAAAGCATAGATTGTCTGCAGGTCTCTGAGGATTGTATTGGGAAACAGTGTTTTGCAGGGGTGGCCCCCCCATCCTGGGCTGTTCCTTGCCTTGTGCCCATAGCCTCCTAAATAGGCTTCGGACCCCCAATAACCCTGAATGGGACAAGCAGTCATAGAGATGGATGGATAGATGGATAGTCTTTTATGCCAAACAGATGCCCTTCCAGACAAGAGTTCTAGATGATGCAGGTAAAAAATACAAACCAGTAACGACTCCAATGTGATTTATCCCTAATGCCCAGTTGAAGTGGTTCCCAAATGTACATAGATTTCGCTGATCATTGAAAACTCTGTCATGGTGTTTTTCTTCCGTGCAGTTTGAGTGCAGGTCACATGGTCTTTCCTGATATCATATGCAGTCACCCATGTCAGCCTTGTGATTTCACGGGCTCTCTTTAATTAACTTGTTTTATTTTTGTTTCTCTTTTATGCCATTTCATCGGCAGAACTGGGTGAGTATTTCTCTTATGTTCTGGTCTGGAGGGGGTCCCATTCATCCCTGTCTCTTTTTCTTCCTTTCGCGTGTGTTTCCTTTACTGCATGTCATTTCTATATTTTTATAACAAGGAGATCATTTGTTTGGCACTCATTAAGCTTCCCTTTACTGCCAGATCCATGCCAGATCCATGGGAAGTTAGAGGAATGTTTAACAAAATTAATTAAATCATGTAAAAAAAGTGTATAACCAATAATGCATTATACTGTAGTGGTAAAAAGAAGTGTCACGCTGACTGAATTTACTGTTTGTCAAACAAATTTCATTCCTTAAAAAAGCATTTCATTCCACAAAACCCTGCTCTTTTATAGGAAATGTGAGTTTACCAAAGCAGTTTTAGTCATTATTTATCTCCCCTCTCAAATGGTGTGAGTTGAGGGTGAATTATTCATTCACACTAGTGTCAGACCTCCCATTAATAGAGAAAAAAATACTCTCTACTCCTCAGTCCATATTTAATCACCAGAACTGCTACATTCTAATTGCCTTTTTTGTTTATACTTAATTATTCTTGGATAAAAATTACCATATTAATTATAATATTCCCATGTATGCTGATATTTCAAAGAATAAATTTCCCTACATGAGAAGAAGCTCCGGAAGAGCAGCTCCATGGTTTGTCCGTGTTTTTCAAATGAATTTGCCAGGTCCGGTTGATATGCTGGTCTGTCCATTCAGCTCTGCTCTGCTTTCTGCCAGCTTCGATGGTTTCATATGGCTTCATAGAAGTGAATAATTGCTACCATACTTTGTTTATGGAAGTTGATGGGAAGCCAGGATTTATTCATTGGGCATCATGCTACCTGACACAAAAACAACAGTGCATTGTGAGTCCTCCTTTATTGCATGTTTATGGCAAAACTGTACAGAATTACAGTCTGATTTATAGATTCGACTCTTGTTTTACTGACATCCCAGGGACTCATGCCATACTGCCAAGGCGTGTGGCTGAATGAGGCGTCAGTACGAAAGCCTGCTGCAGAAAAAGCAGCTTTGTTAAGCATTCGCCTAACTTATGGTTACCACTCAGGTGTTCATATAAACTCTGAGTAACCTCTGACTGCCAGTCGAGCAAATGAACCCGATGCACTGCAAGGCTCCTCAGCCGATTGTCAGGATGGATGCACACCCCCACCTGCAGGAGAGGGGGCAGCTCAAGCAATAACAGGCGAGGGATCGCTCTGAAAAAACGGAGGCCAAATGTTAACAGTGCGGGGATGGGGAGGCCTCCCCTCGTCCAGCCCTGCTGCTCTTCTGCCAGCCCTCCTGGTCTGGGAGCTGGGCTGAAATCAGAGCACTTTTGGCAGAGCAAAAGCAACAGCCTCCGGGCTGCTGGAGCACTTTGCAGCCTGGAATCACTGCTGTGCCAACTAAATTGGGGGAGGGCGGGGGGGGATGCGGAGAACATCTGCGAAGCACCATTGCACCGTCCAACTGCCGATCATTAAACTGTGACTCCAGAGAGCAGCGAAAGCGTGAGCCAAACTCGCCCTTAAGTGTGGTTAAAGTCCAGCTCTGCATCCCGGTGTCAAGGAGCGGGATGGGGCTGAGGGGTACAGCTGCAGGCAGGGACCAATCTGTCTCCACGTGCTGGGAAGGGTCCCTATTAAAGCCTATCATCCCCTCCCTCAAAGGGTGTAGACCAATTTACAGCAATTACACAAGTATCATAAAAGCAACACACATTCAAACAAGTGCTGTGGAAGTCCACCTGCATCCAGGTGCATAGGGTGTAAGCTAGCACCGTGCCTTTGGCAGTCTCTTATCATCTTAAATGTGCCGAGCATTGGGATTCTGGGAAGACCGCTCTGTAGGGCTCGGCAAACTCAGCAGACGGGTATCCCTCCTCTCCGGGGAGCATTTACTCACTTCAAGGGAGCAGAGCTAGATGATGCGACCCCACTGAATGTAAGGCTCATTGACCAAAATGTACTTTGGTGGAATGGGGAAAAAAAGACACAGGCACCCCATGTGATATTCCTTTAAGAACGTCCCCACCAAGGGCCAGCTGAGCAAAGCGAGATGTCGGAGACAGGATGGCATAGATCCAGAGAGATTTCTGAGGATCTAACCACCGCTGGTAGCTACTACCATTGTTCTGTGTTCTTTGACAGTTTAGGTACACATGGGAGAGCAGTAGTTCTGACTTCAAAAGTCAGTTCTGCAGCAGACGACAAAAGATTGCTGGCAACCTTGCTTACCTGGTGTCAACACATCAAAACACATTACCAGACACTCAAGATTCTAAAACGCAAAACTGCGTGTTAATGCATTTTAATCTCTGTTAATGCAATGCCAGTACTATCATTTATGTTTTAAAAGCTCAAATCATTAAATCTAGACCCATAAAAATGTAGACCTATTACTGGCCGCCAAGAGTCTGTCACGATGTACTAGCGACATGCGGTCAAACTTGCTGCTTGCATGACAGAGGTCAGTTCTTAAGAGGAACTCAATGCAAGAATGCGAGTCAACAGAACTTCAGGATCTTGTGTTTAGTCGTCATAAATTAGTTTTACATGAATCCCCAAGAAACTCACAAACAGTTAAGGTCAACTCTGAAGAATTTTTCCCTAACACCCAACTAAACAAAATGTACTCTGGAAAAATACCCCTGCTGTCAACATCGGATTCTGAAGACTGTTCTCCTCTGTGGTGCCAGACTGGGTGTGTGCTAGCTTCATTAGCAGCACTTATATACTCATTTAATACCATTTCCCTGAGGCTGAATAACACCCTTCCTATGTTTCCTTCGATTCATGGTATTATGGCAAATTTACCTCAATAGCAACACTTACGATGGACGAAATTTGACCATTATGTTAAAGTTCTTCTTTGAAAACATTTCTCACCCAGGTAATGGCATTGGCTAGATCGAAATGCTTCAAAACAACAAAAAAAAACTTCAAATCAAAAAAACTGTATTTAATTGCAGCCATTTCTGGCAGGATTAATTGGTCACTCAGAGGTAGAGACCTGAATTGATGCATTCCCTTTTTGTCTTTGACCATCACTGATCCTGCCAGATTCATGTATGCAGTTTTTTCCTTGTAACAACCAAACCATCTTTCAAAACCAAGAGTCATGAAATAAATATGCTTATTATATATTTTAGGTGACAAACTTTTACGATGAATTAAAAAGGCACCTGTTATTGCAGTCCAATTAATGGGGAGAACTGCAAGACAATAGTTCTGCAAACTAAGTTTCCTTTCCTGCATCCTACACCAGAAAGTCTGCCTATCAATCAAAAGTCAGATACAAATTGATGCCTTTGCACAAAACTAGTGCAAACCATTGTTTTTAATTATCTTCACCAAATAGTAATTAAGAGCCTTTGCATAGAAGACTAATTAAAAAAAAAGCAAGTGGATGAAATGGTCATTAGGTAAAAGGGACATTATTTGTCCACGGCTTTGAGAATAATACTCTCCGTCTGAAGTTTTGGCTTGCTATCGACTACCATTCAGGAATAAGGTCGCTTCTCAAACATCTGCCGGACAAAAGGTGAATGTAGGCAGCCGAGGCAATCTCTGGCCAATAAGACGGCGAAAATCTCCCAGCTCTACTGTAATAAAGTAGCAGAGGAAATAAAAAAGGTGGAGAAAGAATAAAGGGAACTTCTACAAGGAGAGAGACTGGGAAATTGCTTTGCCCACTGGCGGGCCTCCCTCGGCGGCTCCCAATTGAAGAGCGCCGCGCGACAAATCCGCGCCAAATTAGCTGCGATTATTAAACATCCGTCGCGCTCGCGCCGATGCTAACGCGCCAAACGGTAATCTGGCGAAGCCGCGTGAAAGCTCGCGCTGGGCGAGAAGGGCGGGGGACAAGGGGGCGTCAACCCGTCAACTCCCAGAAATCCCGCGCCGATAACGTAATGATGCGACCGCGTAACCTGCTTTAACTATGTCACAAGGCTTTCACTCCTACTCAAACAAACAGCCGGAAATGGGCCACTTTTATATAGGTTTCTTGTATAAAAATGAAAAGAAAAAAATAGAAGTAGAACGAACTTCAACCGAGTTCTCAACTGATTATTTTCTATTATAACCTAAAGCCACGGCATGATCAAGCATAACGAAGCTCCACGCGAGCATTATAAAACATCTCTCTATAAAACAAGAGAAAAAAAATGTGTAAGAAAAAGAAGAATCTGTGAACTTGGACGGTACTCAGCGTGAAAGACACTCTTAAGCACTACGGCAGGAGCCTGACACAGACGGATCTTTTTTCAAAGCTAAAGATTTTTCATTGCCGGGGTTTAGCTGTCATTCCAGTATTGATCTGGAGAGAGACAGAAGGTGTTACTCAGCACTAATGCCACCGCGCAGTCAAATGTGCAGCTGAGTAAAGGGGGGGGGGACGACAAAAGCACCACTGGGGCTTAGAAATAAACGCATGCTACGTGTCTCCGAGCAATACAGCTGTTTGTTTCTCTTGTATAAGATTTAAGCTATTTAACTTATAATGTTCGTCAATGTTAATGCCGCTGTGACAGGAGAATAGCCAAATCAACGGCAACCCCAATATATAAGGCTAGTCTACGTACGTAACATACATGCACTGCGTTAACTCCACGCAAATAGGGTTAATAAATATGAATGGCTCCCATTTGAACTTCACTTTTACACTTATTTAAGCACAGAGGTGGCAGTGTCTACATTTATTCATGGGAAAGGAGAATCGTAGTTTATTGGTGTGAAAGTAAGTTGGCAGACCTGGGGAAGATCTAAGAAGCTGGATATTAAATTGAGATTATAGTTCCCTCTGATCTGCCAGTGTATTGAAGTTTCTCTTTTCATGCACCTATAGGGCCGAGTTGGGCAGACTTTGCCCCTACATTTCAAGACTCCCCCCTCCCCCAACCCCGACGTTGTTTTGCACCATTTTTTCAGAACCGACAGTCTGCAGCACAGACAGACACGAGAGGTACGGATTGATGTAATAGACTGCGGCAGACCACTGGTCACCGGCCAGCCTAATGAGCAGAGATAGGAAAACTATTTGCAATAAAAGTACAAGGCCGCGGACGTGATGGCAGGCAGCGCTGACGCGTGCGCAGTGGCGCCTGTGCAGTGGCGCCTGCGTGGGCTGCGGCCCGGGAGGAGACCTGCTGAGTGGCCAGAGATGTGGAGGAAATGAGGCATTGAGGGCAGAGGATCAGAACCATTGCAGAGGACTCCTTCACACATCGGGAAATGACCGGAAAGCACTCCAATCCCCACAGAGGTCCACGCACAGCAAGATTCCTTGAAGGTCTGAATCGGCTGGTTCGGGCCAACTTGCGCGCGGGTGGATGTTTTCGGTCCTGTTGCCAGGGAGCGTACGGAGTGGAGGACAGACGGAATAAATCCACTCGTTGTGTCTGCTCATGCACCCGTGGAAAAAGAAAAATCGTATCGGCATCACAGCAGGGGCTCAGCCTTCATTTCTCAGTATCTGTAAAGTGATATCAATGGCGAAGAGCGATCCACGCACACGGTAACAATCCAATCTGATCACAATTGTAAACAAAAACTGCGCATTAAAAAAAATAAACGGCCACCTTTCATTAAGTAGACGGGCGGATAATAATCAATGTACCCGAATAACGATTAATTCGGAGAGCGCTGCATTTGCGTGTTCTCTGTTCGCCCAATTAAAAGCTAATTAATTAGATACAATTCTATTACGGAACAAATCCCACTCATCAATACACTCAGCCCAAGGTCGTCCGTTGCTCAAACGCAAATTGACTATAAGGATCCCGCCAGACCCGGGGACATGACGGTGGCATCGCAGGTTTAAGAAATGGAAGCGGAAGACTCTCAGGTGACGATACAGATGAAAGGGAGGCAGAGGGGGATACGGCTGAAGGCATTGATCTGTAGCAAAGAATGAATATTAGAAACAACAACAAAAAAACACTTCTGTTTGATGATGCCTGTCAATACCACTGCCCACCAATAACTGTGGGTTAATCAGTAGACAAGTACTCCATAACAAGCTTTGTTAAATGTGTGTGGCAGAACTAGCTATGCAAATAACTGGTTATACAGTATAGTTCAATTTCACAACCACGTTAAAAAAAAAAGATTAAAAACCGTGATTTAAGTTATATTGTTTGTGCATTCCTAAAACATCATAATATAGATGTTTAAATTTGGCACCAAAGTTAACTAGCAAATGGGCACCCCCCCCCCAACTCCAATTAAGGTTTAATTGTGTTTAATTATTGTTTAATCATTCTATTCAAAGGAAGGTGACTTGAACAAATATGTGCTACACAAAATCAATGTGGTTCAATGAAGTTCATTACTTTTTTTAAAAAATTATTTGGATTATCAATTGAATTTAAATTAACGCAAAAGCCATGATTAGCATCATCAATTCTGTTTACAAAAAGGTGTGACTAAACTCATGAATCCTAAACTGGAACTGCAACCCGTACACAAAACAGAAAATGCTTGGCTTGGCGCCTGCCCAAGGGGTGTTTCCATTGCTAAACGTCTAGAAAATCCCAGTTACTGGTCTTTCAGTAAGGAAACCACACTGAATATTGCGTCACGTTCATTTAAACACACGGTAAATCTTCACTCAGCCCACCCCAATGCTGTTCTGGCTTGCTGGAAAATAGGAATTCTCTTTCTGTTTGTGGGATGGGAGAGGGGAATGAAATGTCCAACTCAGGGAGGAAAAAACACAGATGAAAATGGCCTGATGTTGTTTATAGTATAGATGTCATAGGAAGCATTGTGTTATGGGACTAGGAGACAAAGAACAAACAACGAATGCACTGGAAGCATGGGTAACAGATGAGGGCGTTTTTGGTTAGAACAAAATAGCACACAATTATGGAAGCAATTATCAGTCAGCTACTGCTTCAGTTGTAATTCCATTACACATCTATATCATGGAAGCGTCAAAATATCCTAGCATACATTGCTAAATGTATGCTGATTTTGCCTCCCTACCCCCCCAAAGGAAGCATGATCGCAAGTACTTAACACTAGGGAAATCTGCTTTCACAACGACAGCTAGGACTTAAAATGATTAACTGGCGACAGCAAGTCAAGAAAGAAAAAAAAAAAAAAAACTTATGTTACCGCCGCAAGCCGTTTAAGGAGGAAGTGTCATGTTAACGCTTCTGGCACTTCTGGAAACACTAAAACACATTTTTGAACATGGGATAGATGAAATACGAGGAAGAGATTACCAGAATCACTTAACCCAATATACCACACATGACACGTCTATAGAGCACAGTTACAAAAACAACATGCTTGTACATGAATGGTAAAAGTATATCGTTGAATCTGAATTATAGGATTTCAGTAATAACTTTTGGATTTTTTTAGCCATGGCTTAGCACTTTCTGGTTTCTTCATGAGTTACACATAAAAATGTTTTATTTAGCTTGCTAATCACTGCAATTTTTGCAACCTTTCCTGCCATTTTTGAGTGAGTACAAAGAAATCCTTCTTTCTTCTGGGTGTTATCCAGGTGTCCAGTCATCTGTCACCAGTTTGCATACAGACGGTGACACTTCTGTTCAGTGGCAAGTTACTGTCACTGGGTGGCCAGCAGCTGATGTCCACTGGGTACAGCATGGGTCCCTCCCCCCCCCCGCATAGGTAGCCCATGGGAAGGCCAGTAGGACTGCCGTTGACAGACTGACAGCCGTGCACAGTCTGCTGGGGGCACTATGTTCCACCCCCCACATATCACTCATGAAAACGCCTCTTCCCAAGGTGGAGGTCTTTCCAGATAAACCCCCGACTTACTCCGTGCACATCTGACTCACGTTACTCTAATATTGAGCCTCAACAGAAACTCACCACTTGGAAGTTGAAAAAAAAAAATACAATTTTTGCAATCCTGCTATTTTTTTATGAAAATATGTGTTTCAAGGGTACCACAGCAGTACAAATGCAGAATGAATTAAAATTGATATTTTATGCTTCTTACAATTAATTACAGTTTTTGAGACACTGAGAGCAGATCTTTTGAATAGTAAGCAATAAAAACATATATTAAGATTCTGAAAAAGTGGGACGGCTGCCTGTTAACGGACTGCGGCAGCCACGTGTCATGACAACGTTACATTATTGATAAACCTTTCTTTTGTGCAAATTAGCAGGTGTGTCATGCACTAAGGGGTCAGGAAGTATACCCCGCGTATGGCAATGAACTCGGAACTTTCCAGAAAAGTCCACCATTGATGCCACCCTCCACCTTGATGTCTGCTTGTCAGCCTTCAGGAACTAAATTTAAGACCTCCCTCCCCAACTTTAAAAAAGATTTGAAAGTGAAATTAAACCAAATGGATTTACAAAATGCATCATTAATGAATAGGAACTCTCCTCGGACTGGCTCGCTCACTCCAGCAGGTCCAATTCCGCTTTGCTTGGTTTCATGTTGCATCGGAGGACGAGATCGATGCCATTTGTCTAACACACAGGAGGAATGGAATCTATTCGCCGCTTTTATTGAGTAATTAAACACCCATTACTGTCCCAGGCAGCAAAACAATAAATTTGATAAGTCATTCAGAGGGAAATACTGTGGCGGTCAGTCACTATCCCCAGGCTGCTTGAAATAAAAAAAGAAGGAAAAAAAAAACTTCAATGACATTATGCAAAGCAAAATGTAATATAAAGAGAGGTCATTAAAGGTTTTAAGGTCCCCAGGTAGCCAGTGCTTTATATTTTTATGTAACCGTTTTAGGTCTTTTTTGCAGTTTATATAAAGGTATGCCACTATCAAAAGCCTAAACTGTATCCCAAATAATATAACCCAGTTCACTTACTACACTTCACATTTTTTACACACAGGTACACACATGCACATGCATATATAATTTTTCGTAGCAAGCCAGAACCTTTGGGAAATATATATCTTAACTGCTTCAATACAGATCATTCCTCAGCTCAAGATGTACCTTTGAACTAATTAATGGGGGAGAAAAAAAACACACTTTCATCTGGCCTATTTCTACATTACACACACTTCATATGCATTCTCAATTTAGATCTGGGGCTATATGGATTACCTATATACACGTGGTACTCACAGTTCAATTTATTAAGATACAATACTGCTGTCAATAAAATGTGCAAATGAGTACACTCGTGCATCTGACCCATTACCGTAAAAGTTTTTTCTCCCCCATTCCTTTAAGGTCACTGTGGATCCCCCCCCCCCCCCATGGAGACTCATGCAGTTTTCTGGATTCCTCTCACAGCAGGAAGAGGGGACGATGATGAAAACAGGGAACAGTACATAGAAATGTACAGCGTTCATCATGGGAGATGAGAGCATGTAGGAATCTGAAACGCCACAGCATGAAATGAGAGCATGGCATCAGTAACGCTGAAGGTGTCATGATCAACACTTAAGTGATCGGAAGCCAGGGGTGAGTCATTCGCTTCACAGATCGCCACTGAGAGATGATGCGAGACTGATCTGTTTAAAAAAGTAGCCTCTCTCTGCTTCCTCAGTCTCACAGCCAAACGGCATCTGACCATCGCAGTCCAAAACGATAAGCCCTGCTGGATCCTGGAAAGACGTTCCAGAACCTTTCTGCATTATATGCACCAACTTTATGCTCTGATAACCAGCAAAAAAAAAAAAAAGGCACACTCAGCGAAAGTTCGGTAAATCACCCATGTACTCAGGAACAAGTCTAAAATAAAATAAAAAAATCTCTGATGTATATGAGCCATCATTCACGTCCAATAAATGGTATAAAAATAGTTATGGCGTCTGCCAACTATGACATATATATAGACTGATGATAACTGGTGCATTGTTAATAGTAGCTTTTGCTGAATGATCTCATTTGATTTACAGCTTATTTTATTGAGGCGTCTTAACCTCTGTGAAAGGCACTGTTCATAGGCACTGTTCTAAAGCTAATTAATAAACAATTCTTAAGTAGTGATGGTGCATCAATCTGTCCTGCATCTGCTGCAAAACTAGGAAAACTAACTAGACTTTTGATATAAATTTTCACTTGTCATGTACTGAATCATTTGCTTCTATCAGCGGAAGTAAAAATGAGGGAACAAGCACGGGAAAAGAATTACTGTCCTAAACTAAATAAATATCAGTCACTACTGGAATGGTTCTTGGTCTTCCTGGAGTCTTTTTCCAGCCAGTTTGTAGAAGAATATGGTATAAAAATTTCTATTCAGCAGTGAAAAGCGAAATACTTCCTTCAGAAACAAAACAAAACAAAACAAAACAGTTCCTCCAGAAGTCAGAAAAAGTCAAAATTTATCACCTACATTTCATTCCTGACAGAGCAGACTGGATTATTTTGTTGTTAACTTGGTTGCACACTGGATATCAAGAACTACAGTGCCTGCTAGCTGTTGTTTAAAAATTCCATTTAATTTGTATTTTACCCTTTGGTCAAATGCAGTAAGGTAGCTGTGTACTTAAAAAATGAAAGTGCATTGGTATATCTTCCCACACCGTTCTCTCTAAAATTAGGAAAGAACATGGAAGAGCCCCCCTCCCCTTCCATATTTATACAAAAAGCATCCAAATGGGGTGAAAGTTATTCTGGAGGTTAGTAGGTGAAATAGTTAGGCTTGAGAAGAACTGGTGAAATGAGGTGCCCCCCCCCATCAATAACCAAAATGCACAGGTAGCGCAAAACTATGCTAGAACAAGTAACTCAATCACTGATAAGAACCAACTGATCTTTGCTGCCCTATGATGGAAGGCAAATGTAGAAAAATGTAACAAAAGGATTAATTAAGGAACAAGTGATACATTAGAAGAAGTGAGTAAAATGTTTTAAAATAGAATTTGACAAAAGAATTAATGTATGAAACTTGAGGTTATGATGGATTTTGGCCTTAGCAAATGTTCCCCAAGATGTAGATGTCCATTAGGAGTTAGCACTGCCCACTGGCTGTTTGCTAACAATGTTGGGTTTCAGAAAGCTTACCCCTGGCAGCTGGCAGAAAGCTCGCTGTATTAAAGGATGCGTATCAGTCGTTAAATGTGTTCGCCTAGGCTGTCTGCCTGCCCCTTTGGTCTTTAAGCTGTTTTCTCGAAGCAATGATATTTCTATTATTACAACATCAATAGAGTTATTTGTTGCCTACAGTGTTTGGGACATTTTGGAGGGTGGGGCGGGGGCTGCAATCAAAAGATACAATCTGCTGCTCTCTTTTTCAGCGAGACTGGTGTTCGAATGAGATGAATATCAGCAAACATCCTTCCCTGCTGCCACTTATGAATCACTTCCATCGAGGATGAAAGGTACACGGCGTTCTATGAGGGACTGGTGGCTCTGCCAAAAGCCCCTCGCTCCACTGGGCCTCTGCTGTGCCACACCGACCGGACAACATTCTGCATTCCACAGCTAGCGTATTGCTGATGGCAATTTGCAAATAAAATTAAGGCCAAATTATTATTATTAGTACACATAGTAGCAAAACCAAAAATGACCAGGGCAACCCACAAGGACGGCCTTAGCTTACTACTATCTGCTTCAATACTTACTCAGAAACACAACAAACAACAACAACAATAAATACTACAAGATATGATATTTTCAATTTATTGAAAATTACTTCTTTCCAAAAGGTGCTTTTCTTACGTACTATAATAATATCAACAAATTGACTGCTATAATGATTTCTTTTCTAAATTTAAGAGGGTTAGATAAATCAAGTTCTGATAAACCTAGTTTTAGAGAGAAAAAGGAAGGATTTAAAACAAAGGAGTTTAAAACATCGCATCCTTTGTGATAGTATCAAATTACAAGCAAGGCAAAGATGTCCATGAATTTCAGTGTTAGAGATTTACAGGCAAATGATGAGCTGAGCAGAACATGTGACTGGTGGTTCCGTGCCAGTTATTTTGGAGCACGCCATAGAAAACATCCCTGAAGTGGCGTGAAGATAATGAACATAAAAGTGGTGATAAACCTCGCAAAGCTTTGGAAGTTTCAGGACATGGAATAATAACGTAATAATAATAAACCTCCATTTTAAATTACTCTAATTCCATGTGGACACCTGCTCTTTCCATCAAATAGGCCACACACAATACAAGCTACATATAAGGCGGTTCATGATCAGTGCCAAATTCAGTCCAACACCCTTAACATTCAAATATAGATCAAAAGTGCAGAGCAAGAAGAATGGAAAAGGAAAAAAAATACATAAAACATAGCTTGCGGATTGAGGGTATATATTACAATATATATTCCAATTTATAATACAACTCAGCCTTTTTCTTATAAGCATTTGTTACACATACAGAGTGGTATCTCAGGGAATTTGAAATGAGGGTTATCTGTCCCTAAAATTACCTTTAAAAGTGTTACGTTTTAAATGAAACTGAAAAATGACAAATCTCAAAGTCAAGACAAATATCACAGTTGCACGGGGGGGAAAAAATGACACTAGGATATACCTAATTAAAGTAGCCCCTTCAGGCTCAATTTAAATGAAATTGATTATACCTTTTGTGTACAAAATAGGGTCAGCTTTAACAGTTATTTTCTTGTGCGTGTATGGGGGGGGGGGGAGGAGTGTAGATTTGCTTGAAGACCCCAAAAACATTAAATCTACCCCTAATCCCCCAGGGAATGTTAATTAGAATTCAGTTTTGCTGAACTGAAAAGAAAAAAAAAATACAAATATAAGATATTCATCAAGTAGCATTACAAGATAATTGCCTCTCAAACACAGGCTACTGTTTAGGTTTCATTTTTCTTCCCTATGACAGCCTCATAAAAAGTCCCTCACAACATGTTTGCTTTCGTCTCCTAAGTGCTTTGGAGACATTTTGAACATCTGAAAAATACCGCATGCAACAAAAAACGTACTTGTTACTCGATTTAAGATCCTAGCTGTACTCTTATAACACAAAAAAGTCACATTTGCCTCACTCGCAAAACACTGCTATTCACAAATGGCTCTTTGTTTGGAAGTATTTATCATTGTTGAAGCAACAATATGCCAGCTCGCTAATTCTCCTTTAATGTCAATGGTCCATTCAGCCTTCTCAATGAGCTCTGTTGCCCACACTCCTTTTTTCATATTAAAAACAATTTTCAGCATGACTTTCTTGGCAGCCTCCCCATAAGTAACAAAAGAGGCTGCCGAGTGGGCAGAAGAGGGAAAAAAAAAAACACTCTTTTGTCACTGTCATTGACAGTTTCTGCGGCGCAAGTTTCTAGATCCATGTGCAAATTCCCAAAGCGCTGCTCTATCAACTAGGCAAGCAATTAAAACATTCTGGTCTACCTGGCAAACAGGAGACATTTTTCAAATGGTACATGAAATACATCATAATTCACATTAATAGAGGCCCCTCAGTGATGCGTCACAAAACTGTTATTAAACATATAGTTTTAACTAGCAATGAAATGAAATTCCTTGAACAGTGAACACATGTCCCTAGTTGACCATCACAGGATTTTCCAAATAAGCCAAGTTTAGCTAACATGGTCCAGGCCCACGACCCCCCTGCCACCCAGCTCCCCCATAACTGAGATGCACTATGTACTCCAGCCTATACAGACTTCACTCTAGAAAACGAACAGTCTCCAAAAACCAGGCCTCCTCCTGATTCACTACCATCCTTTAATCTGCAGGAATGAACTTCATTTTAACAGGTTCAGATGTACCTTTAAGAAAACTGATACAAAAAGGTTTCCTTCGTGTTTCCACTTTTTTATTTGGGGCAGACTAAGATTTGCATTAATATTAGGTAATTTTTGTAATGAATATTGAGACAGAATAAATGAATGTAGGATAAATAAAGACTGTAACCTTCACCCGACTTCACCCGAAGTGATTAACTTCGGGAGCCATGCATGTAGAAGTTTGCACACGCTTACTAATTTAATTACTTAAGCAAGATGAAAAACACATCATAGAGGGAAGAAAAATGTCCAGTTTGTCTTATAAGAAGATATATTCAGCTGTATGGGTCGTGAATGGAGTCCGCACTTCAGTGAATTACGTGGGTTATCGAGAACTCTGGGCGTAATTACTGAAGAACAAGCAATTTGAAGTTTCCGAAGTGTCGTCTAACGTAAATGCCTCCTAGGGATTCGAGCATCGGAGCATCATTGCTGCTTTTCCATGAAACACGACTCAAAGGGCTCATTTCAGATGCCAGCAGAATTCATTTTATATTATCGTATGGATAAAAACCAATTAAGGGCTACAGCTTAGGTTTTTTTCCCCTTTAACAACATTTTCATTTCATTTATCGACCTTTGTTGGCAAAGAACCATCCAACGGCACCTTCATGAAACAACCCCAGTAACTCAAATATTAAATATATTAAAATCAACATGAATCATTTTTTTCTGATGCTCTACATTCTATATTTTCAAGAAATGTGTTGAAGATGTTAGTGTGCGTAACGTGGTCACACACAGTCTGAAACACTTGCTTCGTTAAAGGCGAGATGCAATTACCGTGTTACGTACCCTCGTTAGCCGTGGCTCCAAATCCTCCAGCTGATGACCAAAGCAACAGCAGGCCTCCTCACCGCATCCTTGCAGAGCACCTCCGCCACTTGCTGTGCCCAGTTCCCCCCACCCCCACCCCCCGTCCCGCAATAAGCTTACACAACCTCTTATTCCCGACGCTTTAAAACCTCTACGCCAGTTTAGCAAAGCTTCCTCCTTGCTCCCTCCCTCCCCTACAGGCCACAGACTGAAATTCTCCCGGCTACCTGAAGCGCTTCATGTCGATCTCTGGCAAGCCGCCAGGGCTGTCAACTGCGGGAGCGCGGCGGAGGACGAGGGAAACGCCGGGGATTTATCGAGGAGCACTGACACTCTGAATCTCATACGACTGTCCCACTAATTAAGACCCAAACTTCTTTTATGTGATCTTTGGTAGTACATCAAAATAATATCAATTTGAGTCAATTAGGCACAGAACACAATGACTCAACGCATTGTTCCAGAAAGATTTAAACGAAAGAGGGGAAAAAAAAGAAAAAAAATCAAATGAGCGTTTTCACAGCTTTCATATTCAACAAATGAAAGCAAGCTGTCTTGCATATCAATGTACAATTTTACCCAGACACTAATTTCAATATTTTAATTAGAAGAGTAAGGTCTCGTTTGCCAATAAAACATACCAGTTAAGTAGTATTCATTTATAGGGATCTTAAGCAGCAGTATTTTCTCCAGCAAAAGCGGGACTTAAAAGGTCTTGAGCATATTTAACCTCTTCAGTCCCATCGCGTGTTGAAATCTGTTAATAGCTGAAAAAATTCTGAGGACTAGCTCTGTAAAGGCCACTGAAATGAGCATGTACACTGTGTGCTTTCTGCTTAAAATTCAGAATTTACTGTGCACAGTGGGGGGGGAGGGGGTGAATTAAGGATTTGATTTGATTAGAAGTAGAGGAACTGCATTAAAAAAAAGAGCATTAAAAAGAGTATCTATGGAAAAAAAAATTTAAAACATGAAAGCTTTTCCTTTTTTTAATTACTTTATTAACACTCACGTGAGACAAGCCACTGAGCAGAAAATTGGAACGAGTCCCAAAAGTATGACAGGCCAGAAGGCCTCTGGCCCCCACCCCCTACCATTTTTCTCCCCACATCACATCTGACCAATAACAGGATTGCATCAGGCCTCGGACGCATCGCCACGGAGACCACCACCTTTTAGACCTACGCATCACTCCAGTCAGGCTAAAAACACATTTGTAAAAGATGGCACCGTTCACGACGGACCACTCACACGGCTCACAGAAACCTGCACTCGGCAGAGTAGGAACCACCCGGGGGGGAGGGGGGGCATATGAAAGAACCACTGATTTGTTACACAAACAGTTTAGCTATATTAACAGAAAATACTGTTTCCCACAACAAAGCTACGAGTTTTGTGCTCAAATTTTACTCTAGAAAAGCAAATATTTAATCTGACACACTTTTACGCTCTTTGGAATGAAATGTAATAATTATATGGTTTACGCCCCATGTTTTGCAGTAACCAGAGTTCCAGGGCTTGCAAATTACCAGAATGAAGAAATCACATTGTACAGCCCTGCTTCTTAAAGCAATGACAGCCAGGATGACTTGCCCATCTTTCCTAACATATGCATATATATGGGATTTTATATTTTAGCCACAACAATGCACATATCCTTGATTTACCTTCTGGACCCCACAGTTAGATGTACATTATGTCTGCCGGCCTCAGTACAGCCTAATTCCAGGCCGCTGGACAAACGTTTCCTACCGCATTTCACAAGAGCTACAGAGAGTGTGAAAACAAGCAATCACCCATGAGGACCTGGGAGAGAACCCTTTAATGAACTCAAAATATGTAAATAAAATAAAACCACTGCATCTGAAGTACGGCTGTCTCGGAAAGAAGAATGGCAAAACAAAACAAAAAAAATAAAAAATCTGCCTTTCAGACTGGCATGATATACTGTGTGGGCAACATGGATCACTGGATCCCTTTGAACCAAAGAGGAAAAATATCCTATCACAACAGCCATTAGGAATCAAAAGTTACAGTACCTAATTAAAATGTAAACAGCGTAATGAAGACATCTGTGTTTCACGCAAACGCCTCTTTCCGTGCCACTTGGGGTATGCTAATTACTGAAGCAAATCTATGAACGCACGAGAATCCCATACAAGCCCAGATTAAAGGCATTACTGCTAAACCTAGTTCTGTACACTGGGGGATCGCCTCTTCTCTCAAACTCCCAGTAGACGCCAGTCTACCTAAACTCCTTAATAGCATAGATACAGTCAGAGAGACAGAACAAAACCAACAGTTTGTGGCTTGGAAACGCAAGGGAGGGAGGGGGGTTGTTTATTGAAATTATCGAAATTGCAAGCTGAATATGACAGAAAAGGTCTGAGCAATCTAACAACATACTGCAAGAAACAGCCAATAATTTACATTATGGATCCAGCCACAAAAAAACACTGAAATATAGAACTACAAGAAAATAAATGTAAAGGTGTTAAGAAATTCGCTTTATATTTGGATCATGCACACACACAATTTTAAAATAGATAAATTGTTATGAACTTTAACAAACATTGTTAGATTTTTGTTATAGTTCAGGCCTAATCAGATTGGAACGGAGAATAATTTCTTGCTAACAGGAAGACAGGTCCTTAATCAACCTTTTGAGTTATAAATTTCACCTTGATCTGATGCTTTTGAAAGCAAAACCTTAAATAACTAAGACAGTATATACTATTAAAGTAGTATGTAAGTATATATATATATATGTATATGAGCATCTAAAGTAATCAGCGTTTCATATCAAGAATAAGTTAATGTGGACAGTAATCAGGCACAATTAAAGAGCACAAATGTTTATGTGCTAAAGTCTTGCTGATTGCTAAAGGGTGTCATGCACACACAAGCACTGAGACACACACACACACACAGAGTTAACTCTGCAAACACCGCAAAACAATGGTCATAGTCTTCTGCAGACACAGAACTATACATATCTTGCTAACCAAAGTTAAGCAGGGGGACCCAAATTCCACCCCCCCAAAAAAAAAAAAAAAAAAAAAAGTGGGACAACAAAAAATAAGTGTTTTTAATAAAAAAAAAAAAAATTTTTTTTTTTTTTGCCCCTTTTTTTTTTTTGTGTTTTTTGTGCATTTTTTTTTTTTTTTTTTTTAATTTTAACAATTTTAAAAACAAAGCGTGTCAGATAAACAACCACGTGGATTTGTTGTTGGGGCGGTTGATCTTTAAG
>JAODJX010000001.1:47058782-47073683 GCA_026776945.1 Isichthys henryi
CCCCCCCCCCCCCCCCCCCCCCCCCCCCCCCCCCCCCCCGGGTTCTTGTTTCTCTTAGTGCTAGAAAGGAAATGGGGAGGTAAATAAATCAATAAACAAACTACAAATAGCCCTCACTTGCTTGAAATATATGGCACCCTGACTAGCTCGAGTGCAGAGGGAGAGTGCGGATGGTGTCACCGATGTACAGAAACCAGGGTAGCTATTAGGGTGCATGTTTTGATGCAGCCAAGAAAGGAGAGATGTAAAGACTGTCATCATTGCCGGAATGGCTCTGCCAAAAAGCATCCAGGCCCGGAGTGGATAGATGCAGCTGCAGCCACATGACATTTAGCCTGATCCACATCATCTGCTCAGAAGATCCTGACAGGTTTTTTTTTCCCTTTTTTTGTCGTTGTTGTTTCCCGTGGACTGGAGGTCATTTGCAAACTTCCAGAGTGCGTTTCTAAGGTGTAGCGGTGTCCGGTGGCACGTCGCTCAGACAGAGGGCCCCCCCCCCCCCATCCTCTGCTTTTTGTCCTTGTGTCAGCAGGCAGGACATCCTGAATTATTTTGCTCAGCTGCTACCCTGCACTCTTGGCGGAGAATGTCAACAATGTCCCGAAACACTCACCGCTTAGATTTTTCCATGATATGATCATCGGTTATAGAAAAAACTCATGTAGACATAATAAAAAAAAAAAATCCATTTCTACTAATCCTTCTCATCCAATGATTTGATCGAGATCAACTATTCTCAACTTTGTCCAAATTTACATATCTAGTCAAACTTCCTCGGATTTCCTCAGATAAGCCAAACATTCTGTATAATCAGTTCTGGATTATGTTATAACCGTCCACTTAATTCCAATCAGCAAATATATAGTTTGGATTGTACTATGGCTATAAAATTCACGAATATTTGACAATTTATTTGCTTTGATAGAATAATATGTATGTTAAAGTCATAGAGGAAATGCCTTGAGGTGGTTGTTCTCTCTCTGTATCACTAGGTCAATACGTTTTACCATTTGGAACACTTGTATGTATTCAGTAAAAGGCAGGATTCAGACATAACGCATATATCTCTTCATTGAATAAGAAAATGCTGCAAGACTGTTTGCGGCAGAGACTCATCCACATAGCAAAACTGTTTATCTCTTCAGGCCTGAGGTTAGGGGTTTACCGAGTCATGTGACAGGCTGTATTTTAACCTTCTGCCTGCAGCCTCTGATGTCACCTCTGATCACTTCAAGAGTCCAGTGCCTGATTTTTTTTTTTTAATTCCCTGCAAAACATTGCTTTAGAGAACACAAGTCAGAGCCTGTTAATAATGCATGATTTTCTGTTTTCTGTTTTTCCTTATTACCATGACGAGTGTTGTCACATGCATTAGTAAAAACATCACTTTTTGAGGAGATGAAAACATTGAATGTAAATATGTCTAGCCTTAACTTTCCATACTTTAATTGCTATTAGTTGTTGAAACTTTATGCATTTGGTCAAAGTAATACAGCACAAAGGCAGACTTACTAATGAAATTTTTAATTCAGATGGTCTGACATTTACACAAATCCAACAATATTCACATTTCCCATAAAGATAATTGACGTATTTCTCACTTAATTTCAATAGCATGTAATAGAGTTACCTTATTTTTAGACACTCATAATGATTAATAATGTTATCCGTCATTATTCAAATGAAAAATGTCAAAACTTGAATGAGAAAATACCTGCCAAGACAGTACAATAAAATGGAACCAGAGATATAACTCACATATACAGAAGAAATTTCAGTATCACATCATTTTATAATGTTATAATATCTGCATAAAGGGCAACTTCTGAGACACCCACCTAAATAAAATCTGACAAAAACGCTCAGGTCTATGCACATAAAATTAAGCAACATTCAAAGTAGGGATCTCAACAGGGGCAGAACCAGAGATGAAATGAGAAAGAAAAGCGGTTCTCCTGCCATACAATGAAACTCAATGACTGCTAAAGAAAGAGTGAGAGAGAGAGGAAGGGGGGGGGGAGGGTTTGAGATTGAAAAATGAAAGGTTTAGCTTTTTTCCCCCCACATTGATGGTGCGTAGCCGGCCACCTTTATGGACTGTGCCTAACATTCTAATGGGGATGAGCTTCAAGTGGATGGTGCCCACCGAGGATAAGCTACAAAATCTCACAATAAAAGCAATGTGATTTACAGTAAATTCCACAGGGCTGACAGCATCACAGCTGAGGGTATAAAGAGTCCTTTCAACGACGGGCCTCCGTGCCGCTCTATCTACAGTCTCGCGGCGGGGCTGTGCCGCTTACCACCAATGACTTTGATAAATAACCGGGAAGTCCCACTGTTGGCTCAAAACTAGAAGCTGTTCAGCTGCAATTCTGCATTTGTCCTGCTTTAATGGGTATGGAAGTGGCTTTAGCAGTAATCTGTCAGTGATTGATTAGGCCTGAGCAAATCCTCACTCAGCTCTCTCTCTCTCTCTCTCCCATTTTTTTTCCTTACAGGCCATATACTCCGAAGGCAGCGGCTGAGAATCGATGGCGGGACGGCGGAGTTGGCGCGTGTGCTCTATTTACACGAAGTACAAACAACGTTAATTCCAGTCCAGTGAGTGTCTGGCTGAGAGGTGAGGGGTAGGGGGGAG
Organism: Isichthys henryi; assembly: GCA_026776945.1. Lineage (NCBI taxonomy): Eukaryota > Metazoa > Chordata > Actinopteri > Osteoglossiformes > Mormyridae > Isichthys > Isichthys henryi. Next base: position 47,061,424 of record JAODJX010000001.1, read on the forward strand.
CTTGAATCGGGATGAGAAAAAGGAAGCCGAGTGATCCGGGTTCCTCCCAAGAACCGGACCGGCAGTGGAAAAGGAACACGATTTCCCTTAGCTGTACTGCTGGCGTTCCTGGCTAAAGCCTGCTGTCAGTTATAATTCTGTCTCCTCTCATGCCGTTAATTAGTCAACGTCATGGGTTTTTTTTTCAAGTACCGGTTATTATGCTGTAGTGCTACGGCTGACAATGGATATCACAAGTCATATCGTTAGCAGCTATATTAACCTTTGGTATCATCCACTGATGGCTGGGTGAGTTAGCGTGATGGTAGCATTCCGTGGTGCCAGTCAGCAAACAGCTCGCTAGCATGGGACCTGTAGCACATATTAGTGTCATGGCCAGACAAAGCTATGACTCTTACCAAATACATACGTTTTCAAAGCTTCATATATAGTTCAATGTACCTTGAACATTGAAGATCTTACCAGGATAAACTTTTAATTTTAAGGGGGAAAATGACGATACTGGTTAATTGGTTCTTCTCAATTTTCACTCTGGTTGTTATTTCGCAACATATTTCAGGCTCTTCATCAACACTGGGCTTTTCCTTGTTTTGTTTACAAACGCTTGGACTTCAGCTGATAGTTGGCCAACTTGTCCCCGAACTCCCTGTTTCGCGTCCAGCTACCACCCTGGTCTGTTGTGACCTTTCCGACGCACAGTATACTTAAGGACCATGAAGAAGGAATTCTCAGAACTGGAGATGATTCCTCTCTTTTTCTGTAAACACTGAGATATGGGAATGAACCAGCATTTAGGAATATAGCAGTAGGTGTTGGTATCAGCAGGAGAAACATACCGACGACGTAATTGCAGAATGCATAAATTCTGCACGGAATTCCACAAGAATTTCACTACAAAAGTGAGCCAAGGTGTCAACTTGTGACATCACAATGAATTCTGAAGTACTACGATTTTCTTTGCTTATGCACGATAAAAACAAATGAACCTATTTTCAGCTGGAATTCCTTTTTAAGCGACGAATTGCAATACGGGAATGAACACCGACTGTAAATGAAGACATCAAGCTGATGTTTTATAAGCATTAATGAGCAATGATTATTTTAAATGCAGCAAAATTGAAACTAAAATTTAATCAACACAGGGAATAAAACGGCGATTAGGTTCTGAACAGAGTTTTAACACAGCATATGAATGCCAACAATTCTTTACCATGTTTTTTTGCATCTTAAAGTGCAAATCTGGAAAAAAAAACTGAAAAAAAGAATAACAAAAATGGCTGGATTTCTCATGGGTCTCCACAATTTGAATTCAGTGTCTAAAACAAAGCATTCTAATAATGCAATTCATTTTACATTCAAAGAACATTTTGGTTATTTTTAAAGCAAGAGGTCTAAGGCATAAAAATTTGTGTATGAATTTTAATGGAGACACTTAAATGGTAATTATTCCACTCAGCACAAATGCAGGTAACAAATGGAATTCAATCAGTGTTCATGCATAATGACCGTCATTACGAGAAAAATAATAATGACATCCTATCTGCATTAAACCTGCAGACACTTCACACAATGATCTCAGACCCATTATTGATCTCCATGGAGATAAGCAATTGTCACTTTTTCAGCATTGTACGTGAATGTTAAATACATCACATTTGTTTGCGGCAAACTGTTTCAGCGAACACCAGAATCCACCTAATTAACTACTCGAAATGGGCTTACTTGTTCTCGGTAATTGAAAATCGGATCCAGGGAGCATCATTGACCACCGCAATATGCGGTATGGAGGCCTTCCACATTTCACGAGTTTAATTCGTGGTGTTTAGAAGAAATCCCAGGTATGCAAAGGGGTCGTCGCAGTGAGGTCCAAGCTCAGGGGGCAGAGATGACTATGGTGTGTATGCTGGTAAATCTTGGAGGGGGGGGCGGGAGCTCGAAATGTGGAAAAATATCAAGCTGTTTTAACAACACAACCTGCATACCATAGGAACTGCCCTTTGGCTGTGAAAAGGGATTTCCTTTATAAAAACAAAATCCAATAACTGTGTTCAATATTGTTGACGTACGTACATATATAGGTACTCATTTCTACTTAGTACTAATTAAATATTGAATAATCAGGCCTAAATTCATCCTCAATGAGTGGAATCTCAAATTCTGCTACATTTTGGCCCCAGATGTGTGTTTATTTAAATTTTATCGATATCCCCTTAATAAATACATTTCATCATTCCCTGCATCATACAAATTCTGGGAAAATCATGTTTCACTGTGATGGGTCAAAATTTGCACCTTTATTCTGTAGGGGAACACTCTTGGAACCCTTGGATGTTATCTTGCTGTTCTTCAGAATTTACTGACTGCAAATAAATTCCAATACACTGATCACAATGTTATGACAGGTTCTGTGTGTTTTTTTTTTTTCCTGGTGAGTCAACCCCATGCTGGGTTTATATCTGAATAAAAGATTTGACCATTGTGGGCACACACTGCCAAAATAAGCCTTGGCAGATGTTTCACTTGTCATGAAAGCCCCCTTAGACTGAGAGGCGTACAGTATGGGGTTTGGTGGAAAAAGCAATGGAGGTGAGCAACATTGCAAAAAAACAAAATGGAAAGGCTGCTGTGCTTCTCCAAACATCTGTAGCTAAATAATAATGCACTACAGCAGGACAAAAAGGAAAAACAGACATCGTGGATTAGATAGTGAGTGTATGCATATGCCAAGAGACAATGGTCAACAGCGCTCTCGTACAACCTACTTGACACGGTCACCTTGAGTGCGTCATCTATTCACAGGGTGGCAAACGGAACACACAGGAGGTAAAGGGCCGTCTCTGGCTCCTCAAACATGTCTCTGCTGCTCTGGAAACAGGCGAGGAAACGACAGAAGTGCCCCTAGCCAACGGTCCGCGGATGGGGCCAAGCGAGGAGGAGGAGGAGGAGAAGGAGGTGGCAGTGTCGACTCTGGCCAAGCGGTAAGGATGTAGCAAGAGCAGTCACACGTGCGTGAAATGCACAAGAGCAGCGCGCAACGTTTGTGGCTCCGTAGTGCATGACACTCTTGCAGTGAAGACTGGGGAAAAAAACGCAGCAGGCCTAAGATCGCAGGACCATGAAATAAGCAGTTGTTTTCACAATGATGCTCATATGGTTGATGAATGATGACTCTATAAGGGCACTTGCCTTTGCAAATGCGATCGAGCGTACAGTTTATGTAGACCTAAGTGTATTTTCCTATCACTTATTTTTGCATTGTTTGCATTTATAGTGAATCAAAAGTTTATCATGAATGTTACAAAAGATGGTTCAGTTCTGTAAGGAGATCTTTACAATATTGTAGATTTTATAAATGTTGATGTTATACAAATAATTTTTTTCAATATGATGCTGTTTTCTTTGTTACAATAGCTTAGGGTTGACAAACAAACAAACAAGCAAATATCTTAAATTTAATAAATATCTCCCTATATGAGCAAACAGAAAACGCGCATAATGTTATTTATTCTCCAAACTGCTTATCCTGTACAGCAGGGTTTCCCAACCCGGTTCTCAGGGACCCACAGACAGTCCAAGTTTTTGCTCCTTCCGAGCTCTCGGTACAGTAAGGTGGACTGTCTGACGGGGAGCTCGGAGGGAGCAAAAACGTGGACCGGCTGTGGGTCCCTGAGGTCTGGGTTGTGAAACACTGCACTACAAGGTCACCTGTAGCCTGTCCCAAGCAGTATAGGGTGTGAGACGTGGGTACAACCTGAAGAGGATGCCAGCCCATCACAGGGTATATACACATGAGAGAAAATGCAAGCTACACACACACACACACACAGACACAGACACACACAGCCTGGCTGGGATTTCTACCCCCAGCCCTGGAAGTGCGATGCAATAGTGCTCTATTAAGCCACTACAATATGTAACCTGGTATTCAAAGCTTAGCTTGCGATGATTACAGTACACTCACAGTTGTTAGTGTTTCTTAGCAAGCAAAAAATAATGATTTTGCTTCTTGTTGCTTTTGAAATTCTTAATGTTTCGCTTGTATTGCAGATCCATTTTTCCAGCCACCGAAAAACATTCACATAAGGAATAATAAAATCTTTAATCTGACATAAACAATATAGATGTATTGGATTAAGCAGCAGAATGTATAATAAAAAATGTCCGCATTGCATGTATGTAGCGTCCGATTTGATTCAGGGCTGTAGGCTTAAACATGACTAACAGGGTGCACAGGGTTATCAAAGTTGCAGAAAGTGGGTAGGAGCGTTATCCCGTTTGATTTGTCATGCCAAAGGTCTCCAGCGGACTCTTCAGACATGCAGGTCTGTCTCACTCGCTTTGTGTAGCACCCTTTGCAGAATTGCTCTGGACAATCGCGGTAGGGACTCTCGGGAGTGAAAATAACAGGGTTCGGCAGTGCCGCCGTTCTCTGTCTGGCTGACCTCCTGGAACACATCATTGCAGACGTGGCGGGGCCCCCTCAGATCTGCCTGGGACGCCACAATATGAGCGGCTGCTCGTCGACACCATCACTTGTCCTTTATCCGCCTTGATACCTGTTCTTTCATGCACGTTTGGAAAACGATGTTCAGGTAGAGGTGGCAATCAATAGTATCACAGACACGATTCTTGGAGATGACATATGCTTCCATTTGCTTTATGGACAGTATTATGGGCGATCGCGGTAGGATCACTGCCTTGAGTGAAGGTTTTTTTTTTCTTATAGGATGGTCAATCTCTTGCCTGCTATGGATGTGAGGTTCAACTCCTCTGAATGCATAATGTCTCCAGCCTGGGGTTTTTAGGTCTAATGAATAATGCTGGTGTGATTTTCAGCCAGTAGACTTCTTAAGAGTCACATGAAACGCACGTACCGTACCCAACACATCCACCTGTGTGGGATTAACCTATCAAAAGTACTCAATTCATCTGCTTGGTAAGTTCACAATGGCTGTTTTACTCAGTGCACATTGGGTCTTTCCCCAGGGGCATGGTGTAAAAATTGTTGGTTTTTGCCAAAACAGAAGACAAGATTTCAAAATCTTTAGTAGTAACAGAGGATTCACTATTTATGCCACATTGAACAACTTGGATGGAACTGATTTCATCCTAACCTTTCAAGTACAGTTAATATATGAGTTTATACAGTGTGACTGTTTGCAAAGTAAATATGATACAATTATGTGCCTAATAATAATAATAATAATAATTATTATTATTATTTTATAAAATTGGGGGTCAGTCCAAAACAACATAAATGTTTATTTTCCCTTTTTTGTTTCATCACTAACTACTGTGTATCTGTACAGCTTCATAATATGAGCAAAATTAATCTTATTTCTTAAAAGTGTTTTAATGTTGTTGGTAGCTAAGCTAACTAAAGAACTCAATGATTTATCTTATCCAGTAAATTCAAGCTAGCTAATGCTATTAAAATGGTTTCATATAATGGTGCAATTAAGGATAATTCAATATTTTTGTTTTATTTGCTATTAAATGATATGTAGTCATCAGTCTAGTTTTCATCAATCAATAACAGGCTAATAAATTCAACAATTTTGTTTTTTTTTTTCATTTGAAAAACAGAAAAGGGTTAAACACAGCAAGCTTTTAAATTGCACTTATTTGTAACACTGCGTGACATGGCACAAATACTTAGTAATATGTCAGTTACTACTGAAATACAAATCATGAACAATGGACACTGCTTGAGATAAAAGATTCATTAATGATGAACAAACATTAAATCAATATTTCACTTCTGTTAATATGAGATCAGTATGTAACCAAGACTTAGTTTGTGGTTAATTAAGACATAAGTAATAGCATAATACTATATTATTTGTGCCACATTAAGTAAAGTGTTAACACTTATTTTGTCAAAGTCATCTACAAAATATATGCTTAAAATCATGTGGTTTTGCAGTACAAACGTTTTTGCTTTGGTTATGCATCATGACCACTTTTGGTTTGATAAATCGTAAACTGAATGCAAATAATATCATGACAGATACAAACAGAGGTGACGCGACCCCGAGGAAATAAAGGTTACTTTTAACATTGTTTCCTGCACTTGTCCTACCATTGGTCACATGGAACGATATACTCTTTAGGGAAATTTATTTTTCAGAATATCTGACATGTGATGTCTGTTTGGGGGTCACCAGATGTACACTCCTAATATGATCAACTATGGTCCTCACAGACCAGAGGTGTACAATAACAATTCTAGGGTTGGATAGGCACCTGTTGTAAGGTGGAAAGGAATATTACTTGTCTAGACGAAATCCCTACGGTTTACGACATAGATTCAATAGCTCTTGAGTTGGATGGACTCAATCAAACGCATAAGCTCAGTGAAGTATACAGTTCAGCAGGATAAGACGTTGCAGGATCGTAAACCCGAGGGCCAGGTTTGCAGGTAGTATATATTTATACGCTTGTAACCACCAACATTAACAACGGCAACACTAACTGTGCTAATACCTCAACCAGCTGTATAGCAGAGTATCCAATATCAATACACACAAATATCAGGATTTGAAATCTTTAGTGGGTAAAGTCTAATCTACTGTTTACTGTGAAAAATGAGCTGCATCAGTAATACATAAACCAACAAAAAGGGACTACAGCATAAATGATTTGATCAGCTCATTCATATTACTACAATACAGAAGAGAAGTGTGCAGTGATAGTGGAGGGCTTCAGCATTGGATCAGATTTAAAGAGATCTGTATCGGTGTTTAAAAATACAGATTGTGTGAATGTTTATGTCCAATTGTGCTCAGGTGGAGATTGTGTATGTGGAGGTGTGCCCTATGATGGACTGGCATCCCTTTTAGAATGTCCCTCTTTCCTGGGACAGCCTCCAGGCACACAGTGACCCTGTACCAGATAAGTGGTTATGGACTATGGATGGATGGATGGATGGATGGAAGCATTCTATAAATGTAAATGAACCATATTTGACATATTTTAAAATGGTCATAAAGTGAATTGATGCTGCAAGCATTTATTTGGCTAAATTAGGTTTTGAGAAAGAAATTCATTTACCGAATGCAACTATGTGAACAACGTTTAAAAAAAAAAATACCATCGTATATGCAGATGAAAAGAGTACAGTTCAGTTCAGTTACAGTTACTATTTTGCCTGCATTCTTTATGCACTGTTGTGATGTTCAGTCTAATACCCCCTGTTTACGTATTTTCGGCTCTGCTACATCATTCGGTATATAAAGTTACTAAAACATATAAAATGAATTGAGACTGATAAGTAGGTTCTAATCAGTGCACCATGTAGCTAAACGACATGGAGAAGCAGCGACAATTAAATTACAAGGACAGAAGAGGACATCTGTGATGAAGTTTTCCCTGGGTTATTAACGGCTGTTGTTACAATGACAGCTGTGTCCATGGTACCAAAGTCTATGCTACATTCAATAGGTTTTATTTGAGAAATATCAGAGGTGCGCCCCCCCCACCTTGCTCCTGCCCCACTCTTATATTTCTGTAAAATGACTGAAGTATTTTATTATACCCCTCCACATACCTCAAACTTATGGTGCTTGAAAAATAATAATGGAAACTAAAGAAATAACAAAGAGCTGCCGAAATTGGTAGAGTTGTTCAAATGGCTTGGAAATGTTGGCTTTAGAGACATTTCTGCTTGAATACCTCTGATAAAGGTAAAGAATAACATTTCTCTTAGAAAGCAGGTCAGTTGATCAATCAACCATTTCAGGTTTTAGCCTGAACTTGTATCATCAGACTACACAAAGAGAGCCGCTTGCTAATGTGAGACTATTGCGCTTAAGAGTGACTGCATGCTTTTTGGGGGCCGCCGACAAACGTGAAAGGAGCCCAGCAGGGTGACTGTTGGCTGCTCACACCTATAGGCTGATTCCTCTCTAAAATGTCTTTGCAGGAAAAAATAATGAGGTTCGACATAGCATTACAAGTCCATTTCTGAGTGAAGTACATTTCACAGTTGAAATTTAGAAAAGACAGATGCAAATTCCAGATGTTGTTTTGTAACCATAACCGTTGCAGTCACTACTTTTTTGTATTGACTGCTACAATTGTTAGCACTCATTAAAGTGCTCGCGCAATTGACTAGCCATTTAGGACAGGAAGATATGCTAATAAAGATATAAATGTAATATCAGCAGGCTTGTCAGCCTTAAAATTTAGATGAAATGCAAGGGAGACTCCCACTTGGAGGAATTATAGATGCTTAATCCCAAGTGAATGATCTGCGATTTGCATAGAATCTGCACCAGACTGGCTCCATCTGTTTGGGTTAGGGAATACTGGCAGAGTCGAAACATTTGTGAATGAAATAATAATGAAAAGACAACCACTCTTCAGTGGACTTAAAGAGCATAGCGAAAGCTTAGAAAAAATACAGCATGTCTGACAATCTGCAGTCTCCGTAGGAAATCAGATGATGTCACGATTATTATAATTATTATATAATAGTTTGATGTTGTATTACATGCTTTACTGCATACCATTTGCTAGATTCATGCATCCTATTCCCAGGCACGATTCAGCTATTAAAAGGATGATATGGAGCACATATCTTAATATACTTTATTTGTAAATATTTAATGTATATTTCATATGTGTGAGGTGGTACATTTGAACAATTTAAACACCATGGCGCTCCGTCTTATGTATACTACTCATTTTAAAATCATTTTTAAGGTGTTCTAATTGAAATGCAAGTTCCAGTACGTGCAGAAGGTGAAAAGGTGAAGGACAATAGTGGAGTTCTCTCTTTGGCTGGGTGCCAACTAACTCTGCGAGCTCATTTTCACATCTCTGGGAATAACAACGTCTGAGATCACCTCAGCTCCTGGATCTTCACAGAGGACCACCACCTGGCCGAGCCAGCCTAGTCAGAACCCTGCCAGTCTAATGGGTCTGTCATCACAGTCAGTGTCTAGTAGGCAGTGGAGAAGATCCAAACATACAGTCAGATGTGAGTGTGGCATTTTACATAATCCTGGATCTAAAAAAATAAAGCGTAGGCTGAGTAATAGGACTATCTCCATCTCCTGGATGGAAGGAGTTAAAACAAAACCCCGGAGAGATGATTGAAGTTTATTCCACAAAAACATTGTGTGGAGATTCACGTATATTTCATTCATCCATAATTTGTGGTCAACACAGAAGACACCAGAGCTCATATAAATTTATATTGTAAACATGATCTTAGGTTTTCTCACAGAGGGAAAAACACACTTTCTACCTCTACTTCTACTATGAAATTACGTTATTTTTAAATAATCAAAATATATATTTATTAGTAATGTTATGTCTGTATTTGTCAGTCAATTTGATTGTATAAATTTTTATTTGTTGGTGAATGCTTGATATTATTTTAAAATTGTTTTCTTGGGTAAGGTACAAGGTTAAATAATGCTATGAATTATTTCAATAAACAGATATCAGCAAACAGGAAGAGAAAATGAAACTGGATCAGAAAGACAAACCAATAGACAGGATGCGTGATTATATTTATACCGCAGGAGAAATAGAGAGAAAGGATTAAGATGTACGATATATACAACAAATTTACAGTCAGCATGAAGTCCTACATCTTATTTATACTCAGATAAATTGTCAGTTTTAATCAGCTCGATCTCTGCTTGCAGGCATGAATGCTAGTTCACCATCTGGTCTCCCACAGTGCTACAAAGCCACATTGACCAGGTTAAGAATCTGTGTAATGTATCTATTTAAGGGGATAGGAATCTATCACCAGCTGATCTCTCTTCATAAATACTAAAAGCAATTTGTTGAATAAAGGGTTCCGATTCATGTTAATGCCTACCAGTGAGGAGACTCACTGTAGTTAATCCATCAATGTCCAGATTTTTCCTGGAATTTTTATAGATTATTTTTTTCCCCCGTCTCTCAGCGAAAGCACTGTTTTCCAGGCCTAATATTTTTGAGAATATTTTTTTATGTTTCACAAGTACAGCTTCTGATGGGCACTTAAACACAAATTTTATGTTCTTCTGCAAAACAGAAAGCCCAGCAAGCCGAGAGCTGACGTGTGTCCGCGTGCCGTAAATGTTTTTGCAATCATTTTTGGCCACCATTTAAAATCAACTCACCCTCTTTGTTGGGGCTGAAAATATGACACTTTGCAGTCATAAAAGGATTACTGCCGTACCATTTGAGGACTCTGAACCTACTCAATGCAGTGGATTTATTGCAGACTCCGCAGGAGCAGAAGTCACTGATGTTAACCGTATAATGTCATTATAAGTAGCTATGATCATCATTTAGTGTGTTAGATATTTTTTTAATACACCAATATAGATATTTTCCCAGTACTATCTTACCCTTCCAAGACTAAACGAGTCTAGACAGTGTTCATTTAATTAAGGAGCTTTAGGGCTTGCATTCCCACGTTGTGCTGCCTTGAACATCCCCTGACACTCGCATAGCGCCCATGTCTTTAACAAAATGTCTTTTGTTCCCTTAGCATTGACTTGCTTATGAAAGACAGGCATTTTAATGGGATGGAAGGTAGTTGTGTTTTATTGTGCTAATTTCATTGCAAAACACAAATTCTGCCGAAACGGGACACAGTAAATGTCAAACATAAAAGAAAATATTATGGGTAAAAAGACAAAAAACAGGGAAAGCTCATGCACGTGTCAGATTTGCGACATGATAATGCAACAAGGGAATAAACTACAAGTAATTATGTGAGAGCAAACAAACATTTACAATCTAAGAATAAGAGCAGAACAAGGGCACTGGTCAAGGTCTCGTCCCATGTGTTGGTTTCCGGCTTTCTGATTGGTTAGGACTGGAGTAGGAAAAAGGCCACTCCCTTATATAAGGCCAGTGGACTGTTCACTCGTTATGTCAGGATGCTTCAATCGCATGACGATACTGTTTCTGGGGCCAACCGGAGTACAAGCCAATATACCATAGTGTCGTGTGCCTCAGTGTTTTAAGAATTGTCCTTATACCACTTTCCATATAACAAGAGAAGAGGAAGTGGTTGTGTAAACAGCCATTTTTCTATTTTTTTTTTATGTTTAGTATTAGGGGTGAAATGATACACAAAATTCATGGCTTGGTACAAACCTCGACTTTGGGTTCACGGTTCAATGCATTTTTAGTACAGTAGGGAAAATGGAATTTCTTATGAGATTATTTACTATTAAAACCGCAAATACAGTTAAGAAAAGTTGTAAGCCAACGTGGCTGAATAACAAGATATGCTTATTTGCACATTGTGAAAGTGTAAAAAAATTGAAAATGCAATAATAGTCATAATGAACTAAATCCTGTATTGTCTACCACTGAGTATGGTTCCATATCTATAGTTGAATTTGCTTAAATGCCACAGAGAGATCAATTGATTCTGCTTTGCTGTGGTCGTTCAAACACTCGGATGATATGGTCTCAACCCAGTTAGCACATTGGATGTGTTTTCAGCAACATATTCGAGTTCAGTGTGACAGAGCTGACAGACAGTCTTGGTTTTATCAGTTACTCTTTGTCCAATGTTGTTGTAATTGCTTGGGAAACTAAAATGTTCCCAAGTCTCCAATTATGACTGACTTTAACCAGGATTAGCTGTTAAATGTTAATTAATGTTTTCTATGTTGAACATCTACTTGTGAATCTAGGTTCTGCCCGTGTCAAAAAATGTTCTTTTATTTCATTGTGCGTAGAAACCGAAAATGATGTACCGAGCATGTACTGATGTACCAATAATTCCTCCTGAGGGAACAGGTGCACTAATCATTCCGTTAAAATTAATGAAATTTAGCTCCGTTTCTGTGAGTGTTTTTTCACCCTTCATTTTAACTTGAATGAAACGAATACAGCCTCCTTTTCACCCTTAATAAAGCTTGGTTGAAAATGTTGTTGATGTGGAAAGAAGTTACTGTATGACGGACAGTGTTGCCAGTTCTACCATTAAGGTTTGTTTGGCTCTGGGAACAGTTTTACGTCGTGTGTTACGTCAGATTTAAGTAGCGGATTCTGGTTTTCCATCTTGCCGTTGGTCAGTTTTCACACAAGTTATCTCAACACAATCAACTTTCCAGCCTCTGCTACGCCAGATTTCTCCTTATGGCCCAAAGTAATAGCCCACCGAACAGGGAGGATTTAATAAATCTTACTAATATTTCTCTTGCTGGAAACATGAAGTCCCCTCCTGGAGCCGAGACCTTATCGTGGTGGAGGGGTTTGCGTGTTCCAATGATCCCAGGAGCTACGTTGCC
>JAODJX010000001.1:47079238-47089942 GCA_026776945.1 Isichthys henryi
ACCCCCCCCCCACCCTTTCTAATACACAAACATAAAATTCACAGACTGAATAAATTATAAATCACAGATTGAATCATGCAAAAAAAAAAGATGTAAAAAAAACTGGCACGTCTCCAACAAGCTATACCTATGGGACGGACAAGTCTACAGCAGGTCCATAATTAAGCCATTGGCAAACAAAGAAATACCCAGTTAAATGCTTCCTAGAGGACAATCATACTTACTCCTTAAGGGCTGAGAGGAATTTTAAGAACGATGCAAACTAATTGGTTCCCTTGCCTATTGTTTGTCATGCACAGGGCTCCGTAAGTACCTGATTGGAATTGCCAGTCCAAAATTCAGGCACGAGCAGCCCTACCACTGAGGACCCACGGCCGGCAATTAAAAACAGCGGCCCACACTAACACTCGCCTAGCAAGCATGCTGTTAGGCACCTTCAAAATGATCTTTTATGCTAATAATTTAGGAGAAGAGAGTATTATGATTTCTGGGGGAAAAAAAAGAACAAATGCCTCCCAGTGTTAGGCTTGTGTGGTACTGGGATTTCTTTATTTTTTATTGCCGACATCTCCCCGCATGTACAGCAGCTGCGGTAAGTTACAATGATAGAGCGTGACAGTCAGAATAGCATACACTATTAGTTAGACCTCAGCTCTATTACCGCATTGTGTCGAGCGACTTCAGAGCTGGGACCCGATGCTGCAGGTGGGGTCAGAGGTAAAAAAACATTACATTAATCTGTTTAGGGTTCCTCAGCAGCCCCCTTTTGACCGGCCAGAGAAACACTCTCGTGTCTTTTTTAATTACTCGACAGACACACGCGGCAAAGTAAACCTCATTCCTCCGGTCCGGTCCTTTAAATGTAAAAAACGGCAGGGCAGCCCTCCCAGGTTTGCCTCAGACACAAACTCTGTGTCTCCGATGCCCATTTTGAGCGCTAAGGAAGCCCTCTTTGTCCTCACGCAGTGCCGTCTTTGTTCCGGTAGAGAATACACCGTCACCAGAGAAACGCTCCACCTTCAAAGCTTGGGGAAACTTGTAATAAAAAGGCCCGATTACTTACTTTGGTGCCCCCCCCCCCCCATATCCTGGAACCACCACACGCACAGATTGAGCGTGTGCGTGAAGTTGTGCCCCCTCTGAGCACAGGGTAAGAGCATAAGATGAGCTACTTGATACACTCCAGCGTTATATAACCAATTGTTTCAATGGCAGATATTTTTTACTCCAAAAGCCTCTTACGAAATTGAAATGCTTTATTGAGTGTGAATAGGACCTGGGAGTACACAGCCCTCAAAGGCAGAAGCTGATATCGGTATTTCTAATTGAAAGTAATTGAAAATGGGCACTTTTGAGCGTTTGGTTGGCGTTCTCTATATACGTGAAGAGTCTCCGTAATCATGTGCTAGACTTCGTCTAATGGAAAATTAGAAAACATTGCGATACTTGTGCTAAATTTCATTTTTTTCCCACTCTTTTGTTCCCCGTGAATTTAAATGAATTGTCCTTGAACCTGGAGGAAAGCAGCGACGCTGAATGACATGGCGTAAATAAAATCGAGGAAAGGGGGCTGATGTATGTGGTCTTACAGGGAGGCCTGTAAATCATTGCAGCACCATCAGTGAGTCTCCTGTATGGAGACTGTCGATGAAAAGGTAATGTCGCGTTAGGTGCCCTTACCAATTGATTAGGAGAGATGTTTCAGACTGCGATTCTGCCTTTAGTTATTGACATGGATGCGACACAAGGTTAGAAAGTGAAAAGAAAAGGAAATACTGCAATGTTAGCGAGATGTCTTAAGTTAATTAATAACTTAATTGAAACAGAGTCGGCCCCTTCATCTTGATTTTTCACGGGGGAAAAATAAAACTATTTTACCTCTCAGGAATTCACAGTTTAAATAGACTCATTTCAACGTAAAACATCCACAGCCGACTGAAAGGATAGCGGTGAGAGGACAAACATTAACCTTGCCGGCATATATCCTTACTGGAATTATTGTTGAAAAGATGCTTTTCTTCTTTTGCACTTAGTGGCCCATGGATTTCAATCACTACATCACTAAAAATCTGCTGAATACCTTTGTCAGAGGGTGAATGTTGTCTTTTATTTCCTTCTCTAAGTGACAAGGATTTTAAAACATGTGGGCCGAAGTAAAAAAAATAAATAAAATAATAATAATAATAATAAAATAAGATAAATGAAATTTTAAACCAATACTAGTCTGCATTATTTGTGCTGCAGGAAAGAAGGGCTTTTTTGTGCTGATTGACCACAATGGTCTAGCTGTCATACCTTTATGGCGTCATCCAGACTCTGAAACGTGTAAGTGATATGGAAGGTACCCAAAAACCGAAATAATGTACATTTTGGCACATTCTTAGCATTGTTCATTTAGCAATATTTTCTGTACTTGTACATTCCTCCCCCACTTTTAAAACACGATTTTCTTTCCCTCGCTTGAGACTGGGGAATTGTTTTGCCGGAATTTAGCAGCTAATTTTTTTTTCATACGAACTGAATCACATCACAGCCAATAGGGAGTTTAATTAAGCTTAATTGTCCAACGACCTGGACACATACCCACACCAATTAGCTGATGGGCTTAGTTATGCAGCAGGTCAGTGGTTTAGAGGCCGGATCAGTGAAATCACTCGGAGGCTACCGGCAAGTGGAACCGCAGAGTTTCGGAAACGCATACTTCGGCGTGTCTAATTAATTAACGATACCAGAATTCTCTTACTCCTTTGTTTTTCAAACGAGGCAAAAGTCTCCCTTCAAGCGAACCGCACGCTAGCAAGGAGAGCGGAAACCATTCGCATAAGGGGAACACCAATTTGTAGTTTAATTTATTTATTTCGTCAAAGAGCGATGCCCCAGTAGACGAGCTTTTTATTTTTTTTGTTCGTCTTTATTCTCACAATTCCAAACAGTTGGCTGGGGGTTTACAACACTGGTCGCCACACTCAGCGTTTTGCCCGAGGGACGTACTTGAGGTTTCCAGATGGGACGTGGCCACTGGCCCTACGGCCAGACACTTTACCGCGGAACGGCTCCAGTTACAAGCAAAGGCTGCCGGAGCAAGTTGCTGAACGTGCCGGATTTATCCCGGTTGACGGCGACTGCCGGGATTGCAAGATTTAAAAGCAATTCCCGCGTCTAAACATTCTTTATTGTGGTTTGATTTACCATGGAAGGGTATCACTTTTCAATATCACTCTGAAAATGGTCTTGCTGTCCCCTCTATGATTTCCAAAGCAAATAATGGTAGTTCAGTGCTCTCCCCCTCTTTTCTGGTGGTATTGTTCTTTTCGAGAGCTATAATATTGGAGAAGCTCAGTCCCACGTGTTCCAGGCCAGACGCCGTGAGTATCCAGCCTCCAACACGAGGACCTTTTGTCCTTCTCCTGAAGAATTAATCCATTCATTCAGACAGCGATTCCCCCCCCCCAGATGCTAAGGCCCTGGGGCAGAGAGAGGGGGATGGAAGAAAATAAAACAACAAGCTTTGCCCCCCCCCCCCCACCCTTTGGCCTAGCCCGGCCCGTCATTTTTTACGCTAGGGATGATATTTGTAATGAGGTGATAAGATTTCAGAGGAAGGGTTGACATTTGTAAAGAGGAGATGAGGTTTCCAAAGAAGAGCTAACAGTTATAATGAAGAGACAACATTTCGGAAGAAGATTCCATGCTTGTAAAGAGGAGACGAGGGGTCTGAAGAAGAGGCCATGATTGTGGAGAGATGAAGTTCCTGACAAAGATGCCATACCTGTAATGAGGAGATGAAGGATCTTAAGAACATACGGTGGAATGGCCTGGCGTCATGATCAGGCTGATTTAGATGTGTTTAGAAGTAGGGCTGATGGGATGGCAGCAATATCACTGTCGCAGCCAGCCACCGATTTCCTTTGTAGTGGACAAAGCTGATTCTACAGTATGCAGTCTTCACCTGACTGGTTTCCATTTTGAGAAAGGGGCAGGGAGGTACACAGCTTGTGTGCTGTGATGTTACGCAGCGAGTCAGAAGGAAACTTGCTCATTGTGCTCCTGTAGTTTAAAGAATGGGAAAGATTTCCTCAGGGTAGGTCTCATATGAGGATAAATTGAGGTTCACGCCTCTTGAGTTTTGTGGTTTTTCTGCAGACACTGAAGTGTCTGCATGGGTTTTCATATCTCTGCGGGGAAAAATCTGGAGGGTAGTCAGTTTCATCAGAAAAGAAAGATAAAAATATAGCATGAAAATGTGTGAATCATGAATTCCATGAAAATGTGAGTAAGTGGTGAAGTGTGTTTTCATACATGTCATCTCTGTAGAAAAAAAGGCAGTTATGCAAACTCATCTGAGATGACAGGGGACGAGAAACAGTGAGAGGATAACAGTCAGTTTTGCCTATTTCAAAAGCAGAAATCCTCGTTACAGAACATCAAAGTGAACTTCCATTCTAGGCACTTGGTCAAAAGTCAAAAACGCATCCAGGATTCGGGACAGTGTGTGACTCAGCAGGATATGGGTGTGCGGCCCTATCCAGAAGCTTGCGGGTTTGCATCCTGTAGCTGGCAGAAGAATCATCACATTTAAGTCCTTAACCCCAACTGTGCTAGTGGGGCTGAATGCTGGTGACCATGTGTTCTGACCCAAAAACATGCATTTGCCTGTGCATGTGTGTGTCTTGTGAAAAGCAAGATGGAGTTGGAAAAAAATCCTACATATTTCTACAAATAGCAAATCTCTCATTTTACTAATTTCTCCAAGACATAATAATCTAGGAAGAGCTGTTTGCAGGCATGTTTTTTTTTATTTTAATGACTGAAATCTTGGTGTTAATAAATAAATCACAACCATCTGCTTCGAATACAGTTATGGTCGGTGATGCTGCCACGTGACGCAGTGTTACCATACATTACATGCAAATCCCTTTATGATGTTACTGCTGCTTGTACAAGTGAATTTCAGTGACTTTGGATTTTCGGCCCCTTGCCATCTGTGAAGGTGACAGCAGGCACATTGGTCTTGCGTGACAGAAGTCAGAGGGACACCAGGAGAGGGAAGGGTTACCGAGGACGGGGGGGGGGAAGGGGTCTGAAGTCAATGCTATGGGGGCCCCGCCCCGGGCTGACGATTACACCTCAATTTCGAGTAGATCACCTTGACTCAGCAGATTCTTTCAACCAAAGAAGAACGGAGGGGGAGAAAAAAAATGGCTGTCGGAGATAGCTTTGTCAAAGATCCACTATGCCAACGCTAATTATTGATCAGATGATTAAGGCAGATGAAGAGGTTTTTTGAGAGTGAAGGCTCTGATTGTGCATCTCCGACGAGCCCAGAGCGGAGCCCGGGGAAATCGATACCCTCAATCACGGCAGAAAGCTCCTCTGTCAGTCACGCTGAGTGAGGTGATTAGAATTGAGTCGCGAGACAATGAATGACTTCACGGCGCTTCCTGCAGGCGCTGCCGGGCGCCTCACGGGGAGCGTAATGAACTCGCCTCTGCTAAGTGGCTGGCCCGACGCGGGGACCGACCGGGGACCCCCCCCCCCTCACCTGCAGTACGGCCCGTGAGTGGCTGTTGTGCAACCTTCCATTATACAGCACAACGAGATTAATAACCAATGGTGGGGGGCTCCCTTCAGAGAATTGCGGAGCCTTTTTTTTCATATATTGCTCTCCCCAGTGTGAGAACGTAGGGAACAAGCTGTGGACCAATCATATCCAGCTAAAAGGTTCACCCATATATGTTTGGTCTTAGATTACACCATTATTAAATAACCATCGTATTTATGGGCTTAAACTGTGCATCTTGCAGCGTCTTTGTTAATTACGTAGCTCTTAACGAAGCAGTTAAAGCTGCTAAATCCAAACATGCACACAGCTACATATCACAAAAACAACTTGCGGGGGGATATTTAAGTTTGAGAAGCATAGAAATATTTACAGGTGGAATTATTAGGAGAGATAATTGTTTGCATGTTGAATAATCAAGGTGTATTTAGCGGTAATCTGGCATGATTGTAAGATCTGGTACAATCAGACTGGACAGTGAGGGGCAAGAAGACTATAATTTATATGTTTTTCATCATGGTGTTATGATGAAACATGAAATTAACATTCTGTCATGATGAGAAAAAAGCTTCTCTTTAAATTATTGGATCAAAACATCAACATATGTAGAGACAATGGGATAATATTTATTTTTTTAAGGCAAACTGGTTTAATTGTGGGTGTTTTAAAATCAGCACAGTTGTACAGTAACATTTCGCTAATTAAATACTATGTGTATTAATATCAACAGGAGAGTAATCTGGCAGCATTAATGACTGTCACGTTATTACGGTCCCTCCCATCCGCTCACAGAACAGGAGAACGACAGAAAGATTAGAGGACATCCTTTCGCCTCTGTCTCTTTCCCTGGCTGTCAGAGAATAAAACACTGTTGTAACTTCCTTCAGCACTTTTGTGTGTCCTTGTCAGACAACCGGGAAAGGCCAGAACTCCCATTGTGAGCCGATGATTCCAGAATGGCGAAAGACAAAACCGTACGGAACAATGAGATGGTTTAAAGCAAACAAACAAACACACACGCACACATAGGTTTGTAATTATGTCTTTGTAGAGACTCTCCATTCATTTCTATGGGGAAAACTCTAATCACAACATGACGACCTTAACCCCCACCCAGCCCTAACCATAGTCATAAGTAAAATACAAGACTTTTCACATTTTTTCATTTTTTGTTTGTGGTCACAGATCATTGTGGGGACCTGAAAAACATCCCTACAGCATCCAAATAACAGGTTTTTATTACATCGTGGGGGACGTTTGGTCCCCACAAAGTAATATAAACCTAATCCACACACAGAGGGAAGCTTTCCCTAAAGGCCAATGCAAGGTGTCCAGAGCGACACCCCCGAAGCGATCAGCAAGTCAAGGGGCCCGATTGTTCAAGCACAGCTTTTCTCTACGAATAATCCTGTAAATTTTGCTGTAAAGCGATGCTATGTCTTTAACAAAAAGCAGCACGTCAATGCTTCCCCCCCCCCCCCAAACCCACCCCCCCGAGCCTGACATCGTCCTTTCTGGGAGCGAATAACTTGTTAGTACTCTCGGCAGCGGGGGGAACAGATGTGTCCCTGACAGTGGATGGATGGTCAGGGTCCATCTGGCTTGTGCAGCTCTGGACAGAAATGATGTATACAGCTTCATCAGTGAATGGCTGTCATCAATCCCGCGCCACGGCTACCGCGAGTGACAGCCACGAGCCAGCCGGGGCCCCAGGTGTGACCAGGGAGAGGGATCTGACTTCCAGAATGCGGGTCAATCAACGATGTATAGTCTTGTGGAGGCCAAAGCCAATATTATCCCTCAATGTATATAATCGTATGTATTAAAGCAGAGATGTAGTTGGCTTTGAGCCAGGCTGAAGAGCAAGGGCGCACCTTTCATGCGCCACCCTGTCTGTGACTTCGATTTATTTACCATTTTTGTATTTTTTTTGTTATATCGCAGTTGATATTGTGCCGAATTTTCTAAAGACCGCCACCGGGAATCTGGACCAGCTGCAGCGTTGCATTGTCTCCCCCCCGCCGACGGGAATTAAATGCGCGCCATCCTTGGCAGGCGTGCGGCATGGCCGCTGAGAGGGATCGGCGTGCTGACCTTGCTGCGCCCCCACCCTCCTCCCACCCCTTTCTGAATGCAGCGACAGTCAGCATTCCCTTGAACCCTCCGCAACTCCCAGATCGGGCCCCTCCTCACGCTTCCTTACACTGTGATGATAAATATCGGATCGTTGCGGCAGAGGACGTCCGATCCAGCCTTAAACGGCGGCCACCTCGCGAAACAGGGGGTCCATGAAGAAGCGTGACGGGTGGAGAAACGCATTTTTTATTAGTATTTTTTTTAACAGCTCCACCCCCCAACCCCTCATATGGGAGCAAACCCAGGCCGTATTAATGACCGGGGGGGCTGCGAGAGGGCACACGGGGTGGCCTTGATGTCAGGGGAATGAGGACACTTCAGTTTGTAAGGGGGAGGGATCAATCACACACGCATTTACAAATTGCGATTGTCAGAGGCGCATTGGGAACAAATGGTGAAGATCGCGCTTCTCTGGGTCGCTGCAGGAAACTCACTGACTTATCTCTGCTCTAGCATCCCTCAGCCTTTTCCCTAATATACATGCAGTTTTTGGGTTGGCACTTAAACTTATATGCACATTATACATTTAAATATATATCAAATATTCTCAGCATTATAGCCCAGAACATAGACATATACCAGGACATGCAATAGTACATTTGTGCATATGTGTTTTATACATAGACACACACACACACACACACACACACATACATGTATACTGTAGAAGAATAAAGAAAAATCCCTACATATTTTATGATTGTACCATATGGTCAACAAATAAAGTAGCACAGACACAAATATCTGGAAGTATTCCTTTGTTAGTGAATCGCTGTCTTATCAATTAGCAATTAATCCCAATCTTTTCACAGCTGTTGCAGATTTGACTAAGGTGACAGTGTTGCCTATAAATATCTCGGCCTTACGCAGCGCGCTGTCAAGGGTGAGTGGGACTCGTAACATGACCCATTAGAGCACCAGGCTTTAAAGCTTAATACACATTTCTTGGCACAGTTCACCTCCAATCCTGCTGACAGCAAACCTAGGCATTAAATGGCAATTTCACGTCCATAGGAACGTTAAGCCTCACTTGTGGACAGAATACCCAATAAGATTAAACTGTACACCGTCCCACCTGTCCATGCTGCCGACCACAACAACTCCGGCTACAGCGACAACAAAAAAGATGTTTAAGTCGTTTCCTTATCATAATTCCTTTGTTCGCTTGTCTCTGCTTTCGTTTTTTTCACCCCTTCCTTTGGCTGAAAGATTTAATTTGCTCAGCACAAAATGGCAAGCTGTTTTTCAGTGACACAGAACATACCCAGTCTCCAACCTCTACTGATCTATTGTGTGTCATTCAGCTGCTCCTCTTGTCCCACGGATTGTAATTATTCCATAGTGCCTGTAATTAGAAGTGAATTAGGCTTAGTAAACAAAAAAACAGCCTTCTTACGCTAATAACCGGGGGTAATAAATTTGGCTTTGACACTGATTTTGAATGAGGCCTGGCCAAGGTCCAAAGGCAGGCAGAAGTAGTTTCTCATAAGATGCCAATTCAGAAATGGCATGAATGAACGCAAATTATTCATGCAAATTAACAGTTCGTGGGGAAAAAAAATCAGGCTGCATAATGACATTTGAAAATAATATTCCTCTGTGTTCAACACCGGAGTCAGCTATTGTTTTTCACACAAAAAATATTATTTGTTGTAATATATAAATTATGTATTACCCGACATTTGCATGTCAAAACAGCAATTTTTCAGTTTGCCTTATTCCAGTTACCAGTGCTGCACTGTCTAATTGAGTATTGTAATTATTAGCCACTGTATGTTTTGTTTTTCTAATTTGGTACCAATATGCTCCATATCGTTTATATATATATATGTGTGTGTGTGTTTCCTTAACAAAGACTACTACCAGAGCATTGTTTCATTTTCATTATATGTGGAGAAGAAACCAAAAAATGCAAAAGGTTTACATATTGCAGTGCAGCTTCAATTACTTAACTACTTGTCCTGGAATAGGTTGCGTCTCTTGAATTTCAATGAACAATTTACACGGGCTTCGCATATATTATTAATATTTCAGTTTTCCCTAGAATAAGAGCACACCTCCGCAAGCCAGGTGTCATTTAACGCTCAGGGAACAGGGCCGAGTCGTTCCAGGGCCACAGCTCCCCCTGGGGAGGCGAGGCCGGTTTGGGACATTCCGGCGAACAAAATTCTCCATCGCAATTAAACAAGTTTGAATTTAGCTAATGGTCATATATTTTTTATTTGGATATAGTACAGTGATAGCTAAAAAAAAAAACGTTATAAACCATGTATGCACACACACGTGTACATATATATATATATACACATACACTGTGTGAACATTAACACAGAATTAGTATGCCGGGGTTGCACTAAATTTATTGGAACGTTAAGGTGTCTTGATTAAATATATATAAAAATGTGACATATGATGTCCTCATTATCGAGTAAGTCGATTACATTAAGCGACCACTAGCTCAGAGCAAGCCTGATGCTTTTAAGGTGAAGGTCGTATCTGTGTATATTACCTTTTACCAAAAATAAAACGTGTTTTTTCTTCAGCACACCGGTCATTAAGGCTCCGCGGGTCCCCATCTGATGCCTGCTTCCCTCCGAGGAAGACTGACAAGCATCTAAACAGTCGTAGTGAGACTTTCACACATTATACACGTTTCCATATTACAAATTGATATTTTACATGGGCGAAGAAACCAGGAAAAGTTATGTACAACTCGATGACCATACAGATACCTTGCAGATATGAATTAATAATGCATTGAGATAATACACGACCGAAGGGGGGTAAGTAAGTGTACCTACATTTTTATTATTTATTCCTTATTATGTTTTAAAGTCTGGCCAGGCATTCTGCATATGAAATATGGGGGGGGGTGATTCTCTCTCGCCCTGTTGCTTTCCCAGCAGGCAGCCTCTTGGGAGGAGGAATGCACAGGGCCAGGATGCTGTTAGAGGTTGTGCGGGGGGGGGGGGGGGGGGGTGTTTTTTGTTTGCAGGATAATGCAACCC
>JAODJX010000001.1:47109242-47124050 GCA_026776945.1 Isichthys henryi
CATCACACTGCCTCCGTCAGCTTGCCTTCTTCCCATAGTGCATCCTGGTGCCATCTCCTCCCCAGGTAAATGACACATCTGCACCTGGTCATCCACATGATGTAACAGGACATGTGAGTCATCACATCAGGCCACCTTCTTCCATTGCTCTATGGTCCAGATCTGACGTTCATGTGCTTATTGTAGGCACTTGTGGTGGTGGACAGGGGTCAGCATGGAAACTCTGACCGGTCTGCAGCTATGCAGACCGATACGCAGCAAGCTGTGATGGACCATGTCTTATGAGACCTTTCTATCATAGCCTGCATTAACTTCTTCACTAACTAGTGCTACAGTAGCCTCTCCTGTGGGATCAGACCAGACAGGCTACCCTTCGCTCCCCACATACACCAATGAGCCTTGAACATGACCCCGTCGCCAGTTCACCGGTTGACCTTCCTTGGACCACTTTTGGTAGGTGCTGACCACTGTAAACCAGGAACACCCCACAGGACCTACCATTTTGGAGATGCTCTGACCAAGTCATCTAGCCATTACCAGGGTTGCTCAGATCCTTACATTTGCTCATTTGTCCTGCTTCCAGGACATCAACTTTAAGAACTGCCTGTGCACTTGCCTAATATATAACGGCACCCTTGACAGTTGCCATTGTAATGAGGTAATCAATGTTTTTCACTTCATCTGTCAGTGGTTTTAACGTTATGGCTTATTGGTGCATATATAGCACGACACAGCAACTGCACA
The DNA here is from genome assembly GCA_026776945.1 of Isichthys henryi. Lineage (NCBI taxonomy): Eukaryota > Metazoa > Chordata > Actinopteri > Osteoglossiformes > Mormyridae > Isichthys > Isichthys henryi. The sequence goes on from JAODJX010000001.1 coordinate 47,109,987, forward strand.
TGATATTCTGGTGCATTGCATCCTATTTTTGAATAATCTCACCCTGAGTATGCTTAGGATATTCAATGTAGTGTAACTCGTAAACAGCTCAAAGTTAATTAACGCACTTGAGGTAATCTACCTGCTGCCCTATGGTCGTCTGTATGGAAACAAGAAAGGACTGTTCACCTGTTACCACAATTGTACATATGAAGAGTCATTCTACTGTATGCTGCCTTCAACAAAACAAAGTCTTTTTTCAAAATTAACTTTTGATTACAAGACAAAGTTATCTGTACGGAAACAAACAAACAAACCGAAAACTTTAAAGACTATCTTCCAGCGATATGATGTAGAAAACAGTAAACAAGCCCCCAAAAGGAGATTGTTTGGAAAATCCATTTTGTCAATAGCAACCTGAGCTCATCTGTGCATATTTATCTACTTCCCTATAGGCTGAATAGTCAGCCAATGTGAAAAAAAAGTAATTATATGATGTATTCAGTGGCATTGAAGTATAATAATTCACTTTTCAGTTTCTCTTGCTTGTACTCCGGTTCTCTGTGCGCGATGTGAAGTGGATTCTGTAAAACTTCTGCTAATGTTATTACTCAGTAGCAGCACAGTGTTGAATTATAACTAGAGACTCGTACTTTTGATTTTGTATCTCTCATAATTCAATTCTCGAGGAGTCAAGGGTATGCCGCGAGAGGAGGATGTTCAATCGGGCGGCGGGAGAAACGGGAGGTTTGCACAGAAGCCAAAAGAGGGAAATTGAACCAATTTGTCTTTTAGTATTTGCAACGACGATGTGTGTTGTCTGCCGGGTTTTTATAAAGCCCGAAAGTGCAGGTTTGCCGAGGTGGATTCAGAACGCCATTAGGGAGGAGAGAGGAAAACAGGCCCAGGGTGGTTATGGCAAATAATTCAGCAGCCCAGCCCAGCCCTTGCAGAATTTCTGTGTTTGTATAGATATCCCGGATTACTCTACATTATCCTTTTATATGCTCCTGCCCACGGACCCTCTGACCAGTTAATTCTGAAATGGAATTGAATCTGTGTGGAAACAGGTTGCGAGGCAGGCGGGCACAGCTGAGGCCTTTCCCTACATCCGTGTTTACCCACTACAGTCCTCTCTCCCGCTTTCCTCCGTCTGATAATCTGTTGCTGCATCGGAAACCTACCAAACAGAGAATGTCTGTGAGGCATCCAACTTGCACTCAAGCCTCTTTCTAAGGCTCTGGGCCTTGTTCGCCGTTCCTCTACACCCTGTTTCGCAGGAAGAGACGCCCCCTCTTTCATTAGGCATTACAGAGAACAAACCGACATGAAAATCTTCGAGCGAATCAGCGGCCCAAAAGGCATCTGAAGACGCCGCGAATCAATGTGGCCCTTATGCACAGAATGTCATTGACGAATGCAGTGTGCGTTTACTCCGGCAGTTAATGGCCGTCTGCCGACAAAGTTGCAACGCCATCCTTGTGTAGAGTAGCGCTTTACACCTCGCAGGAGTCACTGGCTCTGCTCAGATAATATTCATGTTTGGCAATTTTTGATCCCAATAACAAGGCCCTTCAGCAGCTCGGAGAATGAAAAAAAAGAAGGAATAACTGGTTTCTGAGTGCAAGAATGTTGGATCCGCAAAAAACTAAACAAAAAAAAGAGTAAAAAAGAACAGTGGTTGTTAAGTTTTGTACAATAGACAGACAGACGAGGAACAGGCCCTTGGACTGGACTGTGCAACGCACCCCTCTGCAGGGGGGTGTGAGCCAACTTTTGGGTGGGGAGGGCACATTCTTATGAGGCTGAATAAGACTTTCTTCTTTTTTTTTTTACAAATTAAGCAATTTTATCAGAGTGCGGAATTCAAATAGATAAAACCAATCCATTAATACTGTCCTTGGAGCAACCTTTTCTACAAAGGGTGCTTGTAAACAATGGACGAGTGATAACAAAGTGGAATGGATGTATGAAGTTGAGGATCCCTGACAGAAGGGTTAGAGGATCCATCCTCTTTCTTACTGTAGTCACATAAAGCCCATTAACCCCAGTGGTCCCCATTCAGCAGTCATCGCAAGACTTTCTCTAATCTTCTAGATCAAAGATTGGTCAATAAAATCATCTTACCATCCACCAGCTTGTAGCTAATTAAGAGGCAACGCATTAATTTCTCGGAGCGAACGCATGCAAATCCTCATCAACCTTCCTCTTGGATATCACCCGGCATTCCGATAGAAGCGTTTACAACAATGGCTTGAGATGTTTATTCAGGAAATAATGAGTATTTACTTTACATTCCTTTTTTTTTCCCTGCTGGGATTTTTAAACGGCATGTCTGCGTGTCACAAGGAGCTGCTAATTAAAAAGTTTTTTTTTCTCCCCCTTCCCATTTTCCCTGATCCACGAAGTTCGCGGATTGAAGTCAAGGCGAGGGCTGGGCAGCATTAGAGTGGGCATAAGTTGGAACAAAAGCGCGGATGTTATGTCCTCTGGACTATCTCACTAGAGACAGAGAGTTCAAGAGACCAAAAGGGGAATGTGCTCTTGGCGATTCAGAAAGAGCTTCACAGATATATTTAAATGTGCATTTATAAACTGTATAAGTCAGGTTACTTACCTTTTAAAAAGAGGGCAAATTTTATTAAAAGACCCACTGCCAAGATAAATGCCATGAAATGGTTTAAATACACTTATCCTAAACCTACTTGAATCACAGTGACACAAACTGTCAGAATGGTATCCCTTGTAATCGTTTTGAAACGACTGCTAGAAATATGCTTATGTAAAATTATTGGTCAATATAAGCACTCATGAAATAAGTGAAGCATATCTGAATTCCCATCACGAGACGTGTAGCTTTGGCCAAACAGGCTACGTTAGCATTTCAGTGATTCTTACCAAGGCTGGGACTGTGTAAACAGCCGATGGAAGACGGAGGTGCTCATTAAGGCAAATTCTGATGTTGTCAGAGCCATTGTGAAACCTCTTAACAAAACTTAAATTTAAGCTAACTCGCCCTCAGAGACAGACCTGTAATACAATCAGTTCCACCGAATGTTACGGAACATGGTTTGCAAAGGAACACAAGCAGACCGTTTGCTGGTTAGTTGTACTGCAGTGCACTTATCAGGTTATGTCCTTGACTTAATGACACAAGACATACAACGTGGCAACAGATCTCTGTTTTGTTAATGAAAATCCCCACCACTAATCCACATTACAGCCTTTTTCATTCCATTTAATCGTAATTGTATTATGTTGTTCATTTAACATGAATGTGAGGCGAGAGCTTCATGCTTAATACTGAAGCACAGCAATCAGAATAAAATGAGATATCAGATCCAAACCTGCGCTGTTTTTATTTTCTTTTGCGGTCTGCGCATAAAAGGTCAAAGAAATTCCCAAGCAGTCCCTATAGCTTCAGCAATTAAGTTGAAGCTCCTCAGCCTGACAGACTCGGCAACAACACCACACTGTCTCCCATTGGCTGGGCAGGGTTATCAGCCACAAGTACCTGACGAATGTGTGCTTGTTCTGGGGGATCATAACATTTGCATGACCCAAAAAGGATAGACTGAGCATTTATCCAGGACTCCAAATGTCAAGCAGGAACAGGATATGCATGTACATGACACACACCGTTTTATTGCATGAATATATCTTTCTTTTGTTTCTCAATAATTTTAATTTGTACATACACAAGTACTCAGCCATCAGTAAGAGCACTAATAATACTAGTACATACTACATAGTATATAGTATATATAGTATATACTGCCTGCATCATCTTGTAAATAGTAACCTTGTACTATGCATCAGCTACAGTTAAAGGAACATTGGCCTCCCGGAACCTTCCGTATTTCAATTTGGTGCCGGCGTCTCGGTTCCTGTCTTAATTGATCATGTATCATCATTGAGCAAATATGTTGCTCTTGTTCATCTTGCAATCGTGCTGTATGGACAAGCAAAACAACGGGGACAAAAATAACCTTAGTGTTCTCGCCGTGTCTATTATGTCTCTGCAAAATCTTATTTCAAAGAAATGTATGTACTAGATGTATATGAAATAAATATTTATAATATCAGAGTTGATGAGTCAAATTGTCATTTGTCAGTATAGCCCATAGGGGTGTTTCTTTAATGATGTAACACTCTTCTACTCATGATCTGTACTGAAATGCTACTCATCAAAGCAAACAGTATGAAAGACACAGTGGCAAGTGCCTCATTAACGCGCATGAAACACGTTTCATGTATCTAGATTAAGATATTACCTTTGTAAACCTATTCTGCATTTCAGCCGAGCTAAGGCCTCGTTCATTGTCTTTTTATTATGTGTCGATGGCCAAACGAGCGCTCGTCACATTCTTGGCACCCCTGCCAAACCATCGCATTAGTTCCAGTTTGAAAGCGAAAGGTATTGTGATTCGCCTCAAAAAGGGGTTTGATACGGGGCGCGGAAAACGGAAGCACGCCGTTCCTCCGAGGTCATGGGCATTTCGCCCAAGAAGCCTGTCGGAGAGCAGGAAACATTCCAGTTCATACACTCTATCAAGGTTGTGTTAGCCACAGTCAGCATCTGATAATAGATACAGGCAAGGCATCCCTCAGATGTATCAATAGATTGATATGCACATGGGTCAGAGTGTAATCTTTTGAAAAGGAGGACGATAGGAATATTATCCAATGGTTTAAGAAAAAAATAAAATGAAAAGTATATTGGATATGCCAACAGTCCAACCTCCTGACCAGAGCAAACCAGTCTTTAATGGACCTAAGTGGAGGGTTCGATTTTCCCCATAACACCGTTACACCTGCTCCATACCTCTTCCTATGAAATATCTGGGAAGATGGACTGGACCCAGATGCAATTAACTTATTTTGTAACAAGGGGCAGAGCAAGAGATTCTGTTGTAAAAGATTAAATCACAACAGAGTCCAAAGGTACAGTCACATGTAGCCTTGATAAGAAAAAAGAGACTGAACGGGGGCATGTAAACAAAGTTCTTCCCCCCTCCTTCCTTTCTCTCTTTTTAAGGAAACCAATTACTGATATTGTGCCAACCGAGATTCCCCCAGAATCCAAAGCAGAAGCGATGACATCGTAATACGTGCCGTCCGCTTTCCCCCCCTCCCAAGAACAAAATGTGATTAATGGAGCCTTTCAGCGAGCGGCACACAGTCAGAGATGGACACGCATTGTGCCCCGTACATAATTAAGTCGCCGCAAACGCGCGTTAAATCTCGCCAACGCGGGGTCCGATGAAAAGGGAGATCTTAGAGGAAGGAATTCTGAAAGATGGAGGGTAGCAGCGCCAAAGGAGTCGTGTCAACAGGCAGCAGTGAGACGCAACGGGCTTGCTTGTGAAGATACGTTAGAAGCCTCGCCTCTCTTCTCCTTCTCTCTGAGTCACAAGCGTGCACTGTTTATCTGAGCCTTACTGCTTCAGCTGACTTTTTTGTGTTCTCACTGATTGGCCATTAGGCGCTCATAATACCCCCCATTTAACTAGGCTGGGGCGTGGGGGGTGCATTTGGGGAGAGTTTCGTTGATGGATGGAGTTTTTGGGACCAAAGGCAAAGGTAAAAGTCAGAACCACCTTGCAAGCCCCCCCATGCCTCAAACCTGGCACCCTGTGCTATGGAGCCGCCGATTCTCCATACATACATACATCAGCTACTCTTGTTCATCAAGTGATTATGCTATAACTGTGTGCAAAACAAACAACAACAATAATAATAATAATAATAATAGCAAGAATAATAAAAATATACCATGCATCCAAGATGCTAATAATAATATTAGTAATAATTATTATCATACATTTTAAGTAATTTATAATTTTTAATAATAAATAATAATAATCAAGTAGAGTATTGCCTCTGTTTGAGTCTGGTGCTTCTTGGCGTCTGTATTATGAAAGCGGCTGGGGGAAAATTTATTGAATATTCATTCAAAGTTCATCTATACACATCTGACAAAAGGACCTGAGTGTTCTATGATTCCTCATTCAACTGCAAGCCTGCGTGACTTTACGAGAGCACTCAAGGTATCAGAATGGATCATATATTATTTGTTGTGAAAGCAAACGATCTTGAACTGATACCACAATAGGACAGGAACATTTTGAGTCTAATACTTTGCATCAGGGGTTCTGCTAGTGATTCTGGGCCCCATGAAAGAATATCAAATTGGGCCCCCAATCCAGACCAATGTAATTATGTTCTAAAATTTTAGGGCCCCTGCAGGACAGGGGCCCTTAGAATCATTTTAAGTGCCCCCCCCCCTTTATGGCACCCCTGCTTTGCATGTACGTTTAATATCATTATGGTGGTAGCAGCAATTGATGGGCCATACTGATGAATACTGCTCTCTGAACTTTACATTTAGCCAACAAGCCTGAATGGGCGTTTTCGTCAATCAGGGAAAATAATAGTTAATCAATGGGAAAGCGTAATGTATGAGTTTGTCGCCCTTCATCATCCCATTTTCTGGCCTCGCCTAGGGGTTTGTATCCTCTGTTCCAGCCATCGATTGCTATTGGGAGCGATCAGTCAGAGGGGCCGGAGTACTGTCAGTGGTGGCGGGGGGTGCTGGCTCTCCTCTCATGTGACAGACCCACAGCACAGAGTGGGGGAGAAGCCCCAACATAAGGGACCAAGGTGAGGCAAGTCAGAGTTAGAAAGTCCTTTGACTATATTGGCCTATTTTGCCATATAATACAATGTGACGACCGTAATCAATATCTGACTATACATGTATTTGTACATGCAGTCGACCCGCACAGTGTGTTTCCATGCCTTCCACTCTCTACTGCTCTGGATAATCTCCAGGCTAGTTGCAAACCTCTACAGAATAAACAGCTGAAGGATGGATGGATAGATGGATGGATGGATGGATGGATGGATGGATGGATGGATGGATGGATGGTTAGAGGAATGAATGAATGGTCAGTGGCATTCCCCGGAGCAATGTTGGGGTGGGCCTTTGGGTAATTTGGATGGGCACCAGTGTTCGATTTGGGTGGATGGGTGGCGGGGGGAGGGACACTTTGCCAACATTAAAGGCTGTCAACCAATGGGTGGCAATGATAAAAGCTTAATAATTTAGCAATTCTACAAAATCACTAGTGATTGGTTCATTTTTGGTCTGCCTCTCTTGGGCGGGCAGACAATCTGTTTAGGGTCTCCACCACTTGTCTGCCCATATCCACACCCCCAGAATGAAGTGATGTATGCTTTACAAAGATATATTACTTTTCATATATAAATGCTTCTAAATGATTCTTCTAACTTATTAAGGGATATAAATCTAGTACTACATGGCTTAAAAGTAATTGAAAACAAACAGCATTTATAAATGATATTGTTCAGAATGATCATTTAAACACATCCATTATCCATCTACAAGTGACTATTATAACCACGTCGTTATTGAGCCAACAGGCTGTTTCATAGTTTCATTTATTTTCATACTTTTACAGATACCCTTCTAAAACGGCCGCATTATGTGCGCATGAACGCAGCACCATTGCGCTAATTGCTCGGCTTCTCATTGCCGACCTGCTGTAGGAGACACCTCTTCTGAGAATAGCCAATAAATTGGGCTGAAAGGGTCAGTAAAAGTCACTTTTTGACAAACTCGTAATCTATGTCAAGGATTAAACTGGGACCGGTCACGCGACATGAAAATGCGTCATTCTAACAGTAAAATTATCTGCATACAAAGTGTTTACTTACTGAGCGATAGACTCGCTTCGATTTCAGAGTTACAATCCGGCAAGAACGCAGGCCAAAGATACCGAGTACTGCACCCAGGTAACTCGTTTAAATAAGGCAGTTTCTGGTGGGACACTATTTCCTGTGACAAATCCCATGTGATTTTGCAGAATGTTGATAATTTCAAATGTTATCAGTAACTAATGCTTCTTAAGTTGATGCCGCGGCATATATTTTTATTTATAACTCACTGTGAACTTGAACCACATCTGTCAAGAAACTTAAAAGTGCCTCTACAATGTTGCACACGTTCACAAGTTAGTAATTACGCATTCTCTTTAATACCCTTTTAAATTGCTTTTTTCCATTTTTTATATTACGTGCTTGCATCATACACTATGCAAATTACCTTGTATGCAGAAGTGAAATTAACCTAATTTTGTACTCATTGCATGGCGGATTCTACAAACATGTTGTCAGTAACAAATATGATTAGTTATTAAATATGTCACATGTAAAAAGTGGAAAGGAGATTCTTTCTGTCGAATCAATGTCCTTGTTATAGTTCTCCTGCCCCCTAGTGGCAGACATACGATTACAACAAAGATGTAAAACACCCTTTAAACTTGATGACTGTTGTGAACATATACCACTCTGGAAATACGTAAAACTACAACGGACAAAGTCTAGCAGCAGTTGATATAGCTTAACATTGTCAGGCCATTGCAGACACGCATTAAATAATCCTGAAACATTCAAGCACAACACCGTCACATCTTCTGTGACAGGCAGGAAACAGAAAGTACATAACAGATGAATGTTATATATCTACTTGTAGTCTCAGAAACTGGTAAAATGATGAAAAATGATTCCGGGAAACAGGTTATCCTGAATCATTGTACTGTTAAGACAAGGCATGGTTACCAATCAAAATGTATGTTTATTTCTCCAAGATCATTTGTGACACTAAACACATTACCATCTTTCCAAATATATAGCATCTCCCGTGATAGTGTTAACTGTCAGCTCCCGTTTGCAAGGTACTCCATAAACCTCGAATGAGGAATTTGATTTGATCTGCCTCTTCTCGTGTCAGCCGTCATATTCCTGACGTAATTCTGTATTTCCGAGGTATAGACCTCTGAGGTTTCACACACCGACGAATAAAAACATGGACACACAGAAACACACACACACACACACGGCTGAAATACTTTCGGAAGTGACATTCGACAATATAATTACAGTCATTACGTTAAATCATGTACATCCTGGTATTCGATGGTTATTTTGGCATAGACTTCAGACAGTAAACCATGTCATGCATGCCCAGCAAATTCTGAAATATATTTACTGTGTATACTGTAATTATGATGTTAAACATATACTTTTCTTAAATACTGTTGAAGGATATTGTTGTTTGGAATGGTACTTAAAGCCAGTACATAACCACATTCTGTAAACTACTTCACACATAAATGAAACTAAACTTTACAGGGACACTTAGAGTCGATTACAATCCATGTGTATGCGTAAATTTTATATATGTCCTATTGGTTAACTTAACCACATATTTATTAATGGTGACACCGAAGCAGTGTTTTTATGGGACGCTTAAAAAAGAATGAACTATTTCAGTAGCTTTATTGTATGTATAAGATGGACGTTATGATCACGTGGAATCCATCTATATAGTGGGATTATTCTGGAGTTTGATACTGGGGCATGATTTCCCATGCTTTGGGAGCTGGAGAGAGAGGGAGCAGGAGGTATAGCGTTTGCCCAGCGAAAAGGTCAGCTGCGTATCGAATTTTTTATTTTTTTTTCCGACGATTTCTCAAAAAATACCTCCTGGCATTGCAAATATTTTTGACTACTGCCTCTCGCAGTGGGGATGCCTGGCCGCGGTTCTGCTAGCCCGTCCAGAAAAACAGCGCTTTGGGTTATTCATCGATTGGCTATTTAAATCCCAGCATATGCTGCCTTCGCCTCCCCCTCCATCCCGCACATGGATACCGGCCCATCTACCGCCCCTTTCCGAGAGGTTTCCGAGTCCGGCACCGGAGTCACTCGCACACAATGTAAATTTAATAAGACGATGGAAATGTAAATTGATTGGACGCACATGTGGTGTGTGGGCTGCTGCATGCCGTCTCCCGACGGCGGACTCCTGAACCATCGTTATCCGCGGTGTGCTTGCATGTGTATATGTTTGGTGTGTGTGTGTGTGTGTGGATTAGGTTCATATTACTTTATGTTACTTTGTCCCCCACTGTGATAAAAACCTCTTATTTCGTAATTATGGCGACCATTTTTCAAGTCCCCACAAAGACCTGTGAGAGCAATCAAAAAACTAAAAAGTCTAATTTTTTGTCACTTATGGTTAAGGTTAGGGCTGGGTAGTGGTTAAGGTCCTCATGTTGGTATTAGAGTTTTACCCATAAAAATGAATGGAGAGTCCCCACAAAGATTTAATCACAAACCCGTGTGTGTGTGTGTGTGTGCACGTGATCGCCTTCACCTACATCTCCTTGATTAATTCATTTGTATCTGGCCCTCTATTTTGAATCTGAAGTGTCCTCTCAGGGTTGGATGAAATTAATGACTTGCAGTGTTTACCCTGTGCCTCTGCCCTGTAAATGGATGGACAACAACACCACTTCAGGAAAATACATTGTTTCAAAATATAATCAAGATAACGTCAATTTAGCAAAAAAATACCTGTGAGTCGGATGCAATTTTATGGTTTACGTAGTTTTAATATATAGGCCTTATACCAGAATAGTGAGCTATGAAATGCAGTCTACTATGTGAAAAGATGATGGTGAATTCTTGACCACAAATCAAGGAACTGACTGTGAGAAATACACAAAAATGCTGTAACGTTTAAAATCAAGCCAAATGAATTACATTTCCATTTTCTTTGTCTCCTGAACAAAGGCTTCTTTCTCAAAACTTCCTGAACTCCCAACAAACCCTGAACAGCATAAAGCGCAAACATAACACATAGCAAGGTTCATTCAAAGCTAGGTTGGTATCGTTCAAAGGGCGCCATGGGGCGCTGCACAAGTATGTCACATGCTGACGCAAGTGCAGAATCACTCCTCTAGGGCGCCACCTTCTGACGGACGCCGACTTCAGCCAGCTGATTTCACTTTGTCTCGCACGTCGAGGGTTGTGAGATGAATTGACACTGGCTGGCTAAGCCGGCATTCATGACAGAGGGGAACTATAGGTATTATTATCACGTCATATGTTAAAACTGTGTCTGTAATTTTGACTAAAACGTTGTCTTCGGTCAAAACAAAGGAGAAAGTGAACATTCTATGATAGCTGTCTGTAAAACCATTTATCATTTTCAGAATTTTGTAAAAAGGCCATTTAGTCATAGTAAATAATCGTCTATGTCAGGCACGTAAACAGTGACTGGTCTGAACCTCCTGGTCCAAGAAATGTACGATAAGAGGACTTCGGAAAGTAATTCTTAGCTACGGGCCTGATCTATATCTTTATGTAAAAGATGTGACACTTAACCAATTAACTGCCTTTAATATATCCTCATATATAAAACAATACTGGCAATAAGACTAAATAAATCAGAAGGCCCGAATATATGTAAATACACCTGTTCATTAATTAATTGCTATGTATTATCATTCTTAAGCTCTTCACAGTAAGATACAAGACTATCTACCACCATCTCCTACACCCATTTTTCTCCCGTCATTTTTTTATCTTTCATTTCTTTGATTACGTCAAACTGCAGCTTGTCAGTTTTATATGTTGTCTGTTTTTTCTTCCCTCCCACCTGCTGTTCTGCGTCTCCCAACCTCTCCACAGCCAAGCTGGACCAACGCACCATACTGGGATGTTCTGGGCAGGCTGTGAGCGTTTGAACCACAGTCTCACGGGGTACATCACTATTAGATGTTCAGGTTCAGGATGATCAGGAACGTCCTCTGGTCTTGTCAGAGTTTTCTCTTTCTTTGCACACTTAAGGAATATGTACATATGTGCTATTTGGCTTGACCATCGCTTTAAATTACAAAGTCTTATTGAAATATCCATGGTCTTTAAGTGCGGAATCCATGCACAAACCCATATTCTGGCTAATTTTTCATTTGGATGCCACCATTGGCATCCCAGCGAAACAACAGACAAATACAAACGCTCACTACATGAGGGCGATAATTGCAGTTGTCTCCACAGCATGGGCTTGAAGGAAAGTATATTCTTACAGCTCTCTCGTTTGCTTAAAGGATGGATTGTATGAATTTAAAATACACAATCCATAGCATCACCAGCCTCTGAACTATCCCACCTGCCCGTTACCTGAAAGGTCCACACTGATTTAGTTTGTGGACACAAAAAACCTGATGTATATTTCTCACACTCATGTCAGTTTTACCCAGGACTGGAATGTACCCCCCCGTCGTACCTCAGAAAAGTTTCTCTTTTCAACTAATATTCTGGAGGAAAATTGGTCTCCCTCTGGGTTCGTCCGCCACTGAGACACTCCAGCCATGTTAATTTCTCAAGGTCAAAAATGCCCCCTTCGCCACACGGCACTTTGAAGATGTGCTGAAGAGACAATGGCAGCTACTCCCCCCCGTTGGCTGAAAGAAACAATATCATGTGATAGGAGGAAAAACACATTCGCTGCATCACAAAGACCGGGTGGGCAGTCAGGCGTGGCATTTACAAGGCTATGTTGGGGGGAGTGGGGGGGCTCTCCTTGCACGCTTAAATGCTTTAACTTTAATTATGGCATACAGGAGATGATTTTGCCAGCAATTTTTATAGAAATAAAATAATACATATAAACATGCAAAAAAAAAAAACAGTTTTAACGTTAAATACATCCGTCTTGGGGGGGGGGGGGGGAACTGTCATATCTTGTTATTGTATACATAAAACAAAGCATATTATGCTGATTCTTCATATTACGCTTAGCAATTTAAATCCCCAAAATGTTCAAAACTAAATAGAATTTGTAACCTTGTGAACATTAACAGTGAGGCCTTTGATAGTGCTACCACTTCCCCGCTTTGTCCTTTGAGATTTAATGGCTCTTTTGTGACTTTATGGAGAATAGCTTCTAGTAATTGATTATTAAAACTTAAGAAATTGCCAGCCGGAGCCGCCGCTAGATGAATGCGTTACCCTTGTAATTAGCATAACCCGGGACTGACTGTGCTCCAACCGTACGACCGGAGGATGAAGAAAAACAGGGCAGGTTTACAGAACAGACAAGACTTTCACAATGAAACTATGCAATTAAGAGAAACTAAATCTATCTGAAGCATTTAAAACATTTAGCCAGTATTCCACTTCAAAGACACATGGCGGTACAATGTAACAAGCTTTCAAACTGCATTTAATCTTCTCTCCTGCTGCTAGAAATGTGCTCCCTTTGAAAACTTAAGGATGTGTATAATTACTATAGTAACCATTCCACAAAATAGTCAAAGTCACTTCAGACGGGCATGTTTGTGTGTTAACATCATTGTTTTTATAGGTTTATAATCTTTCTAAATCTTAATAGATTAGGAAGATGTTATTCTCATAGCATCAATTCTATGGGGTATCATTTGGCAAGAATCAGTACATCACTTGTGGTATATGATTGGTTTATATGTTTTTCATAGTCTATTCAAGTTAAAACTGGGTGTTGGGAAGTGAAGCACACAGCATCAAAGCAAGAATGTCAAAATGATTCAGTTTTTAATTATTAATATTATTGTTGCTGCTGCTGTTGTTGGTATATAAATATATGGAGTGTATTTAGAAGGGTACATTTACAATTTAAATTCATACATTGAAAACGGTTATAAAAAAATGCACCCGTACAGGATAGATATCATAGATATTAGAGAAGTGTCAGATGAGCACTGATTGACTGTCAGTGTAATACACGGTGGTGTTAAACCTGAAGGTAGGTAAGGATCATCCTGGGTAGGATGCCAGTCTGTCAGAGGGAGTATACAAAATCACACATGAAGAGCAATGTAAAAACCTAATCTTACAAATTTCATATTTCTGGGAGGAAACCTGTAGAAACACAGACACACACACACACACAAACATACACGTTTGTATTCATATCTTTGTGGGGACTGTCCATTCATTTCCATGGGGAAAACCCAAATACCAACAATGACGACCTTAACCCCCACCCAGCCCTAACCTTAACCATAAGTAACCAAACTAAATGTAAGACTTCTGGTATTTTTAGTTTTTCGATTGCAGTCACAGATTTTCATAAAAAGAAAGTCTGCACAACGTCAATATAATCGTTTTTTTTTTTTTTTTTTTTTTTTTACAAACAGCACACACACACAGCTGGCTGCAAGATTCAAACCCCCT
>JAODJX010000001.1:47126591-47140966 GCA_026776945.1 Isichthys henryi
TTGGACTGTGGGGGGAAACCGGAGTACCCGGAGGAAACCCCACAACGACATGGGGAGAACATGCAAACTCCACACACTTGTGACCCAGGCGGAGACTCGAACGTAGAACCCAGAGGGGTGAGGCAACAGTGCTAACCACTGCACCACCATGCCGCCCCGAGATAGCAGTTGAACATGTTATTTTAACAAAACGCCACGCTTCCCATGCCTCCCATGATTTCTCAATTCTCTTGGGATTATTATTGTGCAGATTTCTCTTGCACTTGATTTTAATGCTTGATTACCCTTATCGAAGGGGTTGGTTTGGACTTACCTGCTCTCCCGGTGAGTTACCATGCAGTTTTGACTGTCTATTGCAGCTTGATATTTGTGCAATAAATCCCATTCATATTTTTATGGCTGCCTGCACTTACGCTCCATTACACATCCTGACAAGCAGTCACAGATGGTGACGTCATTTCATTGTGATGAGAAACGTATTGCTGGTGATAAGTTAGGTTTAAAATTACGTGGAACCTTTAAACATTTGTCATATTGATATCAAGAGAAATCATGGTGCGATATTTATCGTTATCGTTTTATCATCCATCCCTAGAATACTGTATACTTTGTATCAAATAATGTTTACCCAGCCCCGCCATGTGTAAATGCACAATGTTAAACGACCCGTTACGCTAGGCCTAAATAGAGAAAAGTATATCACGTTACAATCCAAAGAAAGGTAAAATATTTTAATTGCATTATTTTAATTGGAAATGGCTCTGTAAACATCAAGCAGGTAGTTTAACGTTTCTACAAAATATCACTCGGTTTCAACCCAACAATGCCAAGCAATATATTCTTTGTTTCTTTGTCACTTCATAATGTGACACGAAAGAGGTCGACCTCTCCTGAAACATCAAGTTCAAAGTTACTGGCTTTGTAGAAACTGCAGACCACACAATAACAAACAAAGCAAGTGTAGAAAATGAAGTCGGGGAAACATTACGGCGGGCGTTAAATTATATACACAGTCATTTTACTTACATTCAAAGCTACGTGTTTAGGTCCATATAAAATGTAAGTAAAGCCTACATAACCAGACACACAAAGGAAAAAAAATAAAACAAAAACGTATGTACGTTTGTAATCGCCTAAACGTGTTCCAACAGTCCTTAAACAGCCAATATTTATCTTTAGGATCAGAAATAATGTGTTACAGTGTGCCAACTACAGTGCAAATAATTCAGTCTAGATCACTTAATGGGATATGAAATAAAATTCTCTTCGTGGATGTAGAACGGCTTTAAAAATGCGTGTTTACCGTACAGCTAGCTGTAGATACTTAAAAATTGCAAGACAGAATGCATACAGTGCAAACACACGTAGACTTGTACAAAACATTGCAGTCCGAGACATTCATTTGTTCTCAACACACTTGCTCTTAGGTTATGAAATAAAATGTCGTATCCTTGTGCCTATGTAGGAAAAGTGCATTGCGTCAAAATCTCGTCGTTCTTTCACTTGTGTTAGAAGTGCAACAATTTATGAGTGTTGTAAATTATTTTTAGAAAGGTTGGTACCCCGTTTAACGTGGCTGGTTCACGCTATTTCACTTGATTGAACTGTAGCTACTAGCAATACTTTCGACATTGATACTTAACTAGTTAAAGGTGTTTTGTGGCCCTAGTTTAACCTTTTACATTATTAGCTTTAATACGATTTTATTTGCATAACTTCTTGCCATTTTTAACCACTAAACTAAATCCCGAAACTGTCAAGGAAACGGATGATGGCATCCTTTCAGAAATAATCAATACATTCCACTTAAAGGTACAGTACAGGCTAATGTGACATGTTCATGTTTACAATGAGCATATCCGGCCATTAAAGCAGGCTGCTCGCCGTTTCTGCCGCCTTCCCAAATGTCCCAATGCTTCTTCTTCCTTCAGCCCGTCACATTCGTGTAAGAAAAAAAAAACACCTGGATACCTCAAGTTGTTCAATAACGTGTCGGGCAGGGCTTAGCTTGCTCAGGAGATCGTGGAGCTGATCTGTGAGCGAACAAGTGAAATTCAACAGTCGCAAGCTTAGTGAAGATTAGAGGACAGAGGACCACTGCAGTCCCTGTGTGCTGGGGACTCCCCTGTCCAACCTGATTTGTGAATGCCCCTTCCAGGTGAACCGTAAGCGGACAGGTTCACTGCAACAGTACCAACTCGCATATGATCCATATGGCTATAGTCAAATATTCACCCTACTAAAACAAATTACAAAAAGAAAAACGAAATAAAATACTATCAAATGCAACAAGACTCGGTTTAGATTTCATGAAAACAAGCTAGTGGCAAACAATGATCTTCCACTGAAATGCTCTCAGTCCCGAAATGGGTTTTAGCCCCACATGCTGAAACATTATATAAACACATTCAGCGCTACACTATATACAGTACGTTGTCTGGCATTTAAGTAGCTATTTTTTTGTCTTCTGTGCTCGTGGCATCTGTTCTCTCCCTTGAAGTTTCAAAACACCCATAACAGGCCAAATCTCAATTATCAACCAACTGACATGGCATTAAAACCATCACTGCATACAGTCTCCCCCCAACTGTCTCCCAAAATGGATCTTGCATTCCCTCTCCTACTGGAGAAAAAAAAAAACGTTCCGATGAAAGCAACGGGGAAAGGACTTGTCGTGTGTCACAATGGGTAGGCGTGGGGGATGCAACCTGTCAGATTCTGGCTGTATTCGCTTCAAGGGCTTCTCCTGTCGAAGGCACGGTGCGCATATCGGGGGGGTTGGGGGGGGAGGTTTCCCCGGGGAGCCGCTGTGGTTAAGGTGCATCGAGCCCTGAGCTGGCGGCTCTCTCTCGAGCGCCCACCGGCTCAGAGGGCGACCCTGGAGCAGTGGTGCTTCAGCCTGCAGGGCAGAACGCCCTTGTTCAGCTGGTAGAACTCAACCAGCTGGATGAGATCGGTGAATCGCGTCTGGCCATCGTCCAAGCTGAAGAACAGCTCCCCCTCATCCTCCACCTGCCAGAGCAGCAACACATGGATGGGTAGGGGGCGGCAGTACAGCGCCGGTTAAGTACATGCACATCGATTGGTTTAAGCATAAAAGTCAACTAGGAGGTCAGAAGAGAGCCTAGCTACAGGACACGTGTCGCAAACGCAAGGCAAACTTACAGGTAGGACCTGAAAGGCTACAGGACACGTGTCGCAAACGCAAGGCAAACTTACAGGTAGGATTTGAAAATGTTTGATTCTTTGCATGTGGCACAGTGACAGGACAAACGTCTTGGGGTTGCTTTGGCTGTCCCTTAAAAGGAAAACCCTGAAGAAGAAACAGTTAAAAGTCTATTGAAATATGCGGTATGGCGCGGCCCACTTTCAGAAGAATTCTCTTTCTTGGCTAAGTGAAAGTGGAGAAGGTAATGATTTATTATTCTGCACATACCTGGATTTGGTATGTGCAAAACACACACTGCATGCCGTTATTTTATAACAAGCTCAACTACTGGGCTCTGCATTCAACATAGCACATAACAAGTGCAAAGAGGCAACGCAATAAAGTCTTCGGCAAACTCGCCATACCTACACATAGGCAATACGAGGCAGTGGCAAGTATTTTTAATCAAAATATTCTGCATACCCATCAACAAGGCCTTGCTGGGTGATCAATCGATGAGCCTCGTCTCTGGACAATCTGCTGTGGAACCAAGGTTGAGCTCTGTGGAGGGCTATGGGAAACAATGGTGAGTCAGTGAAAGCGGATACTTCAGAACCTTCACTGGACCTCATGCAGGTGGCTCATTCCCAGCGCTACTCCCAGCAAGGACACGAAGATGTGACCCCACCATGAGTAAGCACTTTGTTCCACTGACCTAAGCTGGCTACGGGACTCTGAGAGGTGGAAGGGCTTCCGTGGCAACTCAGACGATGGCAGCTTTTCCTCTGAGATGGAGAAAGAGGGTAGAGTTGAGATGTTACTCACAGTGCCATGGCTGGATGAGGGTCTTCTGATGAAGCTATGGGCGTAAATCATGGGGGGATGAGGGGGGACTGTAACCCTCCTAATGATCAAAACCAGCCAATACAACCCTCTGGAACCTCTTAAATGGGTGAAGACCTCAACCCCCCTCCCCAATGAACAAAGTTATGCCTTCGGTTAATGTTCTCCCTCCATCGAACTTTGGGGCTGAATATCAGTTCAATCTCTTGGGGGGGGGGGGATATGTAAAATATCGCGAGGAAAGGGGAGTGAGGTAAGTGTGAGGGGAAAATGGCGGAATGAAAAACATACCCTCCAGGACAACCCCTCCTCCACGGCCACCGACAGCACCTCTGAGGGGTTCTCTATCACCCGGCTCTTGTGTCCTGAGAAGTCCATGGCCACCAGGGAGTTTTCAGAGATACTCCTCTGGAACGATCAGACACAAAGCATTGCATCGATCTAAGGCTTCTCGTTACCGGCCTCTCATTATGGTTATATGCTGCCACCTAGTGGCTGATGGAAGTGAAACAATTTTACCATTACTGGCAGAGCCATTGCGTCAGGAGCTGTTGGCATCGCTGTAAAATTTAGCATAAAATTCACAACTACCAACAAAAATATGAGACTAAAAAAAAAAAACAGACTTGGTAATGATCTATTAACAAGGTTATTTCTTTTACAGAGTGTTCCTTCTCACATTCTGGTTTTAATGTCCAAGATCATTACTATTGTTCCCTGTGACCCTGTACCTAATAAGCAGTTGGAAAGTGAATTCATACTATAAAAAGTGTTTGTAAATCCCTTATTATTTTTTCTGCTACCAGCAGCTTTCCTCCCACATAACTGTTCACCCCTAAACAGAGTAGAACATGCAGGAGTTCATCAGCTATCTGACAATAGTTTGTTGTACGATAAGCAGAAAAATGACACGTTATTTCACATAACTTTACTACCTTACTTTTCTACCATGTAACAAAGGAGAGGGTTAACACTGAACATAAGCATGTTTAAACCCCCAACCACAACAGATCCTAGCCCAAAACTAATACACACTGGCATGCTAACTGCCAGAAACATTCCCACCCTTCTGCTCTCTGAATCTCGCCTGTGCCGAACATTGTTCCGTGGTCTTCAAAGAACAACCCAGAGGTGCTGAGCTGTTAAGTCTAGGAGCAGCTGAAAACCAGGCTATTTTTAGAGAGCTGTGGCTTCGTCTGCCATGGAGAAAATAGGTCCTTACAACTCAGCTTGTTCACTCCTAAGTATCCATGCATTGACCCAATCTTCCATAATTGTGGGGAATTCTGAGAGTATTTAACATGGGACATGAGGCAGGGGACACCCTGGATGAGATACCAACCCATCACTAGACACCCCCCAAGTAGCTAAGAACATACAGACTTGGCAGGATGTCCTTTCTGTTTAAACAACTGCTTTTCATGCCAAAAAGGAATAAAGGATTCTTGTAGTAGACTAAACAATGTAATACTTACCATAAACAATACCAATCAACGTACTGTTAAGATGAAGTGAAAAGCAATGTGGAAGTGTCACTAATTACAGGAGACGGTCTATGAGCTCATAATCAGCATCAATAAAAACTGAACGAAAGGCATCTTTAATAACCCGTCATGTAGTATTTGTTTGCTCATAGTCTAGACCACAGATGGGATAAAACAACCTGGAAGGATATTTACCATGGGTGAAGATTTCTGTTTTTGATGTGGATGGAGGAAGTTCTGGTACAGTTGCATCCCATACTGCAGAGCAAAAACAAATAGCCAATCATTTCAGGTTATGCAGACATTGAAAAAAATAAATAGAAGAACAAAACTTCGCAACTGTAATTAGCCAAAAAACAAACGGGGACGTGCATGTTTACACGTTTGATGCAAATGCATGTGGCAAAGATGGGGAAAAGCCAGCCTGGGGGGGTTTGAAGGCTCAGAAACTCAAAGCAATGTGGCAAACTGGGAGGCAACTGATGTCACACGTGAGTGGAGGATGAGATGGGGAACACCTGTCAGTTGTTAAAGAGACAAAATGACATCATTGTGGTGGAACTTAATTTTTGCTACTAGCCAAATAAGCTCGTTCGGTAAAAATATAGTCAGACATACAATTAACTAGACAGTGGGCTTCTGTTCAGCTTTTATTTTCGCCTCTTGTCTGAGGCAAGCAGGTGAGCTTAATTTCCAGCCCCCGACATCATCCTTAAGGCAGCGTACCCACCTGGGCCAGCGTCTGACATCCACGTTGTGACCCGAACGAGAGTTACCTTGAAAAGTCGCAAGGCGGTCACCCAGCAGGTCCTGCTATGCTCCTCGTCGGCACAGAGCAGCTTCAGGTCACGGGGGGAGCTTGACTTGTTTGGCTGAAAAACCAGAGCGCAGGGTTAGGACGTGCACTTTCGGGTACGTGCACTGATGGTTAGAAGTTCTCAACACGTGACTAACTTTTTATTTTTTTTTAAACATGGTTTTTCTTTTCACCGTCCCATCAATTTCCTTTCCAGCAGCCCAACTGGTATGAACTTTACTGCAGAACGTGCACCAGACTGAATCTTCAGAGTTTTATAGCGTACACTAAAGATCACACTTAAGATAACCTTGATTAACCTTCAGAGCTAATTCCAACATTATACAGCTGCATCTGTATACCAGTAACTTGTGCTGTTCTGCCAGGTAACAAGAGTAGCATTTCTGAAATTTTTACAATTTTTTTGGACACACTCACACACACACACACACACACACACCCATTCTCCCCATGGATTTATGGTAAATTGGCGTCTCTAAAATGCCCATTAGCTAGATCTGGGGGTGTGTGGCTCAGCAGTTTAGGGTGCTGTGTCTGATCAGAAGGTCACTGGTTCAAATCTCAGACTCGGCAGAGTGATTTCACAATTAGACCCTTGAGAAAAGCCCTTACAACTGATGGCTCCAGGGACTGCCTGACCCTACTTTCACACGAAAATGTATGTTGCGTTAGATAGAAGCATCTGCTAAAGAAAAATAATGTAGTGGCAAGCAAATCTAAGACTAGTTTCATGCCTTGTGCTTTCTGAGATGTGTACCACAACCCCATAGCGGATAGCTATGCGATGCTTCATCCTCACATCCCAGTCCAGCTGGCAATAATCAAAAAGGGAAGCCCCAGAAATGAATCTTTTCACCATGAAGGCATTTTGGTGACTGTAGTTTAACGTTTGTCCGACGGCACAAACAAATTGAAGCCAAGAACCTTAATGCAAAATCCGTAGTCTGTGGGAGCGCCATGCATCTTCCGGGCTGAGAGTAACGTGTAGACGTCACTGTCGCCGAACTCTGCCACAAACTGTAGATGTCTCGGTTCCTGAAAACAGAAAAACCAAACAAAACATAAAGCTGTCTTTGAACCACTCCCACGTTTCCGTGCCAACTCAAACTCATCGGCTGGCAGTGTCATGCCCTGTCTCACCACCCTAAGCCAGAAACATGCCCCCACCCCCAAACAGAGGTGGGTAATTCAGGTCCAGACAGTAAAATTCCAAACCAGTGTTTCCCAACCCAGTCCTCTGGAACCCACAGCAGTCCATGTGTTTGCTACCTCCCAACTCCCTGCCAGGCAGTCCTCATTTTTGCAGCAAAAGCGTGGACCATTAGCAGATCCCCTAGAACCAGATAATGAAACACTGGTCTTTATACCAGTTGAGTATAAATAGTCACAGAGTACTCAACTGGTAGGCTAAAACAAAATCTTGGTCCGGACTTTTACTCTCTGGATCTGAACTACCCATCTCCACCCCCGAATAAAAAGAGAAGTCAAGCCTTGGGACAGAACTGTCATTGATTCAGACTTTAAGCAGGCTCGGAGGGTGCAGGGCCAAGGTGAATAAGCAGGAATGATAAGCATGGAGGCGGCAGGATGAAAGCAGGGAGAAGGAGGGCAGGCTGCCATGGTGTCTGGGAGGCTGGGGGACATCGGCGTTCGAGGATTAAGGATAATAGGGGAGGATTTGTTTTGCCACTAAGCTCCAAGTCGGACACTCTGTGAGGGTCTTTAATCTGCGTTCACGGTAGGTGTGGTTAAACTCGGAATTACAAATTTAGACCTTTATTCTACAACTTCTACCAAGCAGAGAAGTAGGGACGTATACGAAGCATAGAAATCATTTAAGTCTAGAATATAATCAAACCAAAATATTTGTGACATTACAGCACTGGAAATGTCAGGAGAATGAATCCAAAAAACAGCAATTCCCAACTGTCTCAAAGAAAGATGTCCTCGGAACTTGAAAGGACACAACCACGACTAATAAAAATATTTACATATGGTGAATTCCAGCAAGAATTTAGTTGTGATCTTCAGTTTTATTTCCATACAATCTCTATGCCAGAGTCCAAATATGCATAATGCATGTACATTCCTGTAGATTTGGGGGAGGGGGAGGGAGGAATAAGTTGCTAAAAATTTTAAATAAGATCAAAATTCAAGGGTCAAGATATAAGGCGTACTTGCAGAAGAGCCAAATGTGAAAGAAACCGAGCAAGTTTAGGCACACAGCTCATACTCCAGCACTCGTACCGAGACACACATCTGCTTCCCAAGCAGGTGGGACAGATGCCAGCTATTGTTACAGGGCTGCCAGACACAGGCCAGAAGTTTCCGTCTCCTTGCCCTCGAAGAGTAACTGGCAGGGGAGCGGAGCCATTCGCCAGACGACAGTAGCACAATAAGCGCATGACAAAAGGTCAACAGCTCAATTAAAATTAAAAATTAAAAAAATAAAATCATAGGCAAGGACAGAAAAAGCTGACTCAAGTCTAACGATTGCGATATATTGAGTTACGTATATTGGCAAGCGAGCACGGGGCCTCGACGCACCTCTCCGCAAGGCTCACAGACAAACAAGGGCTCCTCTGTTCGTCGAGAAACAGAGACAGAACAGGTCGGCAAAGTTGCAGGTGTACACTTTGCCTAGCTACCCCGGCACCAGGGCACCGTCCTTGGCACGACAGCTGACCTGCGCAGAAAACCGGCCCGACCGGCTCCACACAGCATTGGGCGAAACCTGCCACACGCATGTCGATCATCTCCTGAGCGCGCCCCCGAGGTCACCAGCCAAGCCATGGCCTTTGTAATTATTAGAAAATATATATATCTTTTTGGATATGTAAATAAAGTAAATCTTGGTGTTATTTGAGACACACTATATTTTATTACCTAGATAATAATGCTATTTCAGTTTTGGTTATAAGTGGTTATAAATTAACACACTACTAAAATTTGCTTTTGGGTCATATTGTAGCTTGGAAATCAAACTTGGAAAGTCTGGGATGTCACACAGAGAGACTTAAATAGCAGACCTCTCTACCGACCGGCCATCCATCCATCCATCTGTCCGTCCGTCCACCAGGTCATGGTTGCAGAAGAGTCTGGAGCCTACACTGATCTTACAGCCAAGTTCAAAACTGTACATTGCAGTGGTCCCTGGTAATTATAAAACACTTCAACTGCTCTAAATAAACCTCTTACACAAAAAGGACAAGAGTTCTCCAGCTCAGCAGGAACAACAAATTGCCTTCAGCTGCTAACGTAGAGGAGCAGAGACCAATTCAGAATCCCCATCCATTTCCCTGAAAGCGGAGCTACTCATGACTAAGCTCTTTATGTTTTTGACCACAAACAGAAACAATATTAGAGATAATACACATTTAGGTGCCCATTTGAGGTAACTTGCTCCAAAAGTCGCACTCACTGACCTTCGACGTCCCTTTGTTGGAGAAGTAGAGCCCGGACCTCCTGAGGATGAAGTAGAACTTCTTCCAGGTTCTCTTTCCCTGTTCTCTAGCGTGAAGGTACCCATGGATTTCGGGACACGATCTGGAGTTGAGAAACGTCTGTTGACGGGAAGGCAGCCCGAGTTACGCTCGATGCAGCTACGCTTCAGAGAGGCTGGAACAGCAGGGTGCACAAGGAAGACTGTCCATAGAAAATACATGTCAAATCACGGAACTTAGTTTGAGAATTCATGCATCAATCCTACATCCTCCTGAAATCTAAGGAGGAAAAGGGTTTTAAATTGATTAAATTAAGCTGTGGGCTGGTAAAAAAGCACAACACCACAAACATGACATCTGAAAGCCCTGACTGGCTTCTTTATGGACTTTGTTGCTCATTGAGGACAAAAATGCTGGGCCTCAGGGAAATATGCAGAAATGGCAAAATATACACAGTAGCTTGTGTGGGGCCATAACTACCCATTGGAAGCATTTTATGGTTAAAAATGGTACCTCAATTAGTGGTGAATGATTCATTATCCCATTGGTTTCACTTGAAATGGACACCATGTGTTCAGGGAAAAAGTCCTGTTTACACAAAAAGGGTAAACTTTTCATTAATCAATTCAGATCCTAAAACAAGTTCAGTTTTAAGGTTCATGTTGGCACTGCTTATACCCGTTAGTAAAGAGTAGGCGTACAATGGATGTGTGACGTGACAATCATAAAATGAGGAATCCAAGTAAATTACCATATAGGAAACCAGAAAACCAAAGATTACACAGTATATTGTAGGTCCACGTAAACCATAGTTGTTTTTCTTGCCTGAAAAGTGTATGGGGCAACTTCTGAACACACACATATACAGATTAGGCATCTGAATCTTGTGGGGACTCGCCATTCATTTCTATGGGCAAAACTCTAATCCCAACATGATGACCTTAACACCTACCCAGCCATAACCTTAACCATAAGTAACCAAACTAAATACGAGACTTTCGTTTTCTGATTGCATTCAAAGAAAATGGTCCCTACTATTTTTTTTCATATTGTGAAGAACAAGTGTCCCCGCAATGTATTATATACATGGCCACACACACACACACACACACACACACACACACTATGTGAAACTGATTATTATGCAAAATCTTATCTGGGAGCCACCCACCCCCACCAAATCAAACTCAGAATATTGCTCGGACAAGCAGATAAGGGAATAATACTCAAAACCACAAGTTTGCTCAACTCACCAGGGGTTTCTTGAAGAATTCGTATTTGGCGTAATTCTTCCTGAAACACAGCTTGCTGTCGGTATCCATGCCCCAACTAGACTGAACTTCGATAACAGATTCATGGTCTTCAATGGTTCTTTCTGCGCAGTGAGGCCAGAAGACAGCAGGATCACCATGAAGGCGACGAAAGGGAGTGAAGGAGTGAGGGAGAGCAGACCTGTCAGGCTAAAGCTCGTCAAAAAGTTCAAAGGCAGGAAACTGTTTGACAATCCCAATTAAGAACAAAGCCCAGTATTTTTTTTTTTTTTTTTTTAAAAAAAAGCTATTTACAAAGCGACAGCATTATACATCAAAGTAACGATCAGACTATAAGTCAAACAATCACACAATGCAAACCCAAGCAAATGAGAGTGTTGCACAGACTTGGAGAAACCTACTTTCTATCAGGTGGTGCTTTAAAACATCACACCGCCACACATCGTGTAGCCCAAATTAATAATTAACGCTCATTTAAAAAAATGGTTTGTTAACCTTCAATACAGGTTCTGTCGTTCCTGTGACGAAAAGCCACACATTGTCTCACGTTATTAGGAAGCATTATCTGTTTCTCAGAATGCAAGATGAATATTTTATGACTCTCTGGAAGCAGCTGCTAGAATGCAGCCAGCTGGAAAGCAAATGCGTATTTGAAGCTAATTAATACCCACAGCATAACAAGAGTTAAGCCTGGCTGCTCGTCGCGATTCATTCCTCAAGGCCCATTAAATAATCTGAAGCGAAAAGTGCATTATTCCCCCAACTCTCTTTGTTTAATTCCCCAAACAGTTTATGTTCACTGTGTCATGCTTTCAAGGCCTGGAGCACAAGGCCTGTATCTTTCCTGCCCATGTCTGATTGAAATTACTCAATTGTTCTCTATTAAATGATTGTTCCTTCTCATTGTGACCTCAGAACATATATTTACCCAAAAACACGACAGTGAGGCAATCACAGCCCTCTGAACTCCACCTTTCCTGACTGACACAAATGACCACAGGCAATTTCCCTTTATACTTGATTTATAAAATGATCTATCCATCAGTCTCTCACCCCCACTAGTAAAGTACAGGGTCTAATATTGATCGATTATGTTCGACTCGTACAAGCAATAGTACTGGTACATCTTATTCTGCAATGAGATAGACACAGAAGACAGCAAAGCTTGGAACCGAGTCATGACATATTAAAGTATTATCAAATTATCATAGAACTAATGTGTTTATTTTAAGAAAATTAAGTTAAACAATGAATAGAGCTAGATATACATAGAATATAAGATGATTTAAGTGTGCATTAGCACTGTGAGGGGCTGGGGTAACAGGTCACAATGATTGCTCTCAAACTTTTTCAGGCTTGAAGTCCCTCTGTTGTTCAGTTGAGGATTTATGAGACTTTGCAAGGCACATCTTAACACAATTCTCGGCCTTTCAAAACCACCAAAATTGACACTAGCTAGGATATAACCTTTTTTCCTTGGTTAAGACGCATTCGAACCGTAGCTACCCACCTTAAAAAACATTACTTACACAGAACCAATGCTTCTGGGGGGAAAAAAAAAGTTATTTTATGTTAATAAAAGGTTCATGCTGTATGAAATATATGAAAGCAAACTAACCACATGCTGTATTACAGGCAAAATAACAGCCTCTCTTCATGGTCATCTTCAGGTTTTTGTAAACGTAAAGAATCAATAGTGACACATTTTATATGCACTTTTTTGAGTTTCCTTGAAAGGCGATGTTATTGTTACCTGCAGAAATGCATTTTTTTTTTTTTTAAATATCAAGAAAAAAGCTACAACCTCTCCATTATTTTCCAAAACTTCTACTTTTTGTAAAACAATATGCACCATAAAAAAAAAGATGTTCATTGTTTTATTAAAATTCCCGAAACCTAAAGTCTGAGGTAGGAATAATCACTGCATTTGATTCAGACGCCAAAAACATTTTTCAAAATGTCTTTTTTTGTACCATCTTGAAACATTTAAGAAGCGTTTACTCCTCAACATTCCAGGCAGGATTTCTAGCAGTCTTTGGCAAAGTAATCAAAGAAAATTGCCAGCACTGATTTTCAATATCAACCTCACCTCCGAATAAAAAACAAAGAGAAGATTCCAAAAAAAAAAAAAACGTTCACTGGAATCCTAAAGGCAGTTCAATGAGACGGAGAGTTCGTCATATACTGCATGCAAATCCTTGGCTATTAAAACATGTTTGTCCCAGAACTATCATAAGCAGAAACATATGCTCATTTTGTCATTAAACACATCAAATCAAAATAGGCCAGAGCTAAAAATAGCATTTTCAATAATGATTCATCTAAATATCCACCACTGCATACTCAGAATCTTCGACCTATATACTAAATCTCACATTTAACTATTATAAGCAGTATTATTGCCAAGGAAGCAGTTTTCAGACATGTGAATGACACACCGGACGTGAAATAACACTGTACAGCACTTGGGGTTAAATGAGGCAAGAGCATATTTCAGAAAAAAAAAAACCTGAAAGATTGAATGAGACGAGGAACAGAACAGATGGGTGAATTATGCAATGGTGAGATGAATGCTGCTGAGGAATATTGCACTGTGTAAAGACGGCTTCACCAGCAAAGGGAAAAAAAATGGATTGAAGGCTCCTTTAACCCTTTACTTGCTCCACCTCCAGCTACATTTGCTAAATTTCATTTATTATTACCACAAATGCAGAGAGAGCAGTTCCCCAGCACGTGGAAAATCCGGAACTGCTACCGAGTCACCCTTGCCATGTACAAAGCCTCAAGATCCCATTATAAATCTGCATACTCCATGATAAAACGGAATTAAAAAAAAGTTAAACACAAACTAGATCTTAAGAGGAGAGTATTCCCTTTGCATGCGAATGGCACATGAAGAATTATCGGTTATTTCCAAGGAACGCTAAAGAAAGTAAGCATCATTAACCTGTAAAAGTTAGATGTCCTGATCATTTTCACAGCCAATCTCCTATTAATATATTTTCGTATTATAATGCATAATGTAATATGACGTCACAGCAAATGCATGGTGAGTTTTGCTGCAGATGGCTGCCGGGGACCTACTTCAGGAAGTCCTCTCTACTTTTGAGAGACCAGTATCACAGCAGTTTTTTTTTTTTTTTTTTTTTTACCTATGCCCAGGTGTGACAGCTGCTCAAACAGCGTCCAGCTGTGGTCGTCGATGCAGTGGTTTTTCAGAATGAACAGCTGGCAGATATCTCGCGCCGTGATGTCACTGGGGACCTCTATTGCTCGGCTCGTGTTGTCCTCACTGAACACTTTAATCACCTGCAATGAAAGACACCCTCCGTCAGCGTCCCCGCTGCTGAACGGCACCGGGTGATGGTA
>JAODJX010000001.1:47141066-47151438 GCA_026776945.1 Isichthys henryi
CCCCCCCCCCCCCCCCCCCCCCCCCCCCCCCCCCCCCCCCCCCCCCCCCCCCCCCCCCCCCCCCCCCGGCCCCCCCGTCCACACTTTGCAATGAGCCCAGAAATTCCCACGCGTCAAGTCAGGAAAGGGGGCTGCAGTCGAGCAGACGCCATAAACTGGAGCTCCGGCTAAAACCACATGCTTTCTAGTACATATTCCAAAAATTTAACCCCATCCCCCATGTTCCGTATTCTTTCCCTGCAAACTTGGTGCATTAAGCCTAACAGTTACACGATAGCTCAATGTCACAATTCAAACCTCCGGCTTTCTCTGCCTTGGCACAGCCTTAGCAGTGAACGCAAAATTCGTGCACCACCCCCCCCTTCCCCACAAGCTGCCACGAGTGAAAACTATCTGATCTTCACAGAGAGAGACATTAAAAATCCTTTCATACTTCTTCGTGTGCCAGCATGTGTTGCAGTTTCGGAACAGCACAAAATTACACTTTTAACATGCTTTCTTATTCTTATATGTATATTTTAACACCCGACGTCAGGACAACCCTGCAGTAAAACACACCACAGGGAAATAAATGCATGCATCGCTTCATGCCACTTACCCATCTTTCCGGAGACAAGCAGACTTGTGAATTGGGGCTAGCTCGGCAATTCACATAAGGCTGAGCGCACAGCATTATAACCCAGGCGGAACATAAACGCAAGCATGCAGACGGCGGCCACCGGTGTCAGCCGGGAAAAGCGGCTCAGCCTGCGCTCTCTCTGCTGCAGCCGAGCTAAAAATGAGGTAATTAGAAAGAACTGCCTCTCAGTGGAGAGGTTTTTTTTACCACCACCACCACCAACCCCCCCGGACTCTACAGATGCATGTCACCGGGGCTCTGCCCAATCACCTGCCACCTCCTCCAGTGTAAAAAAAAAACAAAAAAAAACGGGATGGGCTGCTCCGCACACGCCGGTAGGAGAAGGAGAGAGGGATGAGGGGAGAGAAAAAAAAAGGGAAAAAAAAGTCACACGGCTTCGCTCCACCTCCCCATTCGCACAGCGCCGGCAGAAATCTCTCAGCTGAAAGCCCTGCATGAAACCCTGAGCAATTACAAGGGGCGATACTTAAAAGCTGCGCTGGATCGGCTCAGCTCTGTCCCAGAGCTGATGGAGGGGTGGGAGGAGACACAGTGAAAGATCAACTGTCTGTCACGGCGCTTTGTGCTTCAATCGCAGTTTAAGGCGGATCGGCAGGGCAGGACAAGCCAACACAACCCCCCCCCCCTTTGTAGAGGAAAGGAGGTCACGACGCTGTAATAGGGCTCGGGGTTAGCACCCCTCAGGAGCCAGCAGCGAATGAGAGCCTCTGACCATGACATCATCCTTAAATGAGGTAAACGATCTGCTATTTAATCAGTCGGAGTGGAGATTTACAAGACAAAAAAAAAAAAAAAGTGAATCTCCCTTTGCAAGCGCTGAACAAAAGCCAAGGGCCTGGTTTACTGAAACCCATTTCATGGGCGATTTTCCTGCTTGAACTACTCATACCTGCTGAAAAGACAAGGGCTAATAAAGCTGTTATTATTATTATTATTATTATTATTATTATTTTGGTGCACTGCTGCTATCACATCTGAATCTGAACACCCAGA
The DNA here is from genome assembly GCA_026776945.1 of Isichthys henryi. Lineage (NCBI taxonomy): Eukaryota > Metazoa > Chordata > Actinopteri > Osteoglossiformes > Mormyridae > Isichthys > Isichthys henryi. Next base: position 47,142,700 of record JAODJX010000001.1, read on the forward strand.
GAAATAAAACGTTCGCTCTTTTTTGGTAAGGGGGGGGGGGGTTGGTGTCCTGAACGCAAGACTTATCTGTTGCGAACAGCATAATCTGCAGAACTGAGAGAATCAGAGAGTCTAGAACAGAGAATGAGCAGCCCTCCCCCCTCCCAAAAGAAAAGGCTGGACGTGGGAATCAACATCTAGGCAGGGTTCCAACCGAGCCCCCGTGTGGAAGTCATTTCCCGAGACTTCGCCAGATGGGAACCACCTGAATTGCTGTCTTTCATGGGGCCGGGGTACCCCTGAGAGGCTGTTTAGCTGTACAGGTGACACGGGTGTGAGGCAGAAACTCGGCCTCCTGGTGTATTACAGACGGGTCAGACCAAAGAAGCTTCCTGGTCAAGCCATTCTCAAGATTGCAAGATGCTTTGCCTTGTTTGCCGCGGGTATTCCTAAATTATGTCCCAAGATTATGAAGATTAAAATAAAATTATTATATTAGCTGCCTGGAATAGAATTTTCTCCACCATCATTGACCAGCATAGGGTGTTAGAAGATGGATGGATGGATGATTATATCACATTGTGTAGTGATTTCACAACCTGGCAACCATAAGTTACAGAAAAGGAGGTAATTATGCAAACTGATAAGCAACAGAATCTAATCTGTAAAATGTTTCTCCTATATTTGTTTAAGAGATGACCCAAAGTACTATCATTAACAAAGATTTTTTTTTTTTTTTGCAAATTATATATGAATGGCAGTTTCTAGGCCCTGTTGCTATGGTGCTTTTCTGTTGCCGTCTGTCTCCGCTGTCTGTAGTTGAAAGGGGAGGGAAAAAAAACAGAACAGAACCTCAGTTTGCAAGAACAACAGCAAATATCTGAAACTTAACTTGATCTTAAGTGACCTTTTTTCCCTCATCAGTTTTCCTGTATGGAGTATTTTCTAAGAAGACACGCTCCAATAAGCTCTGGCAAATATTTGACGAGGTACTTATGAATACATTTAGCAACGGTCGTTAAAAAAAAAATAAGTTATGGCACCCCGCCCTTGTTCCACGCACAGCTACTTGGAGAATTACAGCAAATCCCATGGATTGTTAATATAAAGACAATTAGGGCTTCACACACAGACAATCCGTACTAGCAAACTGCTAACAAACCGCTAGCATAGATGTATAGACATTAGATTTATAGGCATGACATGACATAGATCTATAACTGGCCATGTGCACGTAGAATGACAAGCCACCACCAGTACAGATCACTCTCATACATAATACTGCTTTTCAGCTGCATGAAAAAACGCCTACACAAGCCACTTCTGACGACTGCTGCTTGCTGATGCTGCATAACTCCAGCTTGCAGTCACGCAAGCACCAATGCAGTCCCTCGCATTATCAGAACAGCCCGGAAACTCCGTTCCATTGTGGTCTCAATCTCGATGACAGGTCAAGATTATAGTTCTGCGCTGCGACATTGCAGTGCAGTCCAGAGTGCTGGGAGTTACATGGTTACACGGTTAATACAAAATATTTGCATGGAAAAATTTATGCACAAGTATGGAAAAGAGCAATGGCAGAAACAAAGGCACAGTGTCACCTTTCAACAGCGAGCCGTGTTTAATGACAGAACTCATAAACAACGCTGACTTCCAGAGCACAGCTTACAAAATAACAAGCAAGCAAACCTTTGCAATAAACAAAATAAGTGAGGGTGCTTCTTTATAATGAAAAGTGGTTTTTTTCCTGCAGGGGATTTGCCTAAGCAGCAGAGTACTCTGTGCCTGGAAGGTTGCTGGTTGCTGGAATGGTTCCACCGTTAGGCCCTTCAGCAAAGCCTGTAATCTCAAATTGTTCCAGGGACTGTCGGACCCTGCTTTCCCAATTGTATGTCACTTTGGATGAAAGTGTTTGCTAAATAAATAAAATGTAAAATGTCATCGAAATATCCGGGAGCATCTGAGGCCTGAATACGTCAGGCTGACACCGTGGAAAGTGAAGAATCAGCAGTGGATGATGATGTGAGCAGACAAAGAGACCAACACACACCTGAGAGGAAATGCAATCGGGGGGTATTACAGTGCAAACTGTGGGACAGGCAGATCAGAAAATGTATTCAGTATTATTAACATCCAGTCTTTGAAATTTGAAAACTATTCGCTACTCGCGCCGATTATATAGATAAATGAAATGGTTAAACACACAGATCTATATATAGTGTGTGTGGCACAGACTGTTCCTTAAGACTCTTTATCTCAAGGACAGACGTGCAGGGACCAGTTTACCAGTCACCCCTCCGTGGCCCGGCCTTGAACTCCACCCCCACAGCTGTACCTCTATCTTTCCAAAAGCGACACATATCTGTCCCCGGCCCGAATCGTGTGACCTCCACACGTCCATAAGCCCCCTCCAGTTAAAATGGTTTCATCCTGGCGCCATCAGCAGTTAAAACGGACTGTCGGCTTCGGAATGCAGCAATAAAACCTGCCCCCCTAAGTTTTCTAACATGTCTGTTTGAAACATGAGGTGAGATGAGCAGTGTGGTCTTATGAAACATTCTTTGCCATGCCCAAGTACCGATTCTTTCCTAGTCAGTTTCCTTTTCAATATTTTCAGCATTTTTGTATATTAACAATGATCCTGCACATTTCCAGAAAAGCAGGTTACCTTCTTCTGTTTTAACCAGACCTGTTTGGCCTTACTAGGCTGCAGAAACACTGGGATCAGACAACAGAGAGGTCACATGTCATTCTCTCTCTCTCTCTCTCTCTCTCTCTCTCTCACATCCTGTCCAACCGTTCATTGCGAACGAGCCCCTACAATCGATGCATTGTTAAGGGTGATAATTGTCAGTTTATTAAAGTGTCCTGTTCTGAGTTCAGATTGTACTATTTGGCAACACTTAAGGAATGAGGATGAGATTAAATCTGCTGACAAGAGAAAGGGCCAAGTGTGGAGTCTGCGGTCACTATTTGGCTTAGCGGCTGCGGGGCGACCATGAAAACCTTCATACTGAAATCTGCAGTCTAACGCCACAGTAAGTGATCTACCAGCAACCCTTTTTGTGGTACAAAAAAATGCATTTAAATGCACGGTTACTACTCATTTTTAGAAGCTATTTAGTAAGAGTCTGCAATAGTTTCTATATTAACTTTTGATTTTGAGAACTGGAGTTTCTATCACGTTGTCACAGAGACCTCAGGCAAGTGATAAAGCTTGCTTAGGTTTGGAGATCATAGCCACGCCCTTCCTTGCCCTGGACAGTCTGGTTCAGCCCCCCCCCCCCCTGAGAACTCAATTCTCCCCTTCTTGCAGAAGCTCTCCCGGGAAGGGCAATCGTGCTTCCTGTATGCTGGTGAAGCAGCGGTAAATCCCAAGAATAGTGGGCAGGAGCAAGATGATTTGGAACATGCAGCTTGAAAGGAAATCTCGGTTACTCAGTCACTGTCACCATCACAGGACAATCCTTGCGGTGTATATGCACGACAGAGGTGTAGTTTGTGAACCGGATGGCTGAGGTGGTCTTTATGCGGGCCTCTCACTCAGAATGCTGCCCATATTAAAACCTGCAGGGTTACAGACCATCCTCAGACCAAGATCAAGATAGGGCTGGTCCTCAAAGCTTCTTCATTCTGAATCCCCTCAGCTCTTCTACTTAACATCATAAACATTTTGTGAAAGTACAGCAAAGAACAGAAACTGCAGCGATGCTATATTCCTGGCACCATGCAGCATTCAGTCCAATACAGTCTTTTATCGACTGTTGGCCGCTGCTTGTTGTGTTCCGCGCGCAAGTTACATAATTCATGCGATAAAATTTCAAATGCTGACAGAATCCCAGACCTGGTTGTTAATTTTACACACTTAAAATCGAGAAAGATCTTTATAATTCTGAAACATGACTTGTATGTAGAGAGAATACAACTGTGTGAATGTTTGTATCCAGAAAGCCCCTGTTCTCATTGATATTGTCCAATAAAATTAAAAGGAAAAAATAGGAGATGAAATAGATTACATCAGACCTGATTCTGCAGCAGGATTGGTTGATTTTAAGCAGTAATTACATTTCACCCAGATTCTCCCTTAAAGCTTTCATTCCTTCAGAGGTCTTTAGAATTAAGTGCCGCCATAAAGCCATCCGAGAGAGCCGTATAAACGTTACAACTGAGCTTATAAAGCCACAGAAATGACCCCTACCCTCTTCTGTAGAAAAAGTGGAGTGATGGTAGGCAAGGTGACTCTCCTTGCATGAAAATTCATGCTGTTCTCTTCAAAGTGTCACCGCAGGAACGAGAACATTCATACAAGTAGGTCGTCAGTGCTGGTTTCCTTTACCGCTGACCTCGTGGCTGTAAGACTGCACGTTTAGAGGTTGCGTGTGCAGGCAGAGGGCTCGGACGGCGGGACACCCGAAAGGACCGGCGCGCCCGTAATGGTCGAGACGTGTGACTGACAGGCAGAAGCACGCAGAGAGGGGCTCTCTCTGTCGAAAAACAAACTCCTCCTTTGTCCTTGAAAGCGTAAAAATGTTTTTTTTTCCCGCAGTCACTTCAATGCTCTCATAAAACCCCTGATAACAAAAAATGTTCTCCAAGTATGGGTACTGCAGACAAACAGGATGTTTACTTAGGAGAAACAGCGAAATCTGCAGATTTTGGCTAAATATTTAGACAAAATCCCCCAATTTGTGGCTATGACTCTTTATTTCTCTTTTTATTTTAATATTTTATGTATTAACAAATCTTACCAAGAATTAAACTCAGTAAAAAGAAAAAACGCATATCACAAATTTGGAACATGTAAATCTTTAAAGTTAGTACCATCAAACAGTATCTTTACTGAGAGAGGGTTGGCCAAACAGGTATTTTTATTTACAGAATGCAAATTGTATATGAGTTAAAGAGCTCTTGATTAACCCTAATATGCAATGAAGGCCAGCGCAGCAATGATTGAAATGCAGGCTACGGAACAGCAGCAACGTGAAAGCAAGGATTATGTGAAAAAGGGTAAAGAAGAATAATTCAACTGTCCAAGGTTATTGTAAAGAGCTGGCTGGGATAGGGCAGCTAGAGTAATCGGGGGGGGGGGGGATTTAAGGGGAGGGACCAAGTTTCGTAGACGAACCGAGACGTTCAAAATAGCCCTGCAGTGAGTCGCTCCCAAGGGGGCGGCTCTGCCTCGTTATTCACAGTTTCTCTGTGAGGGGGAACCAGGCTGCCGGAGAAAATCCGCCGGGATCAACGGACAAAAACCCGGAACCGGATCAGCGCTCACGTTCTCCCTCCGATAGGCCAATCTGTCCCGATTCAGATTGGGACGACGAGGCTCCAGACGCCATTAAGCTTGACGAGCCCTTCAGGGGGACTCTTCTCAGGAAGGGATTCTGAAATTTGGAGTCTTGTGGTAGACACACAGGAATGGGACCTTCGTAGAAGCTTCTCTCCCGCTTCCTTTCACCAAAACACGTGCTTGAATCAGTCACTTCCTGAATGACAGACCGACCCTTCCAAACAGAATCCCCTCACATCTTACTTCATTACCCTTCAGTTTTAGCTAAAAGACATTGGGAAAGGCATGGTCTTGCAAAAGTCTACAAATACATTTATATCTATTGTACACAGCTACATTTTTAGTTGCATTTTCTTTTCTTACATTTAGCAGATGCCTTTGTCTAATGCGACATACAGTCGAGAGTCCAGATCATTGTCTGACCTACAGGACGAATCCAAGTATTTAAATAATAGACAGGATGTGTATTTAAATATCAACTCAAAGGAACAGAAGCACTACATTTAATCATCCTTTATTCAAGAAGCAAAACATGTCTGATGAATGCATAAGATAATTCTCATTCCAATTCGTCAGTCTCCTAATTATATGTTCATCACCTCCAGTCCCCTAATCAAAACTCAGCATCGAAAGAATAAACTTTTGTGTTTGACCAAAAAGCTGTCAAATCTGCGAAAAAATCAATGCACAACATGCTCCTCAACACTTGGACAGCTCATCCCAAAACAGGGCATGATGATACATTTCAGGACACACCATCTTCCAGGATCTCTTATGTATGTGTCGTCTCCTAGCTGAAGGGAACAGAAAGTTTCCCTTGAATAAGAGAGTATCGCCTTTTTGTTCTCTCATTTTCTTTTTTGTGAGAACACAGACTGGTAGACGCTGATCATTATCAGGCAGCAAACAAATTAATTTGAATTAATGGTGCCAGTATGATAAGGGCGTCTCCAAACTCTCAAAACAAAACATGCTGAAGATGAGTGTCCTTGACCGGGGCTTTGGTTTAACAGGCATGCGAGTCTCCTGTCTGCAAAAAGGACACAAACAGCATTTTCTCTCCCCCACCCATAATGGTCACTGTATCTTTAAGGTATTTTCTCCATGCTGAGAAGCAAATGACCTACGACATTAACTGAAGACGGTGAATGTTTTTCTTCCATAATTCCATAACAAACAGCATTGTGTCCGTTTAATTATTGGCATGTTTTAATGCCGAGTTTCCTTAATTATACTAAATTCTTTCCTTCGTGCAGCAGCCTGCTGTAACTCTGAAAACTGCATCGCAATTATAGCGTCAGACCAGTGACCATCATTCAAAAAAAACCTTGAAACCGCCATTAATGTTCTCTTTTTAAATAATCTTATTTAATAAGAAAACTGTACAGTTTGCATAGAGCAGTGCTTGTGAAAAATTGCAATTCCAACAGAGCAGAGGACACAGGACTCATTCATGGGTCAATTAGACATCTACGCAGAAGAGTGTGCACAGGGTGTATTTCCAGAGTGAAGATAGCCCCTGACTCAATGTTCCCAGTGAGTCACGGAGCTGGGCCGACTTGGCCTGGTGGACAGGTCACGCAAATGCGTCCTCCCAGCCTTTGGGCTGACAAGTGTACTTTATGCCAAAGCACTAACATGGCACTAGGTGCAATCTCCATAAGATCACACCCAAAGAGCCTAGATTATCCTTCTTTGGAAATTCATCTGGAGTCTTTCAATTACACAAACTGCAATGGACTGCATGCCCTCCCCACTCCTGCCTTGTTTCATGGGATCGGCTCCAGACAGACTGCGACCTGGTGGATAAGCAGTTATGGAAAATGTTTATACGGGTAATTCGTCTTACACATACTATATATAGTATTACACAGTATGTATTTTTTTTTATCTGTACCGTTTAATCCTGGTTCTGCTGGCAGAAGCTACACTGTGAAACAGGCTGCTTCCAGGCTTAAAGTTTCTCAGACAGCAGTACACAAGAAATGGTTGAAGCAGGAGACACCGGCAATAACCAAAATCCAGCCAGTTTGAGGGCAGAAGCAACTTTCTAATGGCAGCGAAGACTGTCAGCTTATCCGGCGGTGCCTCATAAATCCGAGGACGACCTCAAGTGACCTTCAAAAAGAATGGGAAACATTAAATGGTGTGAAGTGCACTTCTGCTAGGATGATTCACAACAGGCTCCTAGGAGCAGGACTGAAGACCCATAAAGCAAGGAAGGAGCCCTTCATTAAAGAGAAACGCAGAACATCCAGGCAGGAGTTTGCAACAAAGAAAAAATGTGCATTTGACCCATAAAGTGAGAAAGGAGTGGAATTGAAAATTTTGATATGGTCGCACAGATTTTTCCAGAGCTACATTTTGAATATTATTATCTCTGAATAATAATGATGATACATTTACCATTGCTAGAACCAATAATAACAATAAAACATTTTTCATAAAGTGTTTAATAAAAATATCAATCTGCATTTCATAAAAGAGCATATTAACAATCAGGATGTCAGTATCTGGCTCTTCTACATCACTGACTTTTCTCTTTCTTATCAAACCTGTGACACAAAGATGCACAACTTCACTCCTTTTGACCAAAAAAGGTCATCAATTTATTAATGTATAATCTATTAACCCATCTGTCTTCCAGGACCAGAGGGAGGAAGCACTGAACACAAGGCTGAGCAACACCCCAGACAAGATTCCTGTCCATCTCCAGGCAAAAACTAGATTTATATATTGAATAAACCGGAGGAGCTACATCATTTAAAATTGATATTTTTAATGAGAAAGGAAAACAAATACATAGCAACATTGACAGAACATGAGAAATATGTAAACACAGTGTGACAAGTGGCCTTTCCAACGTCCAATGAGATGCAAAGGCCAGCCACAGTCATGTTACACGCCGTCAATCATGGCAAATGTTTGCCAACACGTTAGTTTAGGCAGAGAGAAGAAGGGCAATGGTAACAACAGGGGCTTCTTTGTGTCGTGAAGATGCTTTGGTGCAAGGGTCAACCAGCGAGGTGCGTATATCAGTGGGAGCAGGAACCTTTTCAGTTTCACTAAGCAGTGACCAAGAACTAGCAGTATTGGCTGCCTATTGTGGCTTGGTTAGCAGTGTCAGGGTCTGAAATCTTAGCAGTAACACTCTGGACTAAAGACCAAATTCAAGGAATCTAAGAAGGACAGAGTGAAATAACAATTAGATAGTTAAACATGGGGGCGGCATGGTGGTGCGGTGGTTAGCACTGTCGCCTCACACCTCTGGGACCCGGGTCACGTGTGTGTGGAGTTTGCATGTTCTCCCCATGTCGTCGTGGGGTTTCCACTACAGTCCAAAAACATGCTGAGGCTAATTGGTGTTGCTAAATTGCCTGTAGGTGTGCATGAGTGAGTGAATGGTGTGTGAGTGTGCCCTGCGTTGGGCTGGCCCCCCATCCTGGGTTGTTCCCTGCCTCGTGCCCATT
>JAODJX010000001.1:47190961-47205633 GCA_026776945.1 Isichthys henryi
TGCTTCCAGGATAGGCTCCGGACCCCCCGCGACCCAGTAGGATAAGCGGTTTGGAAAATGGATGGATGGATGGATTAACAGTGGCTTCCCTCAGTATACCAAACAATACTCATTATAACCTTTTCAGGAGCAGCTTACTGCTGAACTCACAGCTTCTGCCTCGGTACCTTAACATGATCTGTTTTTAAATGCTTATAGTTTCACCAATTGCTGTGCTACAGTCAGTTGGAAATACACAACCAAATGTCACCCTAGTCTGTGTGCTCCATACAGAGGACACTACTTGAAAAATCATATTTACTAGTCTTTGAGAAAGATCCACATATTAATTTAGAATATGGCAATTATGCACATACAGATGCATTATTTCAAATTATTCAGTTTCCATCCCGTTTAAAGAAAATAAAAATATGCCATTTATTATAAATTTTTTAACAGTCCAGCTGGCAAATGCTCTAGGCCAGAAACAGACAAATCATTTCAGCAGGGTGAGTACAGGTCAATTTTACAGCATGGAAATACTTTTTTTTAATTCTGTTTTGAAGATGACTGGAACTGATTTAACACAACAGGTCAGATCAATCACCGAAAAGAAAAACTGCAGAAAGTGAACGGCATTATCATTGCGTATTAGTCACAACATCCAGTAAGTGGACACATCTGTAGTGGATTTAAAAGGCAAAAGCCGAAACACATTCTTTACATGGATGGAATACCAGCACCAGACACGTGGAAGCACCCCCCCCAGTGTCAGCACACCATGCAATTCGTTAGACACAAAACAACCCTATTTAATAAATAGCCAAAGCCTTGCTTTGGAGGCACCCTGCCTTTCACAATTCATGTAAAATCATTTTCAATTAAGTTAATGTTTCAGTAGATTCTCTATATGCTTGGCTCAGTTCCCTCGCCTTCATGGGTCTTCAGGTGCAAGGTCATGGAGAGACCATTAAATACATGAAAGCAACACTTCAGCGACGAATAAAATCAATACAACTAAAGAGGAAATACCACTATTAAAAGGTATATTTTATACACCAGTAATGATAACCAAATTTACATCTACCTGCACAATTGTTAGCAGCATACCGTCATTTTAAGAGTCATTAGTTCGCTCGTTTCGTTCTTGGACAAAAACTCGCGCAGTAAAAGCCAACTGGTATAATTATCTTTCTAGATTGCTTAAGTAGCCTAATGTTTTGGCAATTTTTTTGTTCTCCTCTTTTTACTGAATTGAGAGAAAAATGCCACCAGGAAGTGCTGTTTTAAAGCACAATAAACCTCAATTCCCGAGAATTAACCTACGTATATATAATTGGAAATAATTTTCTCCAGAGCAGTTCACGCCCTATTTCATAAAACGTTCTAATAAAGGTATATTACATGAAATCCAGGCTATACTATAATCATCTACGTGCATACAACGATGTAGTCATACCATTTTCCGTCGAAATCAGTAAAAAGAAACTCTTCCTTTCAGCAGCATTAATTTATCGCCGGCGGGGGGAAAGGTGCGCGGTCTCAAAGTCCCAAAACTATGCAAAATAGGATTCTCATTAACATCCAGTGCATTTCAAGCTAATACTGACACGACAGCAAAGGGCTGTTTATTTTTGTTCAACGACGTTAATGTGTTAAATCACGCATTTAACGAATTTATTAGCATCCCATGTGTCCGTTAGAGTAATATTAGTTATAAAAAAAACAGTATAGCACTACGTGTTACACAATATTAAATCCAGCTTTTAAAATATTTAGCAGAATACCTAAAAAAAAGTTTAAAATACATTTTTCACATTGCCATATATACTTCTTTAATTAAAGCATTAAGCTAGTTTTCAGGCAATCACATTCAGGCCTCATCCTTGTTTTAAGGCAGGGGTGGCTGGTCATATCCAAAAGGGCTGGTGTGTATAGTGGATTTTGCTGCAACTCCCTAATTAGATTACTAATTAGAGGCCTGGTTGATCGAGGAGTCCTCACACCTGGGTTCGAACAGCTGACCTAAAGGTTATCCCACACTGGGTTAGCACACACACTGGCCCCTTGAGGATAAGACTGCCCACCCCTGTTTTATTGGATCACTGACACTGAGTGCTTGAAATGTAAAGAAAAAACAAGTAGTCACTACTCACTTTATTATTGACTAGCGCTGGACCATTTCAAACACTAGATGTGGATTTAACTGGGCAGCTCTGCTCATCCCATGTGGTCTGGCTTGGTTTCCAAAAACCGTACAAAAGGCTGGCAGCTTTCACAGTGCGGATAAAAAGTGATAAATCTATCTGCCCGATGCAATAAATATATGACAAGCCTTAAAACAGGCTGATTTAGGCTTACATAGACTCCGCATTGTTAACAGGTGTACTAAGTACAGGTGCGACTGGCTGAATGGCATATCGCTATCTCAGAAACATTCGGCAGCTCTTCAGGGTTTGCTTCCTGCTTTTAAGGGCTATAGATCCGTATCATTTAGAACCTGGCGATGCGAGACAGGAGGGGCTTCCAGGTTGTTGGAAGCCACACAGTAACTCGTGCAGAGTAGGATGAAGCTATTGCTTCAGATAAAAAAGGCATGGAAAAAAATACCACAGTAGAAATGAAATGTTCTGCCATTTGTATCTGATGTACATCCAGGATAATGACACAGAGGAGCTGGTTTGTCCTCAAGTATCTTACTTTAGCAACAGAGAATGAAAGAGGGAAGAGTACCGCTTTTTTTGTGAGGTACTGAGGGTTGGATCTTAGTATTTTTTTTGCTATTAGCCACCAGGCTAGTTCAAGATTTCCTGCGGGAGAGTCTGAAAGCGTGTGTCACTGCAGATGCGTGAGAGCTGGTAGCCCTGCTACTGTTCAGCTTTTGTTTAGTAGCTGACCTTCATCTATGTTACTGGCCTCAGGACGCAGGAGCAAGCTTCATTTCCAGCACTGCCGGTATTCTTGGAGGAAATACGTGTCTGAGGCAAAAGAGGAAAAAAAAAAACTGTGCCAGAAAGATTTACTAATCAAATCAAGGTCCGAGCCCAGCTGGTTTTCCAGTCTTCTTTCACCTGTGAGCCGGGTGTGAAGCCTGCAGCCAATCAGAATCAGTAATTATTCAACTAACTACCTGGCAGAACTGAAAACAAGGCCTGGATTTGGAATCGAGGTCCATATTTGAAGATCCCTGCTGTAAATAATATATACATCATGTTTGGCAGGTTTGAGCCTTTCCCAGTTTGAGTCTAGTTTGCATTATTCTCCTCATAGGTGTTTTAGACATCTGTAAATTGTCCGTATTATGTTAATGTGCAGGTTCCTCGCAATGCACTAGCATTCCACTCAAAATGTTGCCCTGCCGTGATCCCTATGTATACCCCCCCTCCTTGTACTGCAAAAGCAGCTGAAAGATGGACAGATGCAGGGTTCCAATATTATTTCTCGTAAGTGAAGAGACAACAGATTATTCTTGTTAACACTGCAGCGTTTCCCTAACAGATCCAACGCATCATCGCCACCAATCGGAATTCAGCTTCATCGACAATGGGCAAGTGTTGCCAGAACTGCTCTGGCTGTAATCCAGAGTCACATAACTTTGAACAGAGAAGGCAAACCAAACAGCAGAGAGCAGCACAGCGGGGATAATGAAGACAAAAGGGCTCCAGAACAATGGAGGCATAGAAAATGAGCCCAATCGGGTTTATAAGACATAGGGTCTGTTTCCTGTCTCCAAAGAGACAGCTGTCACTGACTGCAGCCAAATGTTCCCTAGGAAATGAGAGTCTACCACTGGCTGGCCTAATACACATCCACTAATGTATTTTAAACAACTGTTTATCTAATCAGGGACACTGGGAACTCAAGCACGGGTCAGCACAAGGCATAATGTAGATAGCTGAGGGTAGAAAGGTTGGTACCTTCTATACTATGTGAAGACACAACAATCATCTTGATTTTTAAGAGCCTCCTATCTTAATACCAATACTAATTTTCATAACATGGGGGAGTGTGTATCTCTGGACTAAGCCTGTGTGCCTGTAATCACAAGGTCGTCGGTTCAACCCAGCCTCAGCACATCTGCAGGTCCTTGAGCAAGGCCCTTAACCCCCCCAGGTCCCTGGGCTCTGCTATGACTGGCTGCCGTTTGCAGCCAATTTGCTGTCACCTACAGAGAGCAAGTTGAGGGGGAAGCAAAAAAGAGAATTTCCCCACAGGGATCAATAAAGTATCAATTATTACTATGATTATAAGAATTGCAAATCTTTTGACTGTGGGCTGATGCTTTATGAAAATACTCAGCGCTGGCTTGCTGTTCTACAGAACAATGCGAGGATCGCTGTCATTCAGCTTAAACGCAACTTACATAATTTCAAAAGTGAAAAGCATTTGGAGCTGCATAAAAATCTTTGTGATTTTCATCTGGATTTTATTGTAACAGTACATTTTCTAACTAGTGAGCTTTGTGAGAAACCCATTCTAATGTTTCTCTAATATTTCTGGAGTGGACTAGCACATTCAAGGACCAAGTACAGAGATCAGTGGCCAAAGGAACCCCAAGCAGAAAAACAATGGCCGGATCAGAATCCGTTTTATATGTACGCGGGATTTTAACACACTGTTTCTCTCACTACCAAGTACCCCAAACCGTATCTAGGGACTGTCCACACAGACCTCGGTTATGAGCATTGACACTGTGTGATTACCAATTTTCCCCACATAGTGAACATTCTGGAGTTCAGTGCAGACAGGAAGGGGCAAGTTCCTTGTTAGACAGGTAATAAATCTCTGGGATGGGGACACCCCTCGTCCCTCCTACCAATATCTCTATCCTAAGATGAAGTACAGCAACAGCCAACAATGGACAAAGCCTATGACAGTTTTAGTCATGCAGCTTTCATGTCAGGGAGGAACTTACCAAGCATAGTGGTACCCTTAAGACCTTTTCAGTAAGGGACTTGCCCACTTGTTACGGAAATAGGGACACTGCCTTCATCGACAGGTGTTTTTTTATTTCTTGGGCCAGACACATCTGCACGCATCTGCTCGGTTCTACCACAAACTGTAACTAGAGAAGTCAGACCTTGAACTTCACCAGTCTTCATAGAAACGAGTGATGCTGTACATTAGTAATTCTGTTAGGGCTTGCAGGGAACTGCCGGTCCTGGCAGTATCATCCAGTTTGTTACCATCTAGTTCTTCAGCTTAGCCTTTAAAGTTTAAAATATGCCCCATAGAGGAACATCACATTCACAGCTCTTAGTGTTGTCGGGTGCATTTTGTGATTCTCATTAGAAATGCTTTTCTATCAAAGAGAAAGATGGTGGTGAGCGCTGCCTTTAAATTTAGACGTTAGCCATATTTAAATTTAGTGTGTTCAATGGTTATAATGGAGAAACTGAGCAGGGAAGAAGTATGGAGGAAGACAGCGGGGCAAGTTAGGATATGGATGATAGCACCGTATACCTAACTTATGCAGGATTGGCAATTCTGCAAAATAAGCCTGTGATCCACCCCTTAACAGCTCAGCTCAGAACATTTTGACTTGGTGAATGTACTTCGACATCTACAGCTGTCAGGCTAGATAATTTAGTAACAAACGTGCTCTTGCAATACGAGGCTAACTTTAGCCAGAAACCATGTTGCCATGGCTTATAAACAGGCTGAGGATCACTAGAGTTGCATGGTGGTTAAAGACTCCCTAACCCAAAATGTTCCAGTTTGTGTCCCCGGCCTTGTAAAAGGACCCAAACCCCAAGAAATCCTACAGCTGCATAAATGAGCTAAATTTACACGAAGGAAAGACATCGACAAATAAACGTGAAGGTAACATGAAGCGGTGGTGGCCAGACTGTGAGCATGGCAGTCATCCGGCCTGATCCGCCAACAACCAAAACAGTGTTTGAGCAGTTCTACAGAAGTAGATGGAGCATTGCGTGTGACTGGGTGGAGTAGATACCCTTCATCTATTGCATGAGAGAATGCACAGGGCATGCGGCAGGGGACACCCTGGATTGGATGTGAGTTCATTACAGAGTACAGATTACAGTATATCATCAGAATATTTAAAGATCATTTTTCTTAGACTGCTCATGCCTCATCTTTCAGCCTTTTTCCTTTTTTTTCCTGCTTAGTTGTATTATTTAGGTTATCTTAGCTATTTTGGTGCTGATTATATGAATATTCACCTTAATTAGCTCTGCCGCTTATCATCATGTTGAAGGTCAAACATGTTATCAGCCCTGTAGCTACGCAATGTGTGGCAAGACGGAGCTGCCAAGATCTGCTACTGAGGAGGAGGGAATCACCTTGAGTTCACCAAGAGTTCACTGCTGAGTATTTAAAAAGAAAAAAAAATCAAAAGTAGAGATGGTCGTGTGACTATTATGTTCCGTCGAGGGACCAAACAGTAAAAGAAATGATTGGCAACCTTATCACCTAGGGGTGGGGATCAGGGGAGAAAACAACGATGGTGAATGGTTGAGGATACGATGATGCTTAAGTGACGAGATATTGTTAAACGATAAGAAACTGTTTAAAAATTAGTGCAAAAAAATATTAGACTCTTGCAAGTGTCCAGCCTTGGTTGTAACCTTATTGTTGCAATAAAGACTGAATCTGGATCTACACAAGCGGCTTCTGACTCCTGATTTGCCGAGAAAGGAAAAAACCACAACAGTAAGATCTCCCAGAGATCCAGTAAATGCTTCATTACACACATTTATCATCAAACTTGGTATGGATCTTGTATCAGAGACAAAGAAGATGTTACAGACACTTGGTTAAAAGGCTGCTTGCAGAGTCCTGAGTTTAAGTTCACATGCGTCTGAAGTTAACAATGAAGAATGGAAGAACATATCAATTCACAAACATCCTTCTAGCGTGGAGCCTCCACAATAACATCAGTCCACACCCTCCTGAAAGGTACAAGATTTTCCAAAAAGATCAGGACCTGCAAGTTATGCAGGTCCTCTGCTGCACATTTACCAAGCTTATTTTTAGACCGGTACCAGACAGGGAAGCTGGCATGACACTGCCTAATTCCCCTTTGTTGTTTTGTTTCTTACACTTGGTTTTTATATCAAGGCCATAATGCCCTGAATATTTTTGGCTGAATGCAGGAAGTCACACACATAACAATAACGTGAGTCATGGAAGCTTCCTAGCCCTACAATGAGAACAAACGGCTTCCAGATCAACAGAGAGCTCTTCCGGCATCTCCTGGAACCCACTGTTTTTGTAAAAACGGAGTTTAAAAACTTTACGTTTTAAGGTCTGGCTTGTCTGTGTTCTTACTTCAGCATAGTCACCAAAGAAAAACACAATCAGATCAGAACATTAGTATCTAGTATCCAGCCAATCACTGGAGGTGAGTCATATCAGGTGATAAAATGGCAGCTTGTGATTGGATGTTGCCAGAATGGTGTTTCGGGTTTCATTTGTTGGGAGGGGGGCCGCTGGGGGGCTAATCCCAGCGGGCAGGCATAATACTGAGCCAGGGCCACAGAATTTGGTGAGAAAGGTCAGTCACAGTAAACAGAAGTTGTCTGGGGAGGGTCTGAAAGGGTCACTACTCCAGGAGTTATGCTGGATGGGAAGACATTCTGGGAAAACAGAGGGTGCGTGGCCACTGACCGCGTGAGAATCGCCTGCTTCCTGTCCACTTACAGAAGGATAACATAACAAGTACTCCCACACGGCAAATGGCCCACCTGTATGTGGGCATCCAGTTATCCAAATAATCAAAAACATCAAGCCTTCAATCAGGAAAAATCTCTAAGACACATTCGGTTCAAAGAAGTAATAGTGAGGTCAGGACAGTAGTCAGAATTTTAAAATACAGAGGTCGAAAGTGTGAGCCCCGCCTAGGTGTACTCCATAATCGATTATCGGTTATTAGGGACGCGGAAAAAATACTGTTGTCTTGGTAAGTATGGCCATGAGTGCAGTAAAATACAGTCACTGCATATTAAGCTACAAGAGACAACCATCATACAGTAAGTAACCAAAAAGAGGATTATTAGCTTCCATGGTGATTCTGAGTCCTCCATGAGACCAAGTAAAATTTCTCAGTTGGCCAAGCAATATCCATAGTCTTTCCTGACACTCTTATGGCAAATTCCCATTCTCAATGACCCAAGAGCCTTAAACTAGGAAAAGTTCTTCTCAAAATTGCTTAGAGTCCGTTCGTAGTTTGTCGGTATCCCAATATAAACAGGGCCCAACACAGAATACCATCACAAGACATGGAATTACTTCTTCCTGAGATGCTTCTGTGTCTGCTTGGTGACAACATGGAGACCCACACATTTATTAGCTGAAGAGAAAGGGGAGGGGGAGTTTTAATAAATGACCCAATCAGTTCTTGCAAGACAATGGCGCATTGTCTGTGTTGAGCTGTTTGGCAGAGTAACACTGGCTGGTATTTTGCCCCCGTTTCCACCGCCCATCACGTGTAGAGATCTGCAAAAGGTCCAGTTTTGGTCAAAGGGTCCATGGTCTACTGAGGAGCCCCATGGCGATCTCAGAGGTTGATGTTTTCCTTCAAACATAAAGTGAAAGTTGACATGTGTCTCCTGCTGCTGGTCCTCATCCGAGCCCCCAGGGGGCGCCCTTCATTGGTGATGCATGTCTGGAATGATGCACCCCCTCTTGATTTATGTTAGGGCAGCTCGTCTGAGACAGAGTTTCTCCATGGTACACATTGCACAGTTATCTGTTTAAAATAACTTCCTGAGGCCATTAACACATAACATGCATTTCTGTGAATGTTTTTCTTTTAAATGATAACGCATAAATAGAGTTGTTATCTCCTAATTAAGGGATATTTCAGTGTACGATGACATAAAAGCTGAATGGGCAGTACAGTAGCCCCGTGTTTTAAGGGCTGGCCGGTCCATTCCCACGCCTAGTATAGCGTATGCAGAGTTTGCATGTTCTTGCCTGTGTCGGATTTCTCCCACTTAGGTGGACCGCTGACCTGAAATTGCCCCTAGAGTGCACTGAGATGGAGCTGCATCCCCTCTCCGACGTCCCCCCCCTTACGCTTTTTGTTTCCTGGGACAGGCTCCAGATTCACTGCCTCCCTGTCCTGGATACACGGTTATGAAATATAGATGGATTACTATTGTTTTGGTTTACCCAAAGACATTATTAATGGGACCACAAAAAAGGAACAAATACGATATTTAATATAAAGGGATATTGTAAGTTAACTGCTGCTAGAGAAATAAGAACAATAACAATATATCAATAAAAAAAAAACTTGGGGGGGGGGGTTAATTACCCCAAGAATCTGCCATTTAATTCAAATGCTACTGCCCCCTACTGCTCATTTCTATACCTACATTATTACCAAGCTCAGCCAATTATGGTTATGTGTAGGATGAGTGCACATTCAGTCATTGTTAAATGTAAAAGATTCTCTTTTCTCTTTCTGAGTAATACATTTCCTCTGCCTTTCTGGATTAGCATATTCTGCCAAAGCATTTCATTTCCTGAGAAATAAAAAAACATTTGTCCTAAATGCATTGTCATATGAACAGGTTTGTCTGGAAGTCGTTTTAAATACCTTTGAGATGAAGGGTGGTGTGGCTCACCAGGGGCCACTGTGTACCTGCAGTCAGTCCTGCAATTTATAAAACACTTCAGCTTCCTCTTGCCAGAAAGAGGGAATTTCTGGGGTCAGTATTGTGTGCAGCATCAATGTCCTACAACCTTGTTTTTTGTCTTCGTATTTGTCGCCCAGAAACACAATAGAACTACGCTGGTCAATCATACAATATTACAACTGTAATGTTTTGCTGGGTCTTTGCAGTCAGCTGAAATATGTTAACACAGAATATGTATATATATCAATCCCTATCTTTCTGCACTGCTTCAGAGTGTATTTTACCCTTCTACAGCATACTTTCCATAATACATAAAAGGCCTACTATTCCCCAGACTTCCACAAAGGAAAGCTTTGCGAGGTCCGTCCCAAAGTCTCAATGATGTCGCTTGTGGAATTCTGTTTTTCCAGACCTCACAAAATTCTCCGTTTTCTGCCACATATGAGCTTAACTCCATCCACTCCGTCAACAAAATAAAGACACTGACAGACTGCGTACACCCATATATCGTAGATCTAGAATTGCGTTTGTTTATATTTTCAAATTGCATGAAAATAGAGGCTTAAAAAAAATTCTCTGGATGTGTCTGGCATCTGCAAAATAGCGATCCCACACACACACACACACACACAGTTCACTTTGCATCCAGCTAAAGAAAGAAGTTCAAATGATTTGGCTGCTTTGTTACATCACAAATTTGTTTTTTATTTTGTTTTTGTAAATTTAATTGTCACTCTAGTCTTGCAGGAATTTCCCCTCCGTTTTATATCATTCTGCTTACACGGCGCTGCTCCTGACAGTATGAATAAACAGAAGCCTCAGCTCTGTATCTCTGTTGCCAGTTTAATTGTTCCAACCCCCATCCCTACCCTTTGAGGAAGCCAATACCATGGTGCTGAAGTCAGTGCCTGGTCACTTACAGGGGGGTGTCTCTGCACCAGCATATGGTTAACCTCAGTCCGGGACAGGGATCAGCAGAGCCAAGCCTCTGATAAGGTCTTTGACTTGGAGCGCGTCCACAAAACTCCCCCACACACCCTTGCCGCTACATTCCTCCATACAGCAGCCGGTAACCCTTCTGAGTGGTCCAACACCAGGCCAGATGTTATCTGAAACAATGGGACAGCTGCAGATGTGTGTGTGTTTGTGGGGGGGGGGTGTTTCCATGACGTCAGCGAATTAGATACCTTCAGTTTGAAAGCGCGAACTCCAAATTAAAGAACGAGGACTTCAAGCACCTCATCGGTTATGTCATAAATAACAGTCCGTGACCCAGATGCTGTTTAAATGCGTCCATGTATATTTAATGCTCACATACCCGTGATATGAAGCATCGACTGGCATCTTCACCACGTACACCGCAGTGCATACGCAGTGTCACACAAGCAGGTCAAGAGATTTAATAGGTGTCTCGGTTTTCAGACCCATCCTATAAGAGGCCCATTTTAATGATGATCCATAAATAAATAATTATAGCACGTAGGGCCAATGAAAGTACATATTTTGGCTCATGGTCAATTTTGCCCCAAAATCTGCTCTCCAATCAGTCTTAAAACACAGTCATGTCTTACTGTCCTGGATCATCTCCTGCCAAAGAACCCCAAATGCTATTTCTGCAAGAACACCCAGTCCCAATTGAAACAGGCCCCCAAAAATCGAGCAGGGCATCTATTTTAGGTACCACAGGAACTTGCACAATGGAATAATGCAATTCTGGTCCAAATTAGAAGGTGAATTTTACTGATTGAATTAGAGCCCTTTTCAGGAGTAGAAATTCCACAGCAGGCTCCTAATTAAAACCGCAAGGAGGCGGCAAGCGAGAGGACAGAGCAGAAGCTGTGCAAAAATCCATAAAGCACACGGACAACCCATCCCACAGCCTAGAAGTGAAATTCCCAACCTCTGGAAGAATGCAAGATGACACCATTGCCCTGTAACCCTTTGTATGCCAGAAGAACTCGCTGGCACACTTAACTACTAGAATTCCTTGATTTTTAGGTAATTATTTCCCTGATTCCTACATGAATCAGCTGGAATATTTTCCTTTTAAAATGTCACAAAAATTCAGATGCATTCATTCCTATATGCAGTTTAGTGTTATAAATGGGCAAGAGATACGAAGGATGGCAGGATGACTGGGGGGGGGGGGTCACTGTTGTTTCACACCTCTGTGGTGTGTCACATGTCATGTGGGTTTTCCTCCATGAGCTACAGTTCCCCGCCACAGTGCAAAGACTGGCATCACTAAACTGCTTGTATTGTGTGGCTTCTCACTCCCCACATACCACCCCCCCCGGCACTAGTCACTTTAACTTATTTGTTTTTATTGTTAATTTTTAGTCACTATTTATTCCACCCTTGCATGCTACTTCTGCGGTCATACTTCTTGTTTACACACACACACAAACAGGTTGGTAGTTATGTCTTTGTGGGGACTCTCCATTCATAGCTATGGGGAAAACTCTAATCCCAGCATGATGACCTTAACTCCTAACCCTAACCATAAGTAACCAAACTAAATTTTTGTCATTTTTAGTTTTTTGATTGCATTCACAGATCTTTCTGGGGACCTGAAAAATGGTCCCCACAATGTCAAAAAAAAAAGTTATTACACACACACACACACTGCACTATGAACAGGGCTGGACTGGCCGCCTGGCATACCGGGCATTTCCCAGTAGGGCCGGTGAAATTTATTGCTCACCCCCCTGGGCGGCAAAACGTATCGCTCGGCAAAAGTTATTATGGGGAATCACACCCCCCATAATAAATAATAATAAATTCACCATGGGACCATGTGGGACACCGAATGCAGGGTTGATGTTTAAGCCCACCATGTATATAAAGCCCTTGTGTCCATCCACTTGTGTTTTGCACTGTGAAACTGTGAAAACCCTCCCTGTCACTGGTGTTGAATGCTGCACCGTGGTCCCGGCAAAATGCTATTTCGTGCCACTGTGTAGCTGTATATAGATGTTATGACAATAAAGCCCACTTGACTTGACCTTAACGTGCAGCTCACTTGCCGGTGTTCTGGCCCCTGCCCTATACTGGCTGGGATACGATCCAGGCCCTAACACAACTCTAACCAGAATAATAGAATAAGTTATCAGATGGGTGAACTTTTATTATGCAACTGAATTAAACTTAACTTTTAGCTCATTTAAAATTACCTAATTTTTTACTATATTTACAACCATTTTATATGAATAATATTGAATAATAACAATAAGAAGAACACCAACAACTATACAGCTAAATTAACAGCTACAGCACATTGTTAAGTTACACAAATAAATCTACATTTGGGATTATGATGCCCCGAATCTGTCCTTTTGTCCACAATGTATTTCCCATGGCTCGTACAGATGGTTAAGTTAGTTTCCCACCGAGTCTTCAAAGTCAGGAAATGAGCAAAGGTTCAAAGGTTATTGAAATGGCTGAAATCTCTAACTTAATTTCCAGACAAAAGGAGATTTGTTTGTTATTCAAACAAGAGACATTGTTTCAAAACTAAACATTTAAACACAGATTACAAAATCGTATTCAAATGCTACATCCTTATTGTGGAAAAAGAATGTAACTTTAACAAAAGAATTATATCATGAAGCCCTCTCTATATTATCTTATTTAATTACCTTATTATGGCTACATCTGTGATTTCAATGATTTTTGTTGATATGGGAAAATTGAATTAGTTTTCTTAAGTCAAACTGTTCTGTCATCACATTGCCATTGGCTTATAACACACAATGTGTCTAAACGTCTAAAATTGCCCCCTGGGTAGAAAAGTAAGGCATTCTGAAGAACATGGTTCTGAGTAGATGCTGGAATATCTTTCGTAAGACAATTATTTCAAAATGTCTTAGGAAAAGGTTCATTATATTTTGTAACCATGGGCATAACCTTTAAAACAGTTATCAGGGTAGGTCTTGCATACAGTTTAAGTCCCAAAAAGCCATGAATTCTGTGGGGTGAGCATGTAGGAAAGCAGATGCTGAGATGAGGTGATAGTTTATTTGAAAAGCCTGAGTTTATGGGTTTTTCTGATGTCACTTGTGAAAAACCAAACCCAGTTGGTCTCTGACAGAAACTTGGTGCGTCCATTAGAAGGAAACGTGACTTTGTTCGGTTTACTCCTCAAATTTGGTGACTCCAAAGTCAACTATTGATGCTCTTAACTATCCTCTTTCAGACCCATGGAAGTCATGTGTTATAATATTTAATGAGTGCTTTTGATTAGATAAGAATTGGTAACTATGCATTTTCAATTATGTACCATCAGATATGCATTCACATAAAGGCTATTTACTCAAATTCCAAACATATTTCGTGATACTTCTCGCAATATGTTGTCCAGATTGGTTTTGGCATGGTGTCACCTGTAATTTCAGTGCTGATATGCCTGTGCTTGACAGCGCATGGTGGAATTTCATTTTCATGGCTACCTTTCTTGACAGACTATCCGAGACTAACTAAAAACATGAGGGAAAAAGTGATACTATCAAACTTTAAAGGCGTTCTCTGGTTGTCCGTTTTCGTTTCTAAATCGCGGCGGCGTAAACAAACGTATCCCAGGAGAGCGAGGCATGCTACATACTGGGTGGGACGCTGGTCCAGTGCTTCAGCACTGGCACATATATTGACACATCATCCACATAATTAAAAGTGACAGCTGAACCATTTACACATCTGTGGATTGCCAGAGGACTCTTATCTACAGCATTTTCTTGTCCTGTGCCTTATCCGACCTATAGGATACACTGCTGCACCTCTGCAACCATGGATAGGAGACGCAGTTGGAAGATGGATGGATAATAATAATAATAATAATAAATAATAATGAGGGTAGCCTTTCATTCAGTAAAAAAGACAGTTATAAAACAGATATTCCTAATTGAATCTATTCCCTACTCTTTGCTTACTTTATTCAATATCCATCCATCCATTCATCCATTTTCCAAACCGCTTATCCTACTGGGTCGCGGGTTGTCCGGAGCCTATCCCAGTAGCAATGGGCACGAGGCAGGGAACAACCCAGGATGGGGGGCCAGCCCATCGCAGGGCACACTCACACACCATTCA
>JAODJX010000001.1:47215132-47232067 GCA_026776945.1 Isichthys henryi
AGGTCTTTTAGGTAGGATGGTGCCAGACCATTTTTGGCTTTGTATGCAAGCATCAGTGTTTTGAATCTGATGCGGGCTGCTACTGGAAGCCAGTGGAGAGAGCGCGGCAAAGGAGTGATATGGGAGAACTTGGGAAGGTTGTAGACAAGACGAGCAGCTGCATTTAACAATTATTTAATTTTAAATTAAATTTTATTTAATTAAAAAATATTTAACAATGGAGAAAATAGTGGGGAAGTTTTAACAAAGATTACTGTGACAGAGATAGATAACATGTATAATGTTAGTTTGTTGTTTTTCCCAGAGAGATCAGCAGTAACATTCACATTGACCAAGGCTTTGCCCAGGATAAATGATCGTAAGATGAGTGTTTGTAACTGAGTCTTCTGAAATGGCAGAAAGATACACTTTCCACCTGAACTGCACAATCCAACAAACTTAACAGAGAATTATAGCTACAGCTATATTATTTAACATCCCTTTAACTGCTGGAAATCCATCCATCTTCTGTACCCACTTGTCTAATGCAGGGTCACTGGGTAGCTGGGGAGTCACACACGCAATCTGGCAACTATGATTCACCTTAGCATGGGGGAGACCAGAGACCCCCCAAAAAAAGGCCATGATGATGCGGGGCGAACATGCAAACTCCTGACATGCAGAGCCAAGGCAGAGTAACAATGTTTATCACTCTACAACCATGGCACCTCACAGCTGGAAATCTTCCAAAATAAATTTCTTTGGGGACTACAGTATGTACAACAAAATTCAACAGATATCAGAACCTGGTGGTTGGTAAATGATAGTGATTGACTAAAGAACGTGGAATCGCTTGGAAACCACCTGCTCGTAATTTTCCTATGTATTTACATTATGGCTCAGTGGGTGATTCTGTTTCCTTAACCTTCGCGGGTTGGGATTCATTCAGATCTTAACAGTTTTACGTGCTGACTTTGCGTGTATAATTTCCTCCAACAACCCGAAGGCATGCAGTCTTCACCAAGTTTGATTTAAGAACTAGATATTCTGGATAACGTACACAAAATCGGTTTAATACGACGACCAGAACGATAACATAAACAAATGTAAACAAATGGCCGCTCAATGGAGGATATTTAAATTCATCTTCCACCAGGGGGTGGCCAGGACCACAGTTAGAAGAACTGTCCTTACTGAACGGGTAATATCCTGTACTATACGCGACTGTGCTGTAATTTTTGTGAGCCACCAGATGTCGCCAGTGGGCTTGCTAACGGTGGCGAAATTGGCGATCTTAGGCCATGGACTTGAGGCGTGGCAAGCAGTCCAAGAACACCCGAGTTTGTGTTATCTAGAATTATTTGGAAATGAAATAACCGCCAAACGACTGTATCACAAATCACTTTTATTTTTTAGATTTCTTTATTGTTTTCAGATGCTGGTAGAGGGTATCTAGTGTTTGGATGTAAGATAGGCTACTTGTACTGAACATTTGCATTATTTGCATTGAGAATTTATATTTGCATGTATAGGGTCAATAAAGATACGATACAGCGCACACTGGTGCTTTTATTTTGTAATACAGAAATAAGTCATCAATGGGAAACAATCCTTATAATGTGTTACTGACATTTGCGCAGAAAGTTTAACCACCTGTTAACTTTATGCGAGAATAAAAAAGGCACTGTAGGAGGTGTGAAACGTAATAATATTCAATAACGGTAAAATAACAATTGATGCAGAAGATCGTGAAGAATCGAAGTAATAGGCCAAATGTCAACTATTTTCGCCTAGCAAAATTCTGGCTATATTAACATTTCCAACTTAAAAGTTGCTATATTGGACTGAACATATATACATCCAAGTCTGCCTAGATCGGCCACTTTATTTGGACAAGACAAAAAAAATAATTGTAGTTGGGCTGGTCACAGACATCTAGTACATGGAGATTAGGAGCACCTTAGAAACCTCAATCCTCGGCGGAGTTGGCGTCATTCTTATTGGGTAACGAGTGGCCGGAGACGTAGGCTACTGATTCATTTCCTCTTTTGCATTACCCACCGATCCCTGGGAAATACTTATTAAAGAAGATTCTTGATTACTTGCGCATATAATTCATCTCTAATAGTTCACCCATAGCGGATCGGAACGCCCCGAAGAGAAAACTGTTCCCCCATTACAGAAGCTCTTTGAGTGATCATGGTAAGTTTGACGTGTCGACTGGCAGCTCTCTAAGGTGGCTTTAAAGACGGGTTCACTTTTTAAAGACGAAGTACAACAGATATACAAAATATGCAAGTGCATTGCGTTCTTCCTTGGTGTCAGAATTATATATTGGCAATGCACCTGCAGCAATTTAGTGTAATTTATATTATTCCCAGTATCCTACTCAAATCTAGACTGCTATCTTTGGGACGTATTACCAAAACTGCGTATCATTTTAAATATTACGTGAAAATACTCCAGGCTTAGTGAAGGGATAGTAGTGCGGTTCTCCTCTCTGTGTTACTCTCTGCATACCCAATTAAAAAGTTCTATCTACTATCTTCCTACTCGTTCTGACTTAAGAAGAGGATTGAGCTCAGTATTCTTAGTGCGCAGACCACACGTTGGTAAGTGGGTTATTTTATTTTATTTAGAAAATTTGGCAAAGGAATACACGTTTAGAACAACATAATTTTCTCAGTTATTTTCTTTAATGGGATTGTTAAAATGTACGTTGGCCATTATCAATATTATAGTTAGGCCTACATTTTACTGCCATAATGTAAATGTAATATAATCTCTGGTTTTGAAAAACAATATTATATGACATTTTCGTTCAGTCGTTTTTCGCATGATTTAAAAGTTTTTTCTCTCTCTCAGTGCTTAAGTAGGCAGGGCGGTTCGAGAAAATCAATATAGGAGCTGGATCTGGTCTCCACACAGGGCAGTTACCTTATCAGGCGTTACAAGATTCATTGCTGTAAACCAATGAAACATCCTCTTCCGTAGATTATGCTTAAAATGTGCATTAAACAAGGCACCGCTTCAATTTATATCACTTTTTCTGTATGCTATTTTCTTTGCTCAGCTTGGTAATTAAAGGCACAGTGCTTTACGCAATCTGAATAGTATTTTGCTTTAGTTTGTTTGCAAAAACATAATGTACATATTTATTTTGTAACAGTTTGTGAAACCCAGTAGGATTTATGCCTAATTGTAAACTCAGATGGCTTCTCTGAGGCAAAGGCGTTGCGTTTGAATCCAATGTTATACGCAAATATACAAACGGTCTCAAGAGATGTTTATATAATGTAATTTATACAAGTGCCTGAAGGCATATTAAGTACTTTGACTATCGCCATTGTTGGGCCTAATCGTCGGATTTGATTTTTTTCGAGTTTTCCTTCAGTTTAAATATAGCTTCTATAACAATCAAATTTAAAATTTTGAGAACCATATCACTACTTCTTTTGCCAGTCCTGTCTTACAGCCTCAAACAAGATAAATACGTCCATTTCATAGCCTAGTTTTTCGCAAGATGTATTTGTAAATGAACTATTACTTATTCCCAAATTTACTCGGGATTTGTAAATTATTATGAATAAAAAAAATCGGTAACTTTAACCTAGACATTTAACTGACCATACGGTGCCCTTAACTAACATACCCTTCAGTACCCTGGATAGTAGCCTGGATAGTATTTTTTGCTTAGCTGGATAACTTGTCGGATTTAAGTAACCTCAGTTTAAATTAACTTCATCTTTGCTCACTTACATTTACCCCAGACTATCATAAACCCGACAATATACCCGGTTAAGCATGAATGAATGAAAAAATAAATAAAATCCGCCTTCATTGTACACCGCGAAAGTCTGGGCAAAGTCCTACGGCGAGGAAACCGTGAGCACATTTAGTGTAATGCTTCACAATGCCTATACATACACATGCAACATATGTGTTATTTTCAGTCTCATAATCTCAGCCTCTGTGCCTCTGATGCTTTGGAAAACTGCATAAAATTTTTGCATTGGCTACATTTTAATTATAGAGATGTATTAACATAATGATGAAAATATTATATAAAGCGGGAGTCTCAAGGTCCAATTCAGGAGGGTCTGAGCCCTGTGTAGTTTAGATCTTTCCTGTTCCATCACAAATGATTCAGCTCAAATGTTGTGTGGTAATTAGCACAAGGGATTGGATCGGATGTGTTAAATGAGGGTAAAAAAAAACTGTACGGGGATCCGACCTTTCAGGACTGGAGTTTGAGACCCCTGATATGAGGTTTGTCCTGTGTCTTGTTATCTGTCTTTTTATATAGAATGTTTATTTAAATTCAATCGAAAATTTTTGTAATCTAGATTAAACTTTCTAGTTCTAATTGGAGGATACGCACACCAGTGAGCGAGTCATTACTGGCCACTTGCAAAGATCTGTCTATAGACTGGAAGACAGGGGCAGAACGTGTAGGGCAAGATGACCAATCAGAGCATACTGGGCTTATCGGGGGCGGGGCTTACAGATTATTTCAAGACAGACAGTGAACAGAGATGTACATCATGAGAAAAATGTTTTTGGAACACTGAAGCATGTAAATGTATTCTAGTAGACCCCAAAAATAACGTTATGAACATTGAAATTGAGCATAATCGGGCCCCTATATGGAAATGAACATTATTGTCACAATACATATATTTTTGCCGTATTATAAAGAACATTGGATCATTTTTTGAAGTATTGCATACAGAAGGGGCTGGTATATATTTTCCACTCGCCTATTATTTTTTTGGGGGTGTTGACTTTGTGTCTTTCCTGTTGTAGTTCCTGAACATGTCAGAGCTGCCCAACCATTACCAATAACAAGGCAAAATTAAATACAGTGTGGAAATACAGAGGATAACAAAAAAATTGCTCTTAGAGGAGCCAGTGATGGGGTGGTGCAGTGGCTCAGTGAATAACACTGTTAGCCTACAGCACCAGGGTTGTATGGCGTTTGCATGCTCTTAGTTGTATGTCTAAATAGTGTGTGGCAGGTTGGCAGAACTTACCTTAATAAAATATTAGGGTTAGTTTTTTGTACTGATAAAAAGTTTTATTCACCACTGTATTTAGCTCAAGAAATACAGTAAGACTGTAATAGATGAGATCTCATACGATTGTCTCCTGTTTTGAAGCTCTTTAGCTCTATGTGAACAAGGGTATGAGCTTGGCAACTGGATGCAGTGAGATATCAACACCTCAAACAGTCTGGTAAAATACATATTACAGTACATTTCATGTATCCCTGCAAAGAGATCTGAAATGCATGAGTGTTTTTGCTCCTATATGCACTGATTGTCTGTGGTCTGGTGGAAACATTCTAAACTAAATGGTAGGAAGAAAGATTTTCAGTAATGGAGTGGCCTCCCTCTTGGGACTGAGATTGACTATGATGTTAGCTTTTCTTACTCTTTTTTTTATCCGAAATAAATAAGTGACTTGGTGCTGAGCAAGAAGGTTCGGGAGACGATGGTGCCTCTCCTGGCAGATACCCTGAAGAGTTTATGTGGAGAAGATACTAGGGTTGTGAGGATGAAGGATCATGGTCTCCAGTTCAGTGGGAAGTGCCCGTTTTCCCTATAAAGTACAGCTACAGGTTCTGTAGTATGAAAAGGTCAGATTGCACTTACATTTGTAGCAGATGCTACATATGCATCCATAGTGACGTAGAAATGAGGCGAATGGCACATTGTGAACATTTGTGCTGTCGAGGAGTCAACTAAGCATAAATGCAGCTAGGCTTAGCATCCAATGAATGCTTAGGTGTAAGTGCAAGCAGTATTACAGCAATAGCTACGCAGCAACATCTAACAAAGCAACAAGCTACAAAGGTTATTCAAGGACCAGAAGTGCAACATAAGAACATTCTGGTAGCGTAAAGAAGCGTTGGGTCAGTTGGCCCGTCGGGGCAGACGGGGAAAGCATATATACCTTGCTTGCATTTTGCTTTATTTGGCAAAGACCGTCTCGCCTCCTGGTTGGGGAAGTTAGCAGCTATCATTTGTAGAGCTGGTTCATTGACTGACTGCTTGTTCATGAAGTTTTGAGTGGGGCGGGTGTATGGC
The DNA here is from genome assembly GCA_026776945.1 of Isichthys henryi. NCBI lineage: Eukaryota > Metazoa > Chordata > Actinopteri > Osteoglossiformes > Mormyridae > Isichthys > Isichthys henryi. The sequence continues at coordinate 47,221,201 of JAODJX010000001.1, forward strand.
TAAGCGGGCTAAGCCTCTGTGCCTTTTATCAGAAGGTCGCTGGTTTGAACGCAGCTTTGGCAGAATTGTTCTGTTTGTTGGCGCTTGAGTAAGGCCCTTAAGCCCAGCTCCGTGGGTACTGTTGCGGGTGGCCGCCCTTCAGTGCCAGGCTTCTTCTTGCCAATGTGTGTGTTCTAAAGAGCAAGATTGGGTAGGTGAAAAGAGAATTTCCCCACAGGGATCAATAAAAGCGTCACTATTTATTATTATTGTTGCTCAGGGCTTGAGTTGAGATGCAATGTGTTGAGCAGAACCAGTTTAACCAGCAAGTGGAAGCATATAACCATTTTCTGACCAGTTTGAGATAGACTTCAGTTTTGGATGTTACCTTTCTCATGGATCATCTTCTGAGCCACGCATTCTCCACCAGGGTATTTTGTTCTGTTCTCAGATGTACTGTACGGATCCACCACAGATAGTGGAGAAGAAAATGTGTGATGCCACTATTGACCATGGCTAGCACTTTGGGGCTTCTTTGCTCAACAAACAGTTGAGCAGGTGAACCTAATAAAGTGGCTAGTGAGTGTACGGCTGTGTTCGAATTCGGGGACTTCGGTGGATGTGGTCTATGTAGCCTTCGTAGGCTGTGTCTTTCGAAGGTCTGCGCAACAAATCTCGCCATCTGTTAGACTGTAAAGAATCCAGCCGGATCCACTCAGCAAAAGGAGGATGTATTCTTAGACCGCATTTGAAGGGGTCATTTTGCATCACTGTGACCCATTTGGACTTGGAATGCAGCCTTAGAAGGATGTAGCGCCTGGATTCGAACACAACTTATGTGTATATTTGTTATTGTTTTAATGTTGTGGCTGACAGGTGAAGTAAAAAATATTGATTATCTGCTTATGGACAAGCCTAAGGATTTGAGCGACTTTGACAAGGGCCAGATTGTGATGACTAGATGAGTGGACCAGAGCATCTCCAAAACAACAGGTCTTGTGGGGCATTTCTGGTATGCTGTGCTCAGTACCTACCAAAAGTGGTCCAAGGAAGGCCAACTGGTGAACCAGCAATGGGGTCATGAGCACCAAAGGTTAATTCGTGTGCGCAGGGAGTGAAGGCTAACCCGTCCAGTGCTACCTCACGGGAGAGCTACTGTAGCATAAATTATTGGCTATGATAGAAAGCTGTCAGAACAAACGGTGCATTGCTGCTTGTTGCGTATGGGGCTGTGCATCCACAGACCAGTCAGAGTGCCCATGCTGACCACTGTCCATCGTCGAAAGCACCTACAATGGGCATGTGAGCATCAGAATCGGACCATGGAACAATAGAAGGGGCCTGGTGTGATGACTCACATCCTGTGTTACATCATGTGGATGATCGGGTGCAGGTGCATCATCTCCTGAAGAATAGATGGCACCCAAATGTGCTACAGGAAGAAGGCCAATTGCTGGAGGCAGTGTGATGCTCTGGGTTCTACTGGGAAACCTTGGGTCCCTGTATTTATATGGATGTTACTTTGACACATACCACCTACTTACTGTACAGTAAGCACTGCTGCCCCAGTACACCCTTTCATGGCAACACAATGACAGTCTTCATACAGTATGACATCACAACATTCATCCATTTCTTTCTCATTTTCAAACTCAGGTTGGTTCAAACCGTGTTGTTGTTAATATTATGATTATTATTATTAGTAGTAGTAGTACCATGAAATAAAGATGCACCCTTACATTGCTCTGTACAACCTTCACAGGTAATGGGATTCCTATGTTGTATCTATGTCTATCTATGTCATGTCCCTTAACAAAAGAGATACACAATAAAACAGGTACTTTAGAAATCTGTGTATCTTGTCACATAACAGAAAACACTGGTTTTAGTTAAAGCTGTGATGTCATACAGCGAAGACATTGATTGGTTAAAGAGTTGAAATGTAAGTCCCTCCATTGTTGACCCAGGGGCACATCGAACTCGGCAAAATCAGAATATGTGTAATGCTGTATGCTTTTCTTGCAGAGGATGTACATCCATTTTTCATAGGAACACTCAATTAACTACGTGATTTTACTGCATGATAATTTTGTCCTGTTTGCTCTTGTTCCAGTGCATTTAAGGTATTCACATTGTGAAAGCACAGGATGAAAAAATGAAGACGCTTCCCATACTGTTTGGACAAAACTTCAACCGGTTTACACCGGAGTCTATCCATAACATCGAGAAGCAGATCGCCCAGGAGGCCGCCTATAGGGCTAAGGGAGTGGTACCTGATGACCCTGATGAGAGACCAGTCCCTGAACCCAACAGGGATCTGGAGGAATGGAAACAACTGCCGTTTATTTATGGGGACATGCCGTCTGGAATGGTGTCCACTCCCCTGGAGGATCTGGACCCATATTACAGTAATCAAATGGTGAGTCTTTGGGATGAAGTAGATTTAGATGTAGTTTCACAAAGTGCTATTTCTGCTATTTTGGTTCCTTCTGCATCTAACTGTCGGGAAATGATGCCTAAGGATGACGATGTTTCATTCCTCCTTCCAAACGATCTTCCTACTGCTTATTCCTGTCAGTGTCATTTGTCAGACCTGCAGTGGATTTCATGCAGCATTGGGCACCTTGGATGGGATGCTATTTCCTTGCAGTTATAATAAAGTACAATATTATTAGACTTGAATATAGTTTTAAGTGCGACTCTGACATTTGTTTCTATTATGGTTATAATTGTCCAAAAGCTATTCCTGACGTAATATAGCAAAATGGTTGCCGACCACCAGTGTTGGGCCTGTCTGTTACGTCACATTCTGTTCATTACCTTGCCCAAAAGTGCAGCTCTGCTGACCAGCTATCGAAAATAGATCTTCTTCGGCTGTTTTGTACGTAGGGTTAATTGAATACAAAAGATTCTTCTTCAGGTATTCATTTTGATGCCATAAACATGCATCTGTGACAAATGTTGTCTCATGTAGGACCTACCCCCACTTTCTTCTCTGTCCTTTCATTTGCTTCTAGACATTCATGGTTCTGAACAGTGGGAAAATTATCTTCCGCTTCAATGCCACAGATTCCTTGTATATCTTGAGCCCTTTCAACCCAATAAGGAAGCTGTCAATTAAGATTCTGGTGCATTGATATCCTTTTGCATGCAGGCCGTCCTTTCATTATTAAGCAGTGTAGCTGGATTGTACTGAATGATTCATTTTAGTAGCACTTTACCTGACAGGGCTCAAATAATATAGTATTATACTCTTACTTATGTATTAAGCACAGAGTAAGTCTTGGTTACATACTGATCTCTTTTAATTCATTATTAATGAATCGTGATGCATGTTTTATCTCAAGCAGTTAATATATTTGTTACTATATCTGTTAATTTCATAAACCTTTGTGAACTTTTGAAGGAAGTACTGAAGGAGCAAGTAATGAGTAAAGCAAATGAAATACTGATCTCGTTTGTTCATCATTAATGAATTGAGACGCATCTTTTATGTCAACTATATTTGTTCATGATTTGTTCATAATTTGTACTTCAGTAGTAAATGAGTTATTACAACATATTTGTTCTCCATCAAGTAAAGTGTTACCCTCATAACTCATGTGACCATGGTTTTGTACCTCAGAGTATTGACTCTGATTTTATGCTATTGTTGACTATTTGTCCAGTGTGATAAAGTTTGTTGTCCTTGACTGTTCACTCAACGCTATTTAGCCAGTTCATCATATGCACCATCCTGGCCAATTGTGTGTTCATGACGCTGACGACCCAGACTAACCCACTGGACTGGGAAAAGAATGTGGAGTAGGTCACACGGTTTCTTTAATGACCAGACATGGGCATTCATGTAACAGTGCCGACTGAACGTTGTGTTTGTATAGGTTAGAGTGTCTTCTCTCTTATTTCTCCACAGGTATACATTCACTGGCATATACACTTCTGAGTGTTTCATAAAGATCCTTGCAAGGGGATTTTGTATAGGGAAGTTCACCTTCCTTCGTGACCCATGGAACTGGCTGGATTTTACTGTTGTTGTAATGGCGTAAGTGCTGTACTTCTCTTCTTCATACAACTATGGAATTTAATCTATAGCAACACAATTGTAATCATTGCTACAGATTCATATAGGTATCACATAAAATGATGTTACATTTATGGCAAAATTTAATTATAAGTATGGCTCATAAAAGGTAATGTGTCAAAAGACTTATTAGTCATAATAAGCTTGTCATAACAGCATTTCTAATAATCGTGTATTTAATCTTGCAGCTTTGTCACAGAGTACACATCTCTCGGCAACCTTTCGGTTATTCGCACCGTTAGAGTATTAAGGGCACTGAAAACTATTTCAGTAATTCCAGGTGAGTTTTCCCTAGACCTGCCAGTGTCATCGGAGTGCCACCTCTTGCAATACATCTGACAGAATTTTACTCTACTACCTCCATATACTGATTTGAACCAAAAAAATATTTTGTTGTATGCAGTACATGAGAAATATGAAATTTGCAGTACGCCAAAGATAACTGGATGTTGCACTGGTTTTAAAAAGATCACCAGTATGCATAAGAACAGTCTACCTCGCCCATTGCATCCCACAATACAATGCGGCAGACTGTCACAGCCTCGTTTTGATTGGCTAACTTGGAAAAAAAGGCGGTCCTGATGGCTACCAGGAAGAGTTCTATCAATTTGATTAAATTACTTTCATTTTCAAAAGGGAGTTCTATATGGATTAGTGAGATAGCTAACATTAGCTGCTAACATTGCCCTATTACATTTCCCATAGGCAAAGCACAGGATCTTTAGTTGTCCAGTATACACACAGGAAATTGGTGATGGGATTTAACCCCAAATACTGCCCTCTAAACACATTTATCTAGGTGTAATAATGTGTTAATGTATAGCCTATTTACGATTTGTAATTCATTTATTAAAGTGCTACATTTTTTGGCAGATAGTGTATGTACATTTGTTTGCCCTGATTGCCTTTGTAATTCTATTCGGTCGTGCAATGTCCTTGTCCTTTCAATACGCGCGGGGATTAATTGATGTGACACTTTAGGTAAGCTATCAGTTTAGTTATTATTTTGAATTGCTTTATTTGTAATGCGTTCTTTGTAGAATTTGATCATTTTTCACTGCACTCCTGATAAGTTTTTGCAGCATACTGTACCAGTTGAAAAACTCCACAATGATGCCTTGTCTGTAGGAAATGGTCATTATGGATTAAAAAGGCTCATGGAGAGGTCACATAAATGTAGCCTGCTACAAAACATTTATGAAAAAACTGCTGGATATTGTACTAATTACCAGTACACATTATAGAGTATATACTGGTTACCATATACAGTACATACTGGTTACAGTATGCATAGGAGCATAAGAAAGATACAAAGGAGAGGAGGCCATTCGGCCCATCGAACTTGTTTGGGGAGAACTTAACTAATAGCTCAAAGTTGTTAAAATCTTATCTAGCTCTGATTTAAAGGAACCCAGGGTTTTAGCCTGCACTATTTTTACATGAAGACTATTCCATACTCTAACTACACACTGTGTAAAGAAGTGTTTTCTCAAATTCAGTTTAAAATGTTGTCCCACTAATTTCCATCTATGGCCACAAGTTCTATTATTTAAACTAATATTGAAGTAGCCATTTAGCTGAACAGCATCCAGACCTGTAAGAATCTTATATACCTCGATCATGTCCCCGCTTAATCTCCTTTGCACGAGGCTGAACAGATTTAGCTCAGCTAACCTCTCCTCATAAGACATTCCTCTATGACCAGGAATCATTCTCGTAGACGTACGTTGCACCTTTTCCAAGCCATGCAGCAATGTCTTCTTAAGGTATGGTCACCAAACCTGCACACAATATTCTAGGTGGGGTCTTACCAAGGAATTATATAATCGTAGCATCACTTCCCTTGACTTAAACTCCACACACCTAGAGATGTAACCTAACATCCTATTGGCCTTTTTTATTGCTTCCCCACACTGGCGGGAGTGGGACATGGAAGCATCAACATACACTCTGAGGTCTTTCTCATAATCAGCTACCATTATTTCAGTGGAACCCATAAAGTATCTGTACTTTAAAATTCTGCTCCCTGCATGGATTACCTTACATTTATCTACGTTAAATTTCATCTGCCAGGCATCAGCCCAGTTGCTAATTAAATTAAGATCCCATTGTAGCCTCTGTGCTGCTAGTTTAGTATCTGCTACACCACCCACCTTGGTGTCATCTGCAAATTTAACCTGTTTACTGTATGTATTGGTGTCAATATCATTAATGTAAATTAGGAACAATAATGGTCCTAAAATTGAACCCTGCGGTATCCCACTATGAACGCAGGCCCACTGTGATTTTGTGCCTCTAATAACTACCCGTACGCTCTGTGCAGTACGCGGTTTCAAAAATAGCTTTGGTCTCTGAAAAAATACACCAGATATCGTTATATATGAATGGTAGAAATTTCAACATAGGTTATACGATACATCTGATTATTTATGTATATCTGATGCATTTCATCTTATGTGAGAAGGCGAGGCAAATGGAAATATTTTCATTTACAAAGATCTTTGCTCTTCATCTCACTCGCACATGTGTCATTTTTGCTCGGTTCAGTCTGTGAACTGCGGTGACTGAATATTCTGTGCTCTCTCCTGTAGGTTTGAAGACCATTGTCAAAGCCTTATTCCAGTCCGTCAAAAAGCTGTTCAACGTACTGATCCTCACTGTCTTCTGCTTAAGCGTATTTGCGTTAACCGGGCTGCAGCTCTTTATGGGGAATCTAAAACATAAATGTATCAAAGAAGTAAATTTCATGGAGAACTATACTGATGAATACATAAACAATAAAAGTAAGTGCTTAATGTTGTCCTTGTTAATGGGTTATGCAGAAACATGGGAAGAGCCTTGGACCTTAAATCTTTATACTCTAAAGAGAAACTTTGGGCTAGTTCCTTCTAAGACAGGTATGAGAACATGATGTTGGTATTAAATGTGCTGATTATTCCAAAGCAGAGAAAACTAAGTGAAATAAAAACTAATTATAAGCTTAGAAAATTATAGCTGGTTAAGTGCCATAAATTGACTACCGGTATCCTTCTATGCAGTAATGATCCTTGTTGTGAAACTCTCTTGTTTACAAGAATAATTTCCATCCAAGATTTGCACTCATTGTGTCTTGTCTGTTCATCTTCCCCCACAATTTAGGTAACCATTATTTTCTGAAAAATGCCAAAGATGCCCTTATTTGTGGAAACTACAGTGTTGCTGGGTAAATTTGGATACTTTCTTTGATTCATTTGTAATTGGAAATAGTTAACTAACAGCAGGTGACTAGGATATATACATATAAGCATTAGTTGACCTGTTTCACATTTTTTTTATTTATGAGGAAAAAATGTATTAACTTATGTGCCAAACTACAGTACTACATTGCACTGATTTTTTTTTTCTCGTCAATGGGATTTAAGTTTTCTCAAAGAAATCTTTCATATGTTGTAGGCAGTGCCCAGAGGGCTACGTTTGTCGTAAAGCTGGCAAAAATCCAGACTATGGATACACCAGCTTTGATAGTTTCGGCTGGGCTTTCCTCTCCCTGTTCAGACTGATGAATCAGGATTCCTGGGAGACTCTCTATCAGCAGGTCTGTGATTGGTTATTTTGGTTTAAGTGAGTGCAGGTCCTATTTGCTGCTTTTATGTACCAGGACACAGACCAATGAACCGGTGGTTTCTGTTGGTCAAATTTCTGTCATAATCCTTCACGATGCAGCTATAATTGACTAGAGGCCAGTTTCTCAAAATCTTCTTAATGCAATGTCCTTCGTAAGTTCTACCTTAAGTTGTCTCTTAATGCTCCAAAGTGTTTCATGAAACGTTCTTAGTCACATATATCTTCCATAAGATATTCTTTCGTAAGGTTGGTCTGAGCCTCTCGTACAGTAGCAGTCTCTTATTTCTGTTTTTGGCTCATAATGCTCATTTACAATAACACTAAAATCGTTATGGGTAGTTTCATAGCCAAACATTACTTAACTAAAAAATAACTGATCCATATGATAAAATTATTTTGTCTGATACGTGACTACAATCTTCGTTGGGTTTCGTTCATGTGCTCTGAATGCACAGAGAATTGGCCTCAGTAATGCGCAGATTCATAATGAAACATAAGGAATGTGCGGTTGCTCATGTATTTATTTATTAATTGGGAAGGAAGGGAGGGGGTTCTGTTGATATTGGGGTGGACTGGTTGTCCCGATTTCCGATGCCCCTGGAATACACACACCTCTGTAAATGTGTCAAAGTCACAGTACATGAAAAGTTTGGCTCATAAGCTTGATAAGAGTCAACACTGCAGGTTAATTTACATGAACGTCTAATATATTTTTCCCACAAAGCACCCTGGAATAGCTTTTAGAAGTCAGTACTGAAGCACATAGAACATTGTCTTATGTTTAGACAGTAACACAACTTTTCTTTCAGCTGTTGCTGTTTCTCCTTCCAATATCAATGACAGGCAAACATGTTGATGCACGCAGGTGTTTTATAGAACAAATAACAATAGAATAGTAATATTACAGTCTGGGGAGGCAAGTCTGTGCATCCAGTCGCAAGCAATTGCTGCGTGGAGGGAATAATCAATTCCTGAGCCATCGATGTCAACCTGTCAGGTGTTCTGGTACCTATAATGGTTGCACTTAAGAAGCTTTCCCTTCAGCAATTTTGTAAGAGATTGTTTGAGAAACATATATAGAAAAACAAATATCTTTCATAAGATATATCTTTAGAGTCTTTGTAAGATGCTAAGAGTGACCTTTATCAAGAAACCAAGCCCAGAAGACTGTCCAATTCAGCGGTAGATTTTGTTCTTTTTCAAATTTTCAAACTTTATGGCTTTCAAATAATGATTAGGTTTTCTTTTAAAGACAGACCAATGTGACGCTTCAATTTTAAATCAAAAGTTCAAAAAACAAACAATCCTGTAAAAAAGAAAAATCTTATTTGATGCTTTAAGTGACTTTTTACATTTTATTCTCTGTATTATATTCACTATCTATATTATCAATTATTTCCATAATGTACTGTGCAGTCCCTTAAGCTAGCATGTGCAGGTATGTATGTGTTTTGTATTTCAGACACTAAGAGCTGCTGGGAAACCCTACATGATCTTCTTCGTGATGGTGATCTTCTTGGGCTCCTTTTACCTGGTGAATCTGATCCTGGCAGTTGTAGCTATGGCCTACGAAGAGCAGAACCTGGCTGCCATGAAGAAGGCCCAGCAGAAGGAGGAGGAGTTCCAGGAAATGCTGGATAAGCTGAAGAAGCAGCAGGAACTGGCACAGGTACAGAGTGTGGTTTGTGCCCAAAATATTTTCACAATCTAGAGATTCATTGCTGCAAATCGATACATCCATCCATCCATCCATCCATGGTTGGGATATCCATTATCCTACTATTGTGCATTGTAGTGGCGGTCTCCAACTATTATTTTGAGTACGAGCTACTTTTACGAAGAAAATAATCTGTTGACAGTAAGAATTAGGGCTGTATGATGAATTATGCACACATGCAGGAGTCACATCACATTTCTTGGCTTTGCATTGTGTCTGTTGATACAACAACACCACCAACTGATTTGACATAATCTCTGTGTAGATAAAAACAAGTTGACATCGATGGCTCGAGAATTGATTATTCCCTCAACGCAGCAATTGCTTGCTTGCCAAACGAGAGAAAGGGGTGTTCTTAGTAAATATAATACTGCAGGAATGCTTCAAAATATTACGTAAATCAGAACTAGGGAGAACCTAAAAATATAATACAAAATTAAAAATTCAATCATCTAATGGTAAATACGATTTTCACCGACTGGATGCACCGACTTGCCTCCCCAGTGGTATCGCGATGTGATATCGTGCAGCCCCAGTACAAATTGTCGTCCGGGGAGAGGGGGGATGGCTGTGGTGATAGTAAATTCATTAGTCTAAATTAATCACCCACACATAAAAAGAAGAAATATATTAGAGTTATATGGGCCATTTACTCCCTGAGGGCTACTCACTGTTCAGTGTATTATGTAACATCCACTTTTTTGTTATTTAATTTTATTAGTATATTTGGTAGTATCGTTATTTTGTTATGAAAAAATGCCACAAAACCCAGTTAATGAAAATTTTAGCTGATTCCTTTGATTCCTAAAACTTTCATATGGTATCTATAATTTTATTATTGCTACCTTAATCTTAATCTTGGCTTGATTCTCTGACCATTAAATTGCTGCCTTGTGGAATGGATTTGCATATTAGTTTGTAGTTCTTTGGCATTGTAGGTATTAGCTCTGAAGCTAATATTTGATATATTTCAGTGGAATTGAACACATGCATTCCAGTGCCTCTCTCGATTGTTTTGTAGGCTGTCCATGGGGCCATTGATCCTGAGTTAAGACAGAAGAATGGAAGTATCACTAATATCTTCTCTGAAGCATCCAAACTGAGCCCCAAAAGTGCCAAAGAAAGGCGCAACCAGCAGCGCAAGTGGAGGGAAGATGAGGAGAAGGCAGATGGAGAGACGTTCCAGTCAGAGGACAGCATCAGGAGGTCAGAGTTCCAATACTCCTTTGATGACAACACAGTGACGTACAAGAAGCGAAACTCATCCCCACAACAGGTGAGAGTCCATGCTTTGGATGGAATAGGACCATAATAATTATTCAAATATAGCAAAAGAAAAATAACAAATACAAACCGGATTCCAAAAAAGTTGGGACACTATACAAATCGTGAATAAAAACTGAATGCAAAGATGTGGAGGTGCCAACTTCTAATATTTTATTCAGAATAGAACATAAATCACGGAACAAAAGTTTAAACTGAGAAAA
>JAODJX010000001.1:47232167-47247618 GCA_026776945.1 Isichthys henryi
GATACATTTTCTCAGTTTAAACTTTTGTTCCGTGATTTATGTTCTATTCTGAATAAAATATTAGAAGTTGGCACATCATTGCATTCAGTTTTTATTCACGATTTGTATAGTGTCCCAACTTTTTTGGAATCCGGTTTGTACCTTCTAGGGCTGGGCGATATGACCTCAAATCAATATCATAATTAAGTGAACATCTTACAAGGATTGTACTGTAAATATGGTGAACTATTAATGCTGGGATATTTTTTCTAATGAAAGATCGTATATATTACCTTTATGAGTTTTAAATAATTGAAGTAAACACACAGATGAACCATTTATGGTTATCTATTGAATATTTCGAACAACTGAAATCAAACCGCTTGAAATGAAAACGTTCTATGAAAAAGGTCACATTAGTTTTAATGTAAAAAGCGACTTCCCGAAAAAAGTATACATATGTTTATAGTGATCATGTCTGTCTGGGTGAGATTGATCACTTTAAGCCGATTTTTTTCTGTTTCTTTATATCTCAGGCTGATTACCATCTAATTGATATTTGTGTATTTATTACATGAATATAAGATAATAAAATGTACATTTACTGAATTTTATTGGCTCTTTCAAAATACAGTACAGCTGTTTCAAATGCTTTTCAAATTACAGTACTGCACAAATTGAAATATGTGTAATTGAAATATGCTATAATATAGTACAGTACTATACATAAAGTATAGCTTATTATAGTTTCGCTGCGGCATCTTTGATGAGTTGTATATTCTTCATTGAAAGAAAATAGCTTTCTTTTTCCCCCATCATGTTTTCTGTGCATGCAGCATTAGCTTCAGGCAGCTAGCCAGAAGCAGACTGGTTACTGCAAGGCAATGTAGACCTATCAAAGTAAAATTATAGTAAAAATATTCCATCATTTAATTATATTGTATATATTGTATATATATATATTGTTATGTATAAAAAAACCCAGATTAGGTTAGTCAAATTATTTAACCAGTATTTGTACAGAAATGATTCTGCCCCAAGTTTTTTGATCCATATAAGCAGTTGATCACTATAACTGTGATCAATATAAGCTGTTTGCACCATATTTTAAATATTTCTAGTGTTGAAACTGATTGGTGGTATTACCTTTGGTGGCTGAAACTGTTTTTCCACATTGTTTACATTTGACCTCTTTTTGTTCGGTGTCGTCTTCACTAAAGCCACAGCGTGTCCAAATGACAGACACGGTATTTTTCTTTTCTACAAGGTGCCCGAGTTGCTCAGTTGGTTTGGTGTTTGAGTTTGCCTCCATGTTGCTTCCGTGTCATAGATTGGACGAGGTGGAGTCACGTGATCACACACGCCATAGTATGTTTTTAAGGAGACAGTGCATGAACACACACTGGAGAAATATTAACAGATTTTTTATTTAAGTATTAACAGAATTTTAAAAAAAAAACAACGAAGTAACTGACATGGGCAAGATTACATCGATTAGAGGTTCTGAATGTCGGTTTTGATTCATTTTTGATTTATTGCTAATACCCGCAAGCAATATGAAAAAAAAAAAATAATTATATATATATATATATATAATATTGAGTTGGTGGGATCAGTACAAGAAGATATAGTTTGTGGGGTAATGATCACATGATATAATCGATAAAATATATAAATAGGTGTGAGTATATATCTGGATGTGTGTGTGTATGAATACATCTTTCATGATCTATTTCTGTCTTCAGTATAATTTTTTTTTGTTAAAATTGCTCCCAATTTTCAGTTTTCAAATGAATCTAGTAAGCTTTATTTCTCACAATAAGGTAAGTTTGGTGCACGAGCCTCATTGTGCAATAGATTGCGTCTTTCACTGCATTTATAAGCATACAACGTGCCTAGAATTATAATCACCTACGTCATCATCATTATCATCATCGTCATGCTTTCCGCAATGCTTACCCCCGTCTTTCACCTATCTGTTGAAATTTGAATGTTGGAATTTTTATGAAGGTGTCAATAATTTAAAGTGGAGTGCAGAATTCTAAGAAGAAGCAAAATTATGGCTGAAAAATCCAGCCTCTGGAGCAGTGAAGTACCAAAGACTACTACACTGAGAGGATAAAGTCTGAGGACCATCTCTGTTTCTCCTTGTTAGACATAGTAAACATGTGGGACTCTTAGTCAATTTCCATCCAGTGAAAGAATACATACTAGAGATGTGTTTTTCTCTCAGTCACTTCTTAGTTTGCATGGGTCCCAGTTCGTACATCGTCGTAAAAGCTATAGCAGTGTCTTCAACTTCCAGGACAGAGAGCAGGACATCAGCTCAGAGAATGGCTCTGCAGGTGATGAGCACAGCATGTTGGAGGACAATGACAGCCGTTATGATTCCCTCTTGTTCCCGTGCGGACTGGAACATCGTCACGATGACAATAGACAGAACTATGGGCCCCCACACGTCCCATTGCAAAGCGACGGCAAGATGCAATACATAGTGGGCTGCAATGGGGTAGTGTCCCTGTTGGGTGGAGCATTTGTAAACACGTCATTCATTGCCTTTCCTCAGGCAGAAGTGACGGTAGATAGGCCATCTACCAACGAGAGTGTAAGAAAAGCGTGATTCCATTGTTGCTACAGCCTTTTGTCTCCAGCTACTGTGTTTGAACTTTGTCTACTTGCTTTGTGTGCTTGTGATCTCAAACTTCTTGCTTCTGAGCAGGTATTTTCATAAATAATTTGACACCTTCCGAACATACTTGAACTTTGGAACTCCGTGGTAGAACAGAAACTCTACGCAGTATATAACATTTGGTTTTATATAAATTCTTATACATATGCATAGCTAGCACAACTTCGATCCATCTTCCATCCGTATTGGTCAATGTCTCTGGAGCCTCACCCAAGTAGGATAGACAACAAGGCAGATACACATCCTGGATGGGATGAAAGTTCTTGCTCAACATCTGTCTGAAAAATGACATCCAGTATATTGTGTAGTCAGGGCTGGCCCAAGTGTTACAACCCCCGGGACGTACTGTAACAGAGGGCTTAGGTGAACTAAGCGGCTGCTTAGGGCCCTACAGCCACAAGGGGGCGCCCCATCTGATCAGCTTGTCAGAATGGGAAGGCAGATGACAAATGACTAGGTTAATCAAATTTTACTTAGGGTCCAAAAGGGGGTTGGACTGGCTCTGGGTGTAGTGGAAAATGCACCAGCATGAATGATTAGATCAATGGAATGGTTCTTGCTAGCATCACAAGCTCCTATACGTTATGTACACGTTTATGTTTGCTGTGTTTTGTGGTGTCTGTATGTATCTGGAAATACATACTGGAAATTTACATTTGACCTCTTTTTGTTCAGTGTCATCTTCACTAAAGATGTATTTAAAAAGTGTCTACATGGAAAATGTATTTGATGAGTAACTGATCAGTGTCAGTGTGCTACTTTTTGTCGTGATGAAGTGACTCTTTATTTTTCAGTTGCATATGGTCTCCCTATAGTCAATTTGTGACGTATCGATAAATCACTCACTCATTCTGTTGCCTTAATTGTACGGTATGTACATGTCTGCTCTTTTCTCATGCAGTATGTTAAAATGTGCTGGTTTAAATTTTAGGAGTCCATTGCACCATGATGGCATTATGCGATGCAGTGTTTTGGTTGAAGTCTTGAACTGCGTTCTGTCTGTAGGAAATGGGGATTCCTCCGAGGAAGCGGTCAAACTCACATCAGCCATCCATGGATTTCTTAGAAGACTTTGAAATGAGGCAGAGAGCTCTTAGTGTTGCAAGTATGCTGACAAATACAATGGAAGGTATGACACCTCTGAAGCCCATATAGTGGGATTTCTTGCAGTTCATTTAGTTTTAAGTATGCACTAAATGTTTTCAATAAATATTTTTTGTTATTAGTCCAACCATACTTGTATCCTGCAAGTAAACAAGGTTGTCTCCCTTTGGTATGCGGTCTGGATGAATTTGTTTTCTTGTCTATTAAGTCATGTGGCATGAAACTTGAACTTCCCATGGATTGAAGTGTGATAGACCTAAGATGACATGATTACTTTGGGCTGTTCCAGAACTGGAGGGATCAAGGCAGAAGTTTCCGTCATGGTGGTATAAATTTGCGAAGACCTTTCTTGTCTGGGATTGCTGTCCATTGTGGTTGAAGGTCAAGCATATGGCTGGTCTGGTGGTGATGGATCCATTACTGGACCTTGCCATTACCATTTGTATTATCCTGAACACACTATTTATGGCATTGGAACACTACCCAGTGACAGCAAAATTTACCAGAGTTCTTGACTATGGAAACTACGTAAGTACTTTCTGCTTTATCTCGGTCTGTTGGCTTGCCATTTCTTAACAACTTGCTTTTAAAAGCAGAGCTCCTATTTTCATTTGAGTGCTTCCATGTTTAGGTGTTCACAGGCATCTTCGCGGCAGAGATGTGTTTAAAAATCATTGCTTTTCATCCTTACTACTACTTTCAAGATCGTTGGAATATATCTGACACAGTTATTGTGGTTCTGACTTTGATTGAACCTCTGATAGAAAAAGTGGATGGTCTGTCTGTGCTCAGGTCTTTCAGACTGGTGAGTAAACTGCTAATTCATAGCCAAACATACTTGACAACGTGTGAGTTTTGAGAGTTCTAATGTAGGATTCTGTGTTGACTCTGTCTACAGGTGAGGGTGTTTAAATTGGCCAAGTCTTGGCCAACACTCAACATTCTGATTAAGATCATTGGAAATTCTGTGGGTGCACTGAGCAACCTGACATTCGTGTTGGGGATTATCGTCTTCATCTTCGCTGTGGTGGGCATGCAGATATTCGGGAAGGACTACCGCGACTGCACATGCAAAATCACAGCTGATTGCGAACTCCCACGTTGGCACATGTCCGACTTTCTGCACTCATTTCTTATTGTCTTCCGGGTGCTCTGTGGCGAGTGGATCGAGACCATGTGGGACTGCATGGAGGTGTCTGGACAGGTCTGGTGTCTTGTCTTCTTCATGATGGTCCTGGTCATCGGTAATTTGGTGGTATGCTTTCTTCTCCATAAGCTTTCTTCCCCCTTCCACCTGGTCCATGATTAAATGCTAAAAAGTTGTGGTCTGCATTTTGTTAGTGAGTTTTTTTGACAGGCGAACTAGCTTTGTAAAAGCTATGTATTTAATTGTTTGCAAGACCATTTAAGTCCTTAATTACAAACTAAATGAAACATCAGTTCAAAGTGTTAAATAAGAAGTCTGTCCAATACCATTCTTTTCTTTTATGGTTATTTACAAATAAAGAAGCCTAATGAATTCTCAGAAGCTAATGTATCTAAAAACAGCATTTTAAAAGTGTTTTCTTACCTCCTTGTGGCAGGTCTTGAATCTTTTTCTGGCACTGTTGCTCAGCTCATTCAGTACCGAAAATCTGCCGGTAACAGAGGATGATAGAGAGATGAACAATCTAAGGATCGCTTTTGGCCGGATTAGATGCGGCATCTGCTCAATAAAGGCCGGATTGCAGAAGTGCTTTCAGAACCTCTGCAGGTGTAGCAGGCAGAAAAATGTCCTGAAAGGGACATGGAGCTCAAATGAATCCCAAAGCAATTCAGAAAACTCTGTCACCAACCACACTGAGATCTCCAAGGAACAGCATTACATAAAAGAGGGTAAAGAGGCCACTGATGTCATGGAGTGCCCCCCTGAGAAGGAGTACATATATTTTGTCCCCAACCATGGGTGTACTATTATAGTGCCTATAGCTATGGATGAGTCCGACTCTGAGAACCTCAGCACCGAGGACTACAGGGACTCTTTGAATAAGGTAAGGCAGGTAAGGCAGTTATTCTGACTGTCTCGGACAGTGCACAACAATGATGTCACAATCTTTCCAGAGAAAATTCAGCAGAGAAAACGGAAAATATAATAAATATTTTGTACTCGGGCCAAAATATATTTTATGTGACATTTATGCTGAGCTCTTGGCTGCAAACTGATAGTAGATGCTTTCAATCTTTGAAATGAACATTGCAGAATACTATAGTCTAGCCAGTGTTACAATTAAATTGTGTCAGAATGAGTGATCATCTATTTGGTCTAATGTTTCCACTGAGCACTGAACTGACATCCGTTGCATATCTACCTATATTTTAGCTATAGAATGCTTGTTCAGCTTGAAGGCTGCACAAACATATAAAATGGGAAAGCACTGTCGTGGGAGTGATTGTATAAATCGATTTAACAAGAATAGAAACTACCTTTCTATTCGTGGATTGGTCACATATGGCCGATACCCGATCCGTTTAATAGGTATCCATCGGTGCTGATACCGATCCTGAATATTGGATCGGTGCACCTCTATACGGTACTGTACTGTACCTCAAGCCGACTAACCACTGAAGTTTTGCAGTGTTTACAGGAGCGTCAAGAAGTAGTACGTGCGTTCGTATTATGAACTATTGAATCTAACTAAAATTCTCAATTCTTTAACTCTTGATTCTTTTGTTATGTATTTATTTATTCTTAGTTCTTTATGGCAGTCCATTGGTAAATACAAGTTGTACATAAGTCACACACTCTTATCAGGATTGGCTGTATTCCATGCTAATGCCAAATATACAGACACGGAAGAGTTTTGAATTTTGTTGAGATTATAACCCTCACTACTTGACTGATAACTTCAGAAATGAATATATTATGGTCGTGGATAAGTTGGTCCATTCGGACGAGAGAAGGATCTGAAATATCTACAAGTAGGTTCCTCGTGAAGTTTTTTTTCCCCACATGCAGTAACCTCTGATATTTTATCAAAATATCTTACAGGCATGGTCTTTGTTTTTGATGAAAACAAAAGTGGAGTGGAACTGGGGAAGGGAAATGAGTCAGAGTTAATGGTCTAAAACTCCAATATCAGCTGAAGCACTTGAATTGGAAATTGAATTGTTTGGATATGTGGGACGAGATATTAGCGTTGCTGGCGCATTTAATGTCTGCTAGAACAATCATGGGGAGATGGCAGAATCCATCTTTGTGATTTGTAGTACTTGATGACCACTAATGAAGACAGATAGAGATCCCTTGCCCAGAGATGCCCTTATCTTCTGTCTAAGGCAGAGTGCACTAATTGATGCTATGTTTATTTCACACTTCAGAAAGGTAAACCTTGTAAATTCAAAACCAGTAACATTGACTGTTTCTTTTTTATAAAAAGATAATTAATCAAAGCTGCACTGCACATCTTTAAACATGTGTTTTGTTTTTCTTATAATTTAATGCCCCAAATGCAAGTTGCTTAGGTTAAGATGTTCTCATCTTGTCTAAGGAACGATGCATTATGGTCTCGTACCAAAACTTTGTTATTCTCTTTGTGTCCTGAATAAAAGCACATAAGTCATGTTGTGGTTCATAAACTGTAAATCTTATTTGGCTTGACTTCATTTGTTAGTTCACCTGTTTCATAGACCCTCTCAAGCTATTCAGTAAGGCAAGACCTGTAAGACGTGTTTATTGTCCGTACAACTACCCAAGGAGACTGCAGATAGCATTTAATGATCTAGCGCTATTTTTTAACTATACAGAAGAGAGGCAGATAATATACGTGATAAGTTTGCTAGATACACTCATGTGCACAAGAAAACCTGCCAGTTATCACAGGCTTGCACAAGTAGAAACACTTTTTGACAGATGTGAAACGCGCTCTAGGGTACAATTCGAAAAACAGCAACTATATAGTAACTGTTAGGGAAAGAAATTTGTATCCTGGATTAACTATTGATGCTATTGATGCTCACAGCTCGTTACTGCTTATTCCTGGTGACCAAGAATTCCACATTACACTACAGAATGATGTGACCTGCTGAATGCCTTCTTATATAGTGTGCACTCTGCCACTTTTTGCTGGTGATGTGGACTTTGTCCTGTATTTAACAACAGCAGAAGTTTGAATACGAATACTTCTTAAATGAGCCAAGGCATGTGTTTTCATGTCAAAAAACATATTTTAGAATGGAAAAATGAATTAGTAGTTCATTAAGAGTTTGTGCGATCTGCGAAGGTTTTAAATGAAGAACATTGGAGAATGGAGAAGACATGAAGATACTTGAATGAAAATACATATTTAATTATTGCATCCCATGCAATAAAAACAGAATCAAAATGATCTGCGAGCTCGTGATGGATTGTATTATTTGGTCTGAATAATAGTAGAAATTTTCCTTTTTCATCTTTAAAGACCCAGAAGCTGATGAATATGCAGAGCAGTAATTGTGATGTGTCGGGGAATTTCCTTTCACAGAAACTGAGAGAGCCAAAGCTCAGCACCTCTGAGGGCAGCACCGTTGATTTGTCATTTGAGGAAAACAGAGAGTCCAGAGATGGGGACTTTGAGGAACCCCAGGGACCAGAACCATGTTTCACTCGAGGTAAAGCTGCAAGACACAGATTAGTGTTGTGGAAACTCTGCGGTACAGAGAGTGGGGTGTATATACCTCTGGGGTGGGGTGTATATACCTCTGGGGTGGGGTGTATATACCTCTGTGGTGGGGTGTATATACTACACAGAGATGGATAGCTGAGGTCCAGAAAGTAAACAAAGTAAGTTTCTTACAGTAATTGTTTTATCGTTTTTTTATTTTCTCATTTAATTTCAGGGTGTGTCCGCAGATGCCCATGTTGCCATGCCAGCAGGAATGAAAGCAAGAGGAAAATGTGGTCAACTCTAAGAATGAAGTGCTTCTTGATTGTGGAGCACAACTGGTTTGAAAGTTTCATCATCTTCATGATTCTCCTGAGCAGCTGTGCGCTGGTTAGTGGACTGTACACCTGCAGAAGAAACCTGCTGCAGGGCTTCTAAGATTATAGGAGAGAAAAGGCTTTACTGTGTGTATTAGTGCGTTTGTTTTAAGCTATTATTGGTATCGGTGACACTTGAAATAACTTAGTAACTCAGTTGCTACTCAACAATTCATGAACACATATAGTAACTGCAGAGGATACATGAACCATTATGATTGATTAATGATGAATGAGCATGGGATTAGTACCAATCTAACATTGGTTAATTAATAAATTGAGTAAGAGTGCACTACTACCTTATTTGTGCCCCTCAAGTAAAGTGTTATCAAAAACTCAGTGCTTGGTGAAAGCAAGAGACAAAGTACAAAAAGACCTTTGTTATCCGAATGTATTCTTATACCAATGAGAAAATTTCACAAATAGCATTACCGAGAAGTTTTACTAAAACATATACTGTGTACCAGGTAATACATTTATACTCCTAATCTCCTCCTTGATTTTGCAAGATTAGCTGTAAGATGAATAATTCTTTTTAATATGTATAAGGCAATATATAAGGTAAAACGATATTTTGCGTCTAGGACTGGGACGATTATTCGGCGTAATCGACGATGTCGATTATAAAAATGCGTGGACGTGAAATTTTAGTGTCGACACGTTGTGTAAAACTACGCAAATGTTTTGTAACTGCAATGCACTACGTGATAAGCTAAACGTATTTTAAGGGGAAGTACTTTATCCCCTCGGAAGCACGATAACGCTGTCCTTTCAAGAATTGCGTTATAAAACAGTCTGCTAAAAACTGAACTTTACTGTTCACCTGATGAACTCTTCGCCACTCGAGAGTTACAATATTTTATTTATTGGACCTGCAGCATTTACAATGCAAAGTTATTCCGCTAATAAGCTGGCTAATTATTTCACTGCTGACACCATTGAAACTATATCAATTATAGATTGAATTCCGATATAGTTTTGTCTAATATCGCTGGTGCCAGCACTGCCACACTATTTTTTAAGGCTAATATACTTTTTGTCTAATAATAATGCCGGTATCAGCAGTGTCGTACTATTTTGTAATGCACTGGCCAATCATGTCGCACTTCTCTCATAAATATTAATGAAACATCTCCTACCACCCTGCAAAAAGGATTTTTTTTGTTGCCTTACAACAGAGTTAATGATGCTCTAATGTTTAAGAAATGTTTTAATAAATTGAAATGTTAATGAGAATTTCAGATTTGTATGTGGGGGGAGAGGGTGAATTGTTGTATTAGATGAACTTGAAAATAATTGTTTATCAATAAACAAACAAACAAAAAAATCGAAATCGGAAAATTAGTTGTTATATTAGTTGCATAATCAAAAAATAATCACCATATTAATCGTTTAAAGAATAATCGTTTGGGACAGCACTATTTGCGTCATTCCTCCAGGTTTGGGGGTTCGAGGTATGTGGGGATTTTTCACCATCTCAAAGCAGTGTCCTGCTAGAGTCCAGAGGTGTGGTTTGGTTAATAGGTGTCTCTAAATTGTCCATAGCATCTGAGTGGCCTGGGCTGCCTGGAATAGTCTCTTCTAACCCTGATAAGTAGCTAGAAGATCAATGGTTTTATTGTCTTTTTGATTACAGAAGGTTCTAATTCCTATGATTCTCTGTCTCAGGCATTTGATGACATCTACATTGAACAAAGGAAAACTGTAAAGAAAATTCTAGAGTGGGCAGACAAAGTCTTCACCTATGTATTTATTCTTGAAATGCTACTGAAGTGGGTGGCTTATGGATTTGCAAAATATTTCACCAATGCCTGGTGCTGCCTGGATTTTCTGATCGTCAATGTATGTACTTGGAGCCTGTAAAACAATGCTCTTTATTTTCTTAATTTTTATATTAGACTCTATGTAGATCAAGGGTGGCCAATCTTATCCACAAAGGGCCGGTGTGTATGCAGGTTATTGGAATAACCTTTAGGTCAACTGTTCAAACCCAGGTGTGAGGATTCTTCAGTCCTCTAATTAGTGACCTAATTAGGGAGTTGCAGTGAAAACCTGCACACACACCGGAAGTGTGCGGATAAGATTGGCCACCCCTGGTCTACATTGAGTCTAATATGATGCTAACGGTGCCATGATCAGAATGGGAAGGTGATTCTTTTACCATATGGTGACACGCCATCGGTTACTTGGGCAATTCTGACAGTGAAATAAGTAACAGTTATGTCAATTAAAACTATGAGTTTTGTACTGAATTATTTAGTATTCGGTTTTTTGTTTGAAGATCAAATACTTTGTATGGAGCCCTGACTTGGATAAGTATTGAGTGGATGGATGTACCTCTACTATGTAATAGGCTACAATAAGAAGTTAGTTATTGAAAAATGAGTGTTACAGCTGTCAGGGCATTTAAATGACTAATCATTAGTCTGAAGAAATTTATGAAGTTATGTTGTTCTTAAGGCAAAAGTACTTGTCCAGAGTTTTGTGCAGTATGAATCCTCACCAGGAATTCTCCACTTCCTGAGAGCATCTATCCTGTCTCTAACAGGTGTCTGTGATCAGCCTGGTGGCCAATGCCCTGGGCTTCTCAGAGTGGGCGGCCATCAAGTCCTTGAGGACTCTGCGAGCCCTCCGACCCCTGAGAGCCCTTTCTCGCTTCGAGGGAATGAAGGTGTGAGCTGTGTGTGTGTGTGTGTGTGTGTGTGTGTGTGCGCGCGCCTGCTGGTATATAAGCTTAAGATAACAAAGAGAAAAATGAAAGGAAATCAACCACTGACAGAGAATATTCTTCACTTCATTCAAGGTTTTAAATGGCAAATCAATTTGCAGTTTGAACAAATCATCATTCTAGTAGAATCTCCACATCTGCATTTATGGCTCATCAGGTCTACACTGATATTCTCTGATCTCATGAAGGCACACAGGCCAATATAATACAGGGTGTCTGGGCTCAGCCTTAGAGATGGGGTGAGGAGCTCGGACATTCGGGAGGGGCTCAAAGTACATCCGCTGCTCCTCCACATCGAAAGGAGCCAGTTGAGGTGGTTGGAGCATCTATCTAGGATGCTCCCTGGGCGACTCCCTGGGGAGGTGTTTTGGGCATATCCAGCTGTGAGGAGGCCCCAGGGCAGACCCAGAACATGCTGAAGAGATTATGTCTCTCGGCTGGCTTGGGGATGCCTTGATACAGTATGCCTCCTATTCTATGACAGCAATATCTATAAGAATCAATGAACACATTCACAACACATTATAATGCATTCATAATGGAATAAAAACATGGCTGTAAGTATTATTATAGCTGTGTTTACTATGCATTATGAATGCTTTATGAAGCCCTCATCTATAATGCAGTATAATGAAGTATCCTTAGTTGTTATACTGACCATTGTAATGCATTATGAATGTGTCTATACTAATGAACTTCTGTTGTCCACCATGACAAATCATGTTCATTTTATCTATTTTATTAGTGAATATTGTAACTTTTTGTGTCTTTCTCATTTTTTCCATGGGCACAGGTGGTTGTCTACGCCCTACTTGGAGCAATATCTTCCATTATGAACGTCCTCTTGGTCTGCCTCATATTCTGGCTAATTTTCAGCATTGTGGGTGTGAACCAGTTAGCCGGAAAGTTCTACTACTGTGTCAACACCACCTCAATGGAGCGCTTTGGAGTACATGTGGTGAACAACCGCGATGAATGTTTGAACCAGACGAGCAATGACAAGCGGTGGATTAATGTCAAGATTAACTTTGATAATGTGGCAGCGGGTTACCTGGCTCTCTTACAAGTGGTGAGTGACATCCTCACATTATATACATGTATACATTAATCGACTGGCACACGTATCGCTTTTAAAGGTAAAAGTGTATGTGCGTATCAGTTATGTTTATCGGTGGCTATAGAGCAAAATTGTAGAAGGGGGATTGATATTTGGGGGAACTTAATAATTTAAAAGTAATGGTGTATTTTTTTT
The DNA here is from genome assembly GCA_026776945.1 of Isichthys henryi. NCBI lineage: Eukaryota > Metazoa > Chordata > Actinopteri > Osteoglossiformes > Mormyridae > Isichthys > Isichthys henryi. The sequence continues at coordinate 47,244,916 of JAODJX010000001.1, forward strand.
GGGGGGGTGGGGTGGATGCAGCAGGAATAAGCCATATTAAATATTGGCAGCTAGAGTAATAAACAGCTAATAATGGTAAATGGACTGCATTTATATCGCGCTTTTCTACTCCTACGAGCACTCAAAGTGCTTTACATTTTATGCCTCACATTCACACACCCATTCATACACCGGCAACGGAAGCTGCCATGCAAGGTGCCAAGGTTCAGTGTCTTGCTCAAGGACACTTTGATGGGGTCAGGAGGAACCAGGGCTCGAACCTGCAACCCTCTGGTTGCCGAACAATAGCACTACCGCCTGCGCCACCATCTTCCCCGTAATCACTATATTGTGGTGAAAGGTGCCTGATTTAGAGAAATAATTGGAATTTTAAAGGTTAACTTGAATGTTAAGGGAATAAAGTTAATGAAGATAAAAAAAAGGGACCGTCCTCGAAATACAGTAGGAGAGAGAAATGTTGGGCTTCATATCTTTACAGTGTCTTTATCAGCTTTGTGTGTTATGTCATTTTTTGGGATTCTGTAGTTTTCGATCGTTTCATTTCTGAGGGCTGTAGAAATGTAGTTTTTTTTTAGCTGTTACTGTGTCATTTGTGGCTATAAAATGGCTGCATTTATAACTCCCTTTAGAAAAGTTGATGATGTTAAAATTTTTATTACTTACACAATTTTTATAGTATTATTCAGTTTTCTTTCATTGTACCGCTTGGCAGTACATTGCATACAGTGTTAAGATATGTTAAGATGCTTTGGCATGTTGGTTCCATAATCCATTTTAATTGTTCGTAAGAATACAGTTTCTTGCAAAGAAAGTGAAAAATTCTTCTGTACCCTCAGGCTACATTTAAGGGCTGGATGCCCATTATGTACGCAGCCGTGGACGCTCGGGGTGTAAGTGCTCTTCATATTTTCACCTATTTTTCATGAATATTCACTTCAGTTGGAAATCCAGGTTTTAATTTCTCGTTCCTGAATGGTGTGTCTTGTATTTGCTTTCGCTTTTAGGTAGAATTGCAGCCCCAATATGAAAGTCACTCTTTGATGTACCTGTATTTTGTCATATTCATAATTTTTGGGTCCTTCTTTACTCTGAACCTCTTCATCGGCGTCGTTATTGACAATTTTAATCAGCAGAAGAAAAAGATAAGTATTCTCATCTGTTGCCAGTGGAAAAAGTTGAACCTCCCTTCAGGCTGGAGATAAAATAACTCGAAAATCATGAGCCAAAGATGAGCATGTTATTGTTGTTGTTATAAATACCAGTGTCATGTGTCTCAGTCTGTTAGGTTACATGACATGTCAGCTGTCCCTATCCATTAATGCCTGAGAGAATGAACAGTATATCTCTGTTGATAGTTCCACAATGCCAAAATATGTTCTAACAAATGCATGTGTGCATGCATGCAATTACTATTAAATGACTAGTAAAATATAGTAAATAGCTGGATCCACACACTTTATATGTACAGGTATGTGCAGCCATCCATCCCTCCATCTACTTTCCAAAACCACTTGTCCTATTCAGGGTTGTTGGGGGTCCAAAGCCTATCCCAGAGGATATGGGAGCAAGACAGGGAACAACGCAGGATGGGGCCCCAACCCATCACAGGGCACGCTCACACACTTTTCACTCACACATGCACACCTGTCAGCAATTTTGTAACACCAGTTAGCTTCAGTATGTTTTTGGACTGTGGGGAGAAACTGGAGTACTTGGAGGAAACCCCACAATGACACCATACTCCACACACATGGGGCCCAGTCAGAAACTTGTGAGGCAACAGTACTAACTACTGGACCACCATACCACCCCCATGTACAAACACTGATTTTGCTGGGACTTCCACTCCTGGGAAGATTGGCAGCTGTCTTAAATGTTTTCCACTTGTGAATAATCTTTCTTACTGTGGAATGATGGACTTCAAATTGTTTGGACGTGACCTTACAGCCCTTCTGTATTGGTGGGCATGAACAGTTGCTTCTCTAAAATCATTGCTGAAGTCTTTCCTCCTTGGCATTGTGTTAACACACAGCTGGATGCTCAGTACCAGTAAAATGCCAAAGCTTCTGCTTTTACTGAGCTGGTCACACTTGTTGATGATCAATTAATCAAGTGCATTTGATTAGCAGCATTTAACTGCTGCTAACTCTCTTAATTGCCATGGAAGCAGTAACCTTCTTAATTTCTCACACATTGCTTCTGCATTTTGGCTTAGTTTTTGTTAAATAAATTATGACACCGTGTAATATGTCATGTGTTGATCTTCGTCTGAGGTTGTATTCACGTAATTTTAGGACTTGCTAAAGACATTATGATTTTTTTACCATGTGTCCTAATACGTAAAACCTTAGAATTGGAAGAAGGCTTACTTTGATTTTCATATGACTCTCATTATATCGGAAGGGCTAATTCACTGGAAGAGTGGACATGTTATAGTGTTATAACAAGCTTTATTTTTCTTATTTACCTTGGAGGTCAGGATATCTTCATGACTGAGGAGCAGAAAAAGTATTATAATGCGATGAAGAAGCTCGGATCAAAAAAACCTCAAAAGCCAATCCCTAGACCAAAGGTATGAAGTTGCAATATCCACCCACCCATCCATCCATCCATCCATCCATTTTCTAAACCGCTTATCCTACTGGGTCACGGGGGGTCCGGAGCCTATCCTGGAAGCAATGGGCACGAGGCAGGGAACAACCC
>JAODJX010000001.1:47257487-47275049 GCA_026776945.1 Isichthys henryi
ATCATTTACATGGATATTTCGTGAGTTCTTTCATCCATCTTGCACTAAGTGGTTACAACGTTCTATGCTTATAACGTTCATGTTTTTGATATCCCGTCTTGTACGTAGTAACGAGGTTCGACTGTATCTGCTTGTGTATTTACTGCATGTTTAAAAAGATATTCTTTAGGATAATACATTTTCAGGTCCTTAGCCAGTCATACATTATACTGTACACTATTGCACTTACTATTGCACTTTTGTACTAAATAAAACGTTTTCCTAAAGACTGCTTTATTACACATATAATAAATACCTGGCCAATCAATGATGGAAATATGCTAGTCCACAGAGGATAATAGGGACAATGATGGACAAAGGTTTTCTGTTCTAGGGACGTTTATCAATGAAGAGTTATGTTACACATTCTGTTCTCCTGTTGCCCAGCAACCTGACATCACCACATTTTCCTTAATTAGCTATCAAGTGTCTTTTTTCTCCACCCTAGACTTTAATGTCTCCCAGAAGGCTCTGGGTTTATATGGGGGTGAGCCAACCACCTCCTGCCTAGTCCCTCCCTGTTATAATGACATGTCTCTACATTTGCTGCAGAACACATAGCAGAATATACCGATGTGGATGCTTTGTCAAATTTTGTTTAGAAGCTATCCTCAGAGGAGTGTGCAGGGTCTTCATGGCCACACTCTGTGTGTGTGTGTGTGGGTTAGGTTTATATTGCATTGTGGGGACCAAATGTACCCCATAATGTGATAAAAAACCCGTTATTTTGATGTTTTGGGGACATTTTTTCTATCCCTATAAGGGAAAACTCATTTTTATAAAATAATAACAATAATAGTAATAAATAATAATAAATCTGTGACTGCATTGAAAAAACTTAGAATGCCAGAATCCTTGTATTTAGTTTGGTTACTTATGATTAAGGTTAGCGCTGGGTTAGGGGATAAGGTCGTCATTGTTGGGATTAGGGTTTTGCCCATAGAAATGAATGGAGAGTCCCCACAAAAATACGAGTACAAACGTGCTTATGTGTGTGTCTGTGTGTGTGAAGGCGACCAAAGAGCTGCCTACAGTACCACGGAGAAAGACATTCAGGGTGACCATACAGGTATCCTTCTACAGCGGGGACAGCCAGTGACATGCAAAACAGAGGTAAGAAAATTAAGGAAAAGCAAAGGGGTGACAGCAGGGAAAGGGAGCAATTTGCACAAATAATGTCTGGGGTGGTGGGACATAAATGTTGAATTTGGAGTCAGTGGTAGGTCAGTTTTAAACAGATAAGTCACTTCAGGTTTAAAGGACCCCTCACTTAAAATCACTGCATGCACCACATGAAGTGCAAACTCCCCCCACCATTTACAGGCCATTTTCTGCCCCCCTCCCCCTTTTTTAACTTGGAAACATTTCACCCCATTATTAAAAACAATAGACACTTCACCCATTAAACAGCCCAGTGCTATTACTACCATTTTGTCATACTGTTGAATTAAGTCTGAAGTAATACTTGAATTAATAATATAATAAATTATATGCGGAATGAAATGCAGTCAAACTGAAACAGAAGCAAAAATTACCGTCTAAAAATGCCAATGAAATCTCAAGATGTTTTCTATCGCGCCGCTTTTTAACTTGTTGTGATGTTTGATTCCCTCTGGTGGTTAAACAGGGAAATTATTTCAACAAGACTGGCTGCTTATAATCACAGCATTGAGTGTCCGGTTGGCATTGGGCATCTGCTAGAAAATGAAGAAACGGGGCAGCTTACATTTTTCAAAAAATTTCTTTCTTTCTAATAATTAGTTACTCTGTTTTGGGAACAGGTTTTGGGCCAATATTTACTTTTCAACTCTCCACGGGAAGGTATGAGTCATTAGCAAACATCCTTTACGGTTATACGCTTGTGTATTTTAATTTCAGTATGTGGTGAATAAACGCAAAGCGGCACGTTATAGCACAATCACACACACATACAAACGTTGCTCTAGCTGAGAAAAGCAGCGTGCAGTTACGGCTAACCTTTATAGTCAATGGTTAATGAGTCTGGTGTCCTTTATGCTTGTGGAAATTAGGTGTAAAGGGAAGAAATACAGACAGAAACGGAAGAAAAAGGGATTGGTAATTTTCTAAATTAATTTGCACTTTGGTTCTATTTTCCATACTAAAGAGAAAATATGACATTATAGCACAGTGAAATGCTCCCCGAAACCATCAAGACTGTTTCTAAGAAGAACAATATGTGAATGTGCAAGTAAAGGGGTTGTTAACACACCTTTTGGATGTTTCGTATTGAAATATGTTAAAATCTTGTTTATTGCTACACTTATTGAACTTAATGACTGTGTAAAAAAACTGTATCCATTGTCAACTTCCTTAAGGCCCATTTATATCAAGATTTTATATGCCTACTGTACTTTCAGTTCAGTTTAGTTTATCCCTGACAACATAGGGTACAAGCGTCGGATAAAATATTGAACACATACTTTTATTGTTTCCATAAATAAAAACATTAAGTACAGTCTTTAAAAGTTAACCCAGTTCCTAGTAACTCCTACTCCGAATGATTAAATTATTATTTTATTTTAATTCCAGATGTTACACGCAGATATGCGGGCTGCAGGACATTTCTCGTCGCACGAAGAATCGCCGAACGTGCACGAAGTTCGCCCGAAATGCCTTGGCGCCCCCTTGTGATCGCCTCTCGCACTCGGAATTTCCCCTTCAATCCATCGCATTTCCTTGGCAACCGCAGGAAAATGGCGGAAGTTGTTATGTTACCCAGACGCTATGCAAGGAAGGATTAAGATGGCGAAAAAGAAATAAGGAAAAGCAAGTTTGTTAATCATAACAGCAACCCGCTATATTTCCAGTTTAAAATATATCGCTTGCATTTCATTTAGTGCAGAAAGGCAAGCTGCCATGGCAGACGTAGAGGATGGTAGTTCGATGCTGGTGAGTTTTTTTGCAGCGTCCCAGTTTCTGTTGATATGTTGTTTTTCGGTGATCTTCACTGTCTGACACTATTGGAAACAGTTTAGTAACGGCGGCTTAATGCAAGTTCGTGGGACGATGCCGGATATAAAGTGTCTGCACTGTATCCACGCTGCTTAATTACCGTTTACTCACTCCATTCATTAATTTTAACAGTAAAGACGTTACGGGGTGTTACGATGGTTCTTTTTGCGTGATGTCTGTATAGTTCATAATTTAGATTTTAACATCACCGTGTACATGCCACATCATTAGTTGGTTTTATAATTCACTAAAATAAATGAAAACTTAACCCTGGTCTGGTACAGCAAACTAAAACGAAACTTCGGAGCCAAAATCTTTTCCTATCTCGTTTTAACGACAATGATTGTAATTTTAGAACTTACATTATTCTGAAATTAAACATCGAAATTAAACAGGCTACAAGTTCTACTACCATTGTAAACCTTGTATGCCAAAACATGTGCACAGGGTTTTCTTACGCAATAATGACCTTATTACACTACAATGGTGTGTGTTTTATTTAATGTACTTTGTCATTTTTATTGTCTGAAATTTCATTATATTCCAAAACTAACCAATGCACCTCTTTCCTTGACAGTGTGTGGGGAGATTTCTTACATAAAATTAGAATATTTTAATAGTAACTGGTTTTATTATTATTATTATTATTTTTATTATTATTAATGAGACGTGCATGCCTTTATTCTGAAGCAAGCGTGTTATTTAACAAAGTGTTACGCTCTGTATTGCAGACTACCTTACCGATTTTGAGTGCCTGTCTTTATTTCCAGGCTTTGATTAATTATTACTGCCAGGAGAAGTACTTTAATCGTGTGATTAGCATTGCAAATGAGGCTCAAAAAAAATTTGGCAGTGACCCCATCTTCACCTTTTACCGTGCTTACGGAGTTCTCCTGCAAGGTAAATATGAAGTCACTTCATTTTTGTTTTTCTCTTTTTTTTTTGAGATTGACTGTTGCGCTATTATACGATTTCCTGGAAGTCTTCTGCTCTGTCACCAAAGTGGCATGTCTCATTGCAGACAGAGTACAGGAAGCCATTCATGAGTTGGAGTCTATTAAAGAGAAGAGAGACGTGTCGCTGTGCGCCTTGATGGCACTGGTCTATGCGGAGAAGAAAAGCCAAAATCCAGGTTTGCTTGAAGTCTGGGACTTTTTAAGTACCTACACACAGAAGAGTGTGTAATACACCAGTACCTTTGCATGGTAGCTGTTTCACATCTGAGCCTTTAGCACAGTATAGCATCACTGCAAGGAGTGTTTACAATTTATTTAATTTATTTATCTAGCAGACTCTTTTATCCAAAGCGACATGCTTTTTTGGAAAAACAGGGTCGGTTGATCGCTGCATCAATTGGCAGTTAAACTGCTCAGAGGCCTGCTATGACATCACTCTGCCAAGTCCGGGATTTGAACTGGTGACCTTGTAATCACAAGCACTCTGTCATAACCTACTGAGCTACACACTGTTTTTCCATCCGAACCTATCCAGTACCCTAGAGTCGGTGTAGAATAAGTAGCTGTGTGTGTTTGTTTTTTTTTTCCACCATTCTTGCAGGATATGTGTGTGTGTGGGGTGGGGGGGGGGCTGTCTGGCAGCTACACCGAGATCTGTGCCCTTGCCTCTCTAGACCGTGAAACAATTCAGGAGCTGGATGCCAAGGTGAAGGATGACCGGAAGACGGCTGGCCCAAAGGGTCTGTACTACGCTGGTCTGTTCCTCTGGCACCTCGGCCGTAACGACAAAGCCAGGGAGTACATCGAGAGGATGATTAAAATCTCCAACGGTGCCAAAGAGGTGAGCCTCTAGGATCAAACCAATCTGTTTTGTGGTTATTATTGCCAGAAGAGTTGCTGATCGCCTTCACACCACTAGTAGTTCAATAAAAAAAATAAATTAGTCAACATCTCTACCCTTTCGCACTGGGTTTGGTTAGGTCTTTCTGTGGGTTGTGATAGCATAGGGCTAGTGTCGTGTTTTGGGACTACTCTTCTACATCTGGACCATCCTCCAGGTCAGTGTTGGGCCTGCTATGCATCCGGGAAACGTAGGTATAAAGCACCTGGGTCCTGCAGCGACCGGGCCGAACCTGTGTTACAGTTGAAGAACAAGAAAATGAAAGTTCTTGGACAGGGCTGGTTAAAGCCAAGATCTCAACCCCGCTGAGATGTGGCAGGACCTGAAGGAAGGAATCTGTGCTCATAATCCCACAAATATCACTGAGGCTTTTACACATGGACGAGAGGGCCAAAATTCCTCTATGGCCCAGTGAGACTGATCAGTATCTGCAGACAATAGTTATAACTCTCAAAGATGGAGTAACCACTTAATAACCAGTTACTTCTTCCTCATTTGGGCATTGAATCCTGTTTTCATAAGTACATAAATTTTACATAAGTATATATGAGTAATTTTTATTTGTTATTGGTTCACCTCTAGTTCACTGCCTGCTTATCTAATGTTAGGTTTCCTGATAAGATAATATGCAAACATGCAGATGGAAAACACATTTTGTAGAACGGTCATGTAATTTATCATTATAACAATAACAACTGAAGGTTGTTTTTAAGAAGAGTTATTTGTAGTCAATTGACTGAAATAGCTAGAGTTTGTTGTAAACTTGTGTTTGTCTTTCAGGGACTGATTCTAAAAGGGTGGATTGACCTGACATCTAATAAGGATGCTTGTGCCAAAAAGGCTGGGAAATATTTTGATGAAGGACTTAAGGAAAGCCCTGACGTGTTTGCCCTCATGGGGAAGGTAGCGAAATTTTTACGTTCCAAGTATGAGGTGGAGTGGATGTGACTTGAAATTTTACGTAACAAGGTCAGCCATTAGTGCAAATAAATAGTCAAACGATCACTTTTCACCATGTTTTAATCCAGCTGTAATCCATCGATGACTAATCAAGGTCAGAGTGATCAGGTTCTGAGTGATATGGAAATCCTGACAGTCTAATTAGGTTCTTCAGAACCATCATCTCTACATTGCTTAGTTTCCCATTTGAAGTTATAATGTATTTAATTCTGTTGAATTCTTCCATCGTTTATCTGTCAAAAGATTGCTTGAAGTTCTGTTTCCTACGTCCTGCCAGAGGAAGGTTTTTCTTGGTTAAGTGTTGGAGCCATTTGTCTAGGAATATTTTGTAATTTTCTTTATTTTGAAATTTTCCTTAATCTGTAACTTAGAAATATCAGCACAAAGAACTTAGACCGTAGAAACCCTAATTCCCTGGTGCCCTGCCGTCTTAGGAGCAGTGAAGTTTATTATGTGTCTCCTGCAGCGTTACTGCTGTCAGCCGCTCGTGCTCCATTCACTCAGTCCCACCCTCCCAGCTCTGAACACCTGTATCTGGCAGTAGGTGTTTCAGATGTTCTCTCTCTAGATGACTCATGCCAGGATTGAACCTGTGTCCTCAACGTAAGACCCGTAACACTTTAATAAGACTGTGGTCTCTCCTTTTTTTTTTGGGGTTGTTTTGATTTGTCTCTGTTCAGTCGCAGTACTACGAGTTTCGCCAGAACTACTCCGGAGCCCTGGAGATTATCAACCAGGTCGTCGTCAGCTTCCCGCACTACATCCCTGCATTCATTAAGAAGATGCAGCTGCTGCTGACCCTACAGGACTGGGAGCAGACTGTTGATGCAGCTCAGAGGTGCTGTACACCTTTTATTGGGGTGTGCTGCGTGCTAGAGGGGTGGTGCTTTTTCTATAGTATAATAATAGCTGTTATTTTTATTGTTATTGGTATAATTTATAATGGGTAATTTCTTCTTACATTTTGCATTTCATGCATTTAGCAGGCATTTTTGTCCAAAATGATATAGAAATGAGGCAAATAGCTCATTGCAAGCAGTGCTGTCTAGGAGTCAACCAGCAGTAAGTATAGCTAGGCTGAGCTTCTAATAAAAGCCCAGGTGCAAGTGTAAGCAGTATTGGAGCAACACAACAGCTACACAACAACTACAGAATGTCTGTTAACAGAGTAAGAACCTAAGAGCATTCATAGAATATAAGAGGCATTAGGTTAGTAGAGGAATTCAGGGAATAGATGGGTCTTAAGGCTTTTCCTGATGGTAGAGTCTGTTGATCGGATATGATTCAGCTCATTCCACCACTGAGGAACCACACATGAGAACGTCTGGAGTTTACCATAAAACTGGTAACCGTTTCATCCTAAATGTCCACCAGGCCTGCAGAGATCTGAGCAGAAACTGTGGTGCGTTCAGGAGAGAGGATCAACAATATCTGCATACCTTCTTAATATTATTATTATTATTATTACTAATAATAATAATATTAAGAAGTAGAATGAGAATTGGGATGGCACTGATGTCATGGTCAACACAGTCACCTCACACATCTGGAAACAAGGGCTCAAGTCTTTGGTCAGTTCTGTGTGTGTGGAGCTGGGTGGTCTTCCCATATCATCATGGGGTTTCCTCCGGGTTCTCCAGTTTCCTCCCACGGTCCAAAAAATGCTGAAGTGAACTGGAAATGCCAAATTGTCCGTAGGTGTGAATGGTGTGTATATGGATGAGCAGGTATAGGAAATTGATGGATGGATGGATGATTATATGCTTACTTCACTCATCATTTTTTAAATATATTTTTGCCTTTCAAGGAACATGAATTTGATTTGAATTACAGCCAAACTTGTGAAGTGAAAACGGAAACTAGAGAGACTGTCCTAATTTGCATGTTTTTTTTTTTTCCGCGTATTTCATCATGCTGTCACTCCCACACTTTTGGTTGGAGTAAAAGATTTGGGGGGAAAAAAGTCCATTGAGAAAATGTGCTGGAGCTGGGTGTGTAGAGGATGGCCATTTTCCAGGCGCCTTTCAAATTGGAGTGGAGCGGCAGATGTGGATAGACGAGGCGCTGAGATGATGCTGAATGTTTTGAAAATCTGAATACAGCTCTGGAAAAAAATGAGAGACCACAGCAACATTTTTAGTTTTACTCTTCTCAATTTATGTGTATTCTTCTGTGTAAAATATGCATTCTACTGGCTCTCTGTTACTCATTAATGAAGGGCTTCTTCCTTGCTTTCAGTCCTGCTTCTAGGAGCCTGATACGAACTGCCCTATCAGTGCAATTCACACCTGCACTTAATGTTTCCCATTCCTTTTGCAGGTCACTTGATGTCATCCTCCGATTTGTGAGACACTGTTGGATAAGTTGATGGTCACCTCTGTCATTAGAATGTCACTTCAGCCCTTTGGCTGGTTTTTGGTCATTGCCATTTCTTGTGTACTGCTGTCTGAGAAACTTTGAGCCTGGAATCAGCCTGCCTCACAGTGTAGCCTTCTGCCAGCAGAACCAGGGCTAAACCAGGATTTAACAATGTAGATTCTTAGAAAGTATGGAGTGCTAATGATGTCGTAGAAATTCCAACTTCCACAAGAAGTAAAGATCAATACCTGCAGCCCTGAAAAATCTCAGTAATTGTCTCTATATGGGTATAATTTTCTGCTTCTGTGTGCAGACATCTAAGTTTTATGGAGAGTAACATTCATACACCATGGAAATTAACTTTGATAGAACACCCACTCACTGTATGTAGTCAACTCCCCAAAGGAATTATTACCAGTGTAGTAAAATAACAGTAAGAGACCAGTTTCTTTTGCCTCTTTATGCTGTGTGGTGGCTTGTCTTTCCTGAATCTTTGGTAATATAAACTGCAAATCGTGATCTGCGCATCAGGGATTGTATGATGTGAATGTTCGATTTTATCGCTCCCTGAAAGGAAAGTAAACTACGGGATTATAGTAGTATTGTGTGATATATGAATTTGACGGTATTTAGTGTATTAATCATCCATTTGCGTGTGAGAATACATGCGAAGGAATTAATGAAAAATACATTTTTGCACTTGTGAAATTATAACAGTATATGATAAATGAAGAACATATGTCTAAGCGTTTCTGTAATGTGTCAAAACAATATTTGTGGTTGTCGCCACAAGCAGACACATTTCTTCCCACACAGCGCATCTCTGGAAAAGGTCTCTGGTCTCCCTTAAATAGCTGACCGCTTATGGAGCCGCAGTGTTTGACGCCGTCCACCTCGTCATTGTTAAATAATTTTGCTTTTTTCAGAGGTGTTGCTGATGCCATGTGACATATACTGTGAATGGACACGAAACTGATCTGTCCCTCTACAGATTGTTGCAGAAAGACAAGAATAATCTGGAAGCCCTGAGGATTCTTGCTCTTCATTCCTTGTGCCGAGAGGGAGACATTAGTGAGGTAAGATTTGGCATGGTGTGATGTTGACATGCTTGTCCGTTCCTCTAACCAAAAAGTCTAATTCCTCCTCGTTCACATCATCAGCAAGCTCAGGAAACAAGTGGCCGAATGTTGAGGACCGTTTCAGATCGTTTGGGAAACCGTTTGCCCTTTCTCCAGTTCAATGCTTATGTAGGTTGCTGCTGCTGTTGGCTGATTGTCTCCTTGCGAAGTTTAAGCCTGTCGTGATGCAGTACCATGACCCATCACAAGAGGCCCCGTACAGCTTTAGATTGACACTTATCTGTGCTGAAGTTTTGGGATTTAGACTCTGGATTCAGGATGACTTCTGCTCGATGGTGCCTCCTCTTGCTAAATTGCGTGTGGCAGGTAGCCGCTGACTATATATGAGCCCGTTTCTTCCGCAGCATTTCCTGTGACTCCCTCTGCCCACTCTGACTCAGCTGTTGTGACTGGCTCTGTCCGTAACAGTTATGTAATTGCTTTTAGTGGGAGTTTTGAGTGCACTGTGGCTGCCCGCCCTTCCCTCACCCACTGTGTGTAGAAGCTGTAATGTAAACAAGCCTGGCAGTGTGATTTATTTGTGCTGGAGAAAAGAGTTTTCTCATATAGAACGTGAGCTGAAATACACGTGCACATGCAAAGAAAATGGACGTGTGCAGTACAGGTATCCAAAAACACGAAACGTACAGAGCAAAAGATCTTCTGCTGAACCCTCGAAATGCGATTGTATTTAAACACCTGTAACCCTAATTCTGACCTCTTTGATTACAAACTTTACTGCATTATAAATAGCGGTGTTTTTGACTGGCCCTGTGCATCATCTCATTTCCTGGAACAAAATAAAATTCACATGCCAGTATGATAAGAGAGAAATCAGTCTCTGCATCTCTCTTGCTTTATGCCTGCTGGGTACTAATAGCTTTGATATATATATTTTTTTGTCCAGTCCCTGAACAAGCTCACAAACCTTATCAGCAACCTGGAAATCCAAGAGCCTCTGAACCATGACCTCTTCTACAGGATGTCTCGAGCCTTTACTAGGACGGTATAAATACATCCATTTTGCGTTCCCCCTTTTCATAAATAAAATTTCGATAGAATCTCGTTGTTGCGCACCTGTAGTTTTGACTGACTAAACTGTTTGCTCAGTGTGGGAGACATGAGAAGGTCCTCCAGCAAACCCATGGCATGGTTGAGAGGGCCTTCTCCATTGCCTCCAGTGATGCTGAGCTAGCTACAGAGCTGGGCTATCAGCTGGTCCTGCTGGGAAGAATCAAGGAAGCGATCAAGTGGTATAAGACAGCCATGACACTTGATGAAACCAGTGTCACTGCATTAACAGGTAAGACAGGTTCAACAGAATTTTCCATGCTATGTATTGTACACTGTAGACCAGGGGTGGCCAATCCTATCTGCAAAGGGCTGGTGTATACGCAGGTTTTTAGGATAACCTTTACATTAGTTGTTCGAACCCAGGTGTGAGGACTCTTCAGACAATCAGTCCTCTAAGTAGTAATCTAATTAGGGAGTTGCAGGAAATACACATATACCTTACAGCCCTTTCTGGGTAAGATTGACCACCGCTGCTGTAGACTATATGACTTTTCAGAAACCATTTTTATAGTATATAAACAGAGAACTTTGGATTGAGCCACTTGACCCTAATACACCATTTTTGTGAACATTGCTATTCTTCTCAGATGGATCATCACCCTCTGCTATCTCCAAAAGTCACCCCCTCACTTTGTAGACAGACTTTGTTGACAGTGTTAACAGAAAGATTGTTTAAGGTGTTGACTGTGTTAGCAGAGAGATCCTCCGGTCTGATTTTGGTCCCAAAGAGGAGTTTACTCAGACCACAAAGTGTTGTGTGTCCAAATAATAAAATCTAAGAATCATAAAAGTCCTTTAGGCTGTGAAGCTCGGGTGAATCACGTGGGTCCTTCCATTTCTGCATTGTCTCCAATCGCATAAGAACCGCAGTCTGGCTAGCAAGTGGGCTGATGCACCGAAAGAAAGAAACGCATGTTGAATGATGACCCTGTTCTTCACATAAAATAAGAAATGTTGACACGGAAAATCAAGTGTTTAAAGATGAGTGCCCACACAAATATGCCTTCATTCTCCCCGCAACAAACAGAGCACATTCAGTGTCCTTGATCTGCGGTGTGCATTAAAAGCGGTAACGTTAAGCGTAGTTACGAGACAAAACACCAACACTTTGCAGAAAATATCCCCAGCATTCAGAGGTAGGAACACAAAATAAATGAGCTCAGAGACAAGTATGGTCGAGCCAAAAGAGTCCAAATACAGGTAATTCTCACTTAACGACACTGCAGGCCAGTGTTGAGTGTACAGTGGATTCTGGGGAATCAAAAAAAGCCTCTTACAGAAAGGTTGTGCATGAATGCAGCTGCTAGAATGTAGTTAGATGGCAAACAAAAAAATAAACGGGTGGAAAAAAGAAGGCAAAACCCGGCCATCAGCTACAACAGCCGTCAGAAGAAATGACATTTTGGCTGGATGTTCTGTCAGCTTGATGCTCCCATTAAAAATGCACTGTGCATATGTATCTCATTCATGATTAGTATTAATAGTTTGTTAATATTATTGTTCAGGAAAAGTACTTTCATTTCATATATTTTCTGTTCTGCCTCAGTTTTATTGAATATATGCACTTTCAAATTAGTTTTACTTTGAGAAATTAGAAGAAATTATGGTTTTAAAAAATGTTGAAAAATGCAATGCAGAAGTTTGACAAGACTCTGAATTGTTAAGTGCAATTAGTACGGACCTTGGCTGAGGCAGAAGTTGAGATACTGGCCCACGTGGAATTTTAGTTGAATATTTACTGCTTTAAATGTTAACAGGAGGATCTTTTAAGGTTTTGACGGTGTTAAAAGACCCTATAACCTGGTTCACAAGGTTGTCCGTATGAATGACTTTTCCCCTTTAAATGGTAGGTATCATCAGGTGTCAGCTGGTTGAGGGCCACCTGGAAGATGCAGAACAGCAGCTAGAGTTCCTCACTGAAATCCAGCAGTCCATTGGGAAATCGGGGGTAAGGATCCTTCATGGCTATTTGCAGTTTAAAAGCTTGGTGGTTGTTTTGCTGGTTCCTGCCCAACTTGTACTGCTCTCCTTTGTCCAGTATGTGCCATAGGGGCTCCGTTAAAGGGAGTGTGGTTTGAGGGTTTATTGGCTTCTTTAGGTTTCCCCATGATGTCCTCTCAGGGCTTGTGACATGCTTTCTAATCTGTCACTGTCACAGATGTCTGCTGCTGTCTGTTTGCAGCTCGTTGGGTTGCGCTGAAGGACCAAAAAGTCGATATTTCTACACGTCCAGGAGAGAAGAGTTAGAAAATGTAGAATGTAAGCAGGATCATAGAGCTGTTACTGAGGTCTGATTCCTGTCAAAGGTTCCAGTAAAATTTAAAATGAAAATTAATAAAAACGAAGATGTTTAAAAGACACACAGTGCTTTGAGCTGGAATAACTGATAGCAGGGTAGAATACAATGCCCGTATTTTAGTTGCAGAATAATGCTGCAGATTGCTGTTTGGGGCACAGTTCAGTAGTTTCAAAGCAGTTTACAGATGACAGTGTGATTTACTCCCTGTACTTATTCCTAGCATTGAAACTGGCTCAGATATATCGTGTACTGAGGCTAAAATGACTAGCCTTTTGGCTAGGTTTCTGCCTGCTAAATACTTTTACTGGTAGGTGTTCCGTTAGTAGTAGCAATAGCAAATAACTTATCTAACACATTTAAAAGTGCTTCATATTAATCGTACAATAAAATCAATAAATAAAAATACAAGACCAGTGAATAGAAATAAGTCTTCAATCTGGTTTTGAACAATTCAGTTGAAGGTGACCCCTTAATATCAGAAGGTAAGGAATTCCATAAACGCGGCTGTTATCAGTAGTAATAACTTTGCTTTGGTAAACCTGTCCCTTTGTGTGCAAATTTTAGAACATGTTTTGAAAACCATGTATACTACATTGTAGTAGAGGAACCCTTTGAGTATGACAAATGCATCAGAGTAAAGTATATATGGAGATGTGCAGTAGACCAGGCTGTTTTCAGACATGAAGGTGAGTTGGTATTCCTATGTTTATCCCATTCACTACACTGTGCGCACTTGCTCTTTTGACCCTATTGTCTGGCTGTAGTTCTTGCGCTGGCTATTTACTTTAATAGTTTGTCCTTGACCTTCTCAATGCACGGATCAAGATTGTATGTACTGCGCTCTCTCAGGAGCTGCTGTACCTGCGCGCAGTTCTGGCAGCTAAGAAGCGCAGGCCTGCGGAGGAGGTGACCAACCTTCTGAACGAGGCCGTGGAGACTCACTTCTCCGGTCTGCATGGGCTGCCCCTGGGGGTGGAGTACTTGGAGAAGCTCAATCCCGACTTCTTGCTTGAGATTGTCAAGGAGTACCTTGCTCTTTGCCCCACAAAGGTCAGTAGGGAGATGCGTGTTTGAGGCACCGTTAATAAAAGTGATACTCATACCCATACGTTTCCTTGGAATTTGTTGAGTTGTTCTGTACAGTCTAACTGGTTGAAAGAGATATATATGTAAGAAAGCATGGATATATATTATTTAGGTGAAATTAATGGTAATTAATGTAATGTCTGGGCTTCTAGCTGTCTGACCAGGGCCAGCCCTGCTCTCCTCAGCTCCAACACAGCACCTCTGTGCTGGAGACCGTGGTGAAATCTGTCCCAGGACTTCTGCAAGCTGTTTACCTTATGGCCAAGGTCAAGTTCCAGTCAGGTCAGAGAAGCGTCTAAGGTTTCTGAATGGAAATTCCCTCTTCTGTACCTCTACTCTTTGTGTCAATCAGAATATCTGCAGCCAGTTAATTCTTGTTGACTGCTTGACATTCCTCAGAAAATAATCTACAAATTTTCCAAATAAAGTAAAAGCTGCATCGTCCCCAATTGTAATATGCATTTGGGTAGATGGTACGTGAGAACATCTGAAAAAGGCTTATTCTTCCCTCATGTAAGATATTCATTTGCATATTTTTCCCACATGCTTGTTGAACTTTCATGATTGTAATGAATTCTTTGACAAAGGATTGTATAATTAGACTAAGACTGGAGTTTGATAGCAAAGAGGGTGGTGTTATGACTAGTCTTCAAATGACCCATCTTAAGTGGGATCAGAGCTAAAACCCCAATGAATGTATATTAGTGTGATGCTGGTAAAGCAGTAGGGGAAATTCTGTTGAGTGACGGGGCATATGAGAGAGTTTGCTACTTGGAGGGGAGCACAACTTCAATTTAAATATAAAGGTCTATTTAATTTTGGGGTGGGGGATAAACTGGGGGGTACATGTCCTCTGCCCCCAGTTCCTCTTCTCCTGTGTAGAATGACTCCCATTTAAGCTGTTCCAGTTCTGCAAGAACACTGTGTCGGGTGGCTGATGGAATTTGTTTACCACCAGCTCACGCAGTGTTTTGAAACAGAGCTTGAGGGGCAGGACAGCTGGGAGTTTAAGGCTGAGTGGAGCAGGGGAGAAACTGAAGGAAGCACGACTAGCGTTTTTGTCCCATAGGGCCGTACATGGAATGAGGTCCAGCAAGCATGCAGCGCTGGAGAGACATGGAGCATGAAATGGCAGAGAGCGTGTTCTAAACGGACCCAAAAAACCTTAATAAAGCAGAATTCACTGTGGTAGCAAATCCTGTTTCTGAGAGCATATCCCCCCTCCCCAATCTTACAGGTGAAGTTGACTCTGCTCAAAGAAGCTTGCAGCGCTGTCTGGACCAGAACCCCTCTTATGCCGAGGCCCACCTCCTTATGGCCCAGATCTACCTCCTGCAAGGCAACTTCAAGCAGGCCTCCCAATCCCTGGAGCTCTGCCTCAGCTACAACTTCGAGGTGAGGTCTGTCGTGGTGCTGCGCGATATATCACTAAAATATTGCATCATGATTATGAACATTTATATCGTCGTCAGTTTGCTCTAATGTGCTGGTGAAATTAGGACCCTCTAATTTCCTTCACAGATGAACGAACAAGCTAAATCAAAACTTTAATTATTAATTATGGCTTAACGAAAGTCAGATGATGATACTGACATTCCGAAATTGCTTTTATTCAGGTATAACTGAATCAAATCCGTGCTAAGAAACCATGATAATGTGCATTTAACAGCAGCTACTTTGAACAGTGAAGAACTTGCAGGTATAAAGCTATAAGTTTAAATCTTTAAAGGTTTGCTACTGCTGTACTCTTTGATTGTTGGGGGAGTGATTATAAACCCAAAATAAAGCCAAACATTGTCAAACATTGTGTAAGGCGCTAACAGAAGGTGATCTTCTTGTACTTGTCCACCAGAATTCATTTGTTATGTATATCATGTACATTTGGTTGCTTATATGTAAATCATGGTAGAGTGCGATATGCTTACGGAAGACTTATGAGGGTGCTCTCCCCTGACCCAGGTACGAGAACATCCTCTGTACCACCTAATCAAAGCCCAGACACAGAAGAAAATGGGGGAACTCCAGGAGGCCATCCAGACCTTGCAGATGGCCTTGAGTCTGCCGGGGGTGCGGAGGACGGGGAGCTCGGCCAAGCTGAAGGGCAAGTGGGTGGAGCTGAGCTCCGCCGACTGTGTGTCTCTCTACCTGGAGCTCGCTGAGGCCCACTGGCTCAATGGAGAGCAGGTGAGTGCCAGCGAATGACCTGTACCCATCGGTACCATGATAACGATGAAAGCGGCATGACTCTGGGGAAAGTATCAACTATTACTTATTTTAATGATCAAAACGTTCATCTGGATTCGGAATAAGATTAGAAAAATAGATATGCGTCAGGAATTGACCAGGGGAAGTACGTTTTCCATGACATCGTAATCCTGTGCCTATCATCCATACCTCAGTGCTTCATCCTTTCAGAATCTCAGACAGTTGTGCCTTTAGCCTAATCTCTTCGGATGAAATGCCAGAGTAGGAATTTGTTCTGCTTTCCAGTTTTAACTTCCCATTGCTTCCTTTTCTGATTCACCTCGGGCCGATTTTCTCTTACTCGATTCTCGCTACTCGCGGCCAGAGATTTACCACGCGCTTGAGCAGCGGTGCAAGATAACCCCATCTGCACGGCACCGATAAAATGCCTGGCTTGCGTTCAGTGGTTCTACTGTGCCAAGGTCTCTAGTCGGCCTGAATTGCATGTGGAAAGCATTTGGCTTAAGGCAGATTCTGAGAAAAGGTAGCAGACGTGATTATTATCTCTGTGAAAGCTCTCTGTTCCCAAAAATCGCCTTGTTTTACATTGGCCTTTATTCCTAGTCTGAGGCTGCTGTAATTCTGGAAAGCGGATTGTGTGTTTTTTTCTTTCTCCCAGAGTAGTGCAGGTTACCTCTGGGTACTCTGATTTCTTCCCCTAGTACAAAGACATGTGGTTTAGATGAATTAGCGTCCCTAAATTGCCCTTTTGTCGTGATTGTGTATGTGATGGTGTATCGTGTTTCCTTCCTTGTGATTTCTGAAATAGATTTCGCTGACTTGGCTCGGATTGTGTTGTGCTTCAGTCTGTAAGCGGACTATAGTCCACCATTTCAGTACTCGTGGAATAGTGTAAGAAGTTGTGGAAGATTAATGGATGGATGGATGTCATTATTCTGCACCCTCCACATCGTGTCAACCGCCATCCTGATTGGTATCACTCGGTCTCCAGCATGAAGCCGCCAAGATAATGCAGGACGCCATCAATGAGTTTACTGGCACCGGGGAGGAGCTGAGAGTCACCATTGCCAACGCTGACTTGGCTCTGTTGCGGGGAGACTCTGAGTTAGCACTGAGCATGCTCAGAAATGTCACCCCTGAACAGCCCTACTTCATCCAGGCTAAAGAAAAGATGGCGGACATCTACCTGAGACACAGGAAGGAGAAGCGCCTCTATGCCAGCTGCTACCGGTGAGGCGCTCGTACCACCCCTCCGTGCCGTGTTAATCTTTCCTGGCCACTTTCATCTTGCACCAGTTCTCTTCTGTTACAGTGGTTGGGCAAATCAATTACTTAGTTACTGACGTACACAACCCTAACCTCCCCAGGACCAATCTTTTCTGCTTCAGCAGAAGTGAAGCTCATTATTTTGAAATTCCAGAAATCTTACTGGGGTGGAAGTTTCAGCTTCATCCGTTACTGCAGTGTAATTTGTGCCCCCAGAGCTGATTTGGGTTTCTGTGGAAGCAGGTTTGGCTGTCGGGAGGTGGGGGGGGGGGGGGGGGGTAAATTTTATCACTGCAATGTTTTCGTGGGTTTAGGGGTGTAGGCCAC
>JAODJX010000001.1:47283021-47312118 GCA_026776945.1 Isichthys henryi
CATGTGACCCAGGTGGAGACTCGAACCCAGGTCCCAGAGGTGTGAGGCAACAGTGCTAACCACTGCACCACCATGCCACCCCCCATTATCCACTTATTGTGAAGTAAATATTACTTTTTTTCTCAGGTGTTGGATGCCCATCCAAATTATCCGAAGATGAGGAAAGACATTCTAGACAAGGCTCGAGCCGCCTTGAGGGCTTAGAAGTGGATTTAGTGTTAAGTCCGGGAGTTTCCCCTGATGTGATTTATTCAGTTTGAAGCTCCTGAGTGTGCTTAACAGTGTTTGCATAGAAAACACTTTTTCTGCACGTGAAGAATATTTAAGGTATAAAATTCATATGTGCTGTACATATTTTAAGAGACCGTGTGTTTGCCCTGTGATGCACCCTTCCCAGAGCGCTGTGTTTTTTTCTGAGAAGCCCTGAATGAAAATGGATGGTTTGGAAGACATTTTAAAAGTATGGAACGAGATGATAACTTTTATTTGTAAATATGTCGTAACTAAAATATTTTCTTTACTATATATTTTTTGTGTATTTCTCAGTTAAACAGTATAAAAAATACTTTTGAGCAGTTAAATGTTTTGTCCCTGTGATCTGGAATTAAAATGAAGTTTATGTTTAAAAATACCTTCAGTTCTCTTAGAATTGGTTCTGGTTTTATACAGATTTTCTGCCATGTTGTTTACACTCATTCAACAGTGTGCCCATTAAATTTACTTGTTAGAAACCAGTTTAAGGCTAATTTTAATAGTGCACTCACTATCTTAACCTTTATAAATAAACTTTCTAGAAAGCGCATATTTTCACGTGGATCGTGGTTAGCACGTAGCCTCGCACGTAACCTCGCACTCCCAGCGTTGTTGGTTGGGTTCCCACCTGCTGCTCTTTCTGCATGGCTGTGCATGTTCTCCTCGTGTTGATGTAGGTTTTTCTGGACATCCCAGTTTCCTACCACAGTCCTAAGAGATGCTGTTGAGTGAATGGCCCACATTATGTGAGTGTGCCCAACCAGGAAGTCCACGACTTCATGCCCTGTGCCTCCGAGGATGGACAAACATTGCATGTTCCAGATACAAAATGACACGAACCTTGAGAGTTTCAGACAAATTAAATGGCATTTTTTGACTATACAAAAATCAAAATCTAATTTCCTCACACGATACAAAATACATAAAACTTAGTACGATTGAGGTAGGAACCAAAAAAACATATAACCATAATGAGTATTTGGTTCGCGAGACGCTGACCGAGCGTTTAGAAGATGGATCTTCTAAATATGCACACGAATGAATATGAATACAAATATACATTTATACGTCATCAGTCAGCAGAGTTACTAGTAAAACTGCTAACTACTCGATCCTCACTGAGCACGGAAGCTTTCAACGTCTGATATACTTGTTAAATATGAGAAATGCAATTCGAGTATATTTAGTTCGTTTTGTCCTCTATGAAAATGAGTCCAGCACGCAGTGCAAACACAACTTAAAAAAGTGTTATCGTGACTTTTGGAGACGAAACGGTATAATAAAGTTATCAAAAAAATGTTAAATTGTGGGGAAGTGAGAGCGATCATCAATGGACAAAAGTCCTTCCACTTGGTTCACATACGTTTAAATTATAATGACACGCTTGGAAGTTTATATTCGCCGGGTCAGACGCTGCTCACTTCATTACGGGTGTTTAAAACGCTGTAGGATCACGGCAAGGTGGTGGTTATATCGGATGACCACTGTCTCCGGTCTCTTTTCCTTTCCATACCGACCCAGTAAAGTCTCTGCAAAGGCTGCGCGGAGGTCGCCGATGATGAGCCGTGGCGGATGGTAAGCTTTATTCCTTACCCGCTACTATTGGGGCAGAAAGTGGCACTTAAAACGATCGACAGGCTATTTGTGTCGCTTTCTTTTGCGCTTTATACGCATTTATACTGTAGTGATAAATTCATGCGACGTAACGTTAGTGTATAATGTCATGTTAGAAAGGCACAGCGTTACTTCTTACACTGTGCACGGACGGGGCTTTGTACAAGTTGTTCCAAAAGAAGCAAAATCAGAGGGAATGTAATAAGTCAGGAAGTAATGAAATGTTTTCTTAAATCGTGTCCGATGGGAATGTGGTTTAGGAGAGGATACCGGGCTGCTTAATCAGCCACCTCTGGTTCATTTTAGGGGGTCTTTTCGCCCCAGTGGTGGCACAGTTGGTTGGTTTTTTGCGTTCCTCTGCGTTGTGTAGCCCGGCAACAGTCTGAATGAATAGCCGGCTGAACAAATCCTATTACTTAAAGAAGCGACACTACTATAGGTCTGTGATGCCCCGCTGGGGCGACTGGTTCTAATATTCCGGCTTGCGAAGTGTTCGTTTGGGCGCACGCATATTTCTCGGAGGAGACCGGGGGAGGGGAGGGGGGTTAGCACAGCGAGGAGTATTCACTCCAAGGCAATCACGTTTATTTAAAAGTCGATAACAAGAAAGTTATTTCGGATGCTACATTTAACGCAACTGAATGAACGTCATTTATTCACTTGCGTACTTCCCCCCCCCCCCCAGCAGGTCATTGATTTGACTTGCAGCCGTGTTATTTTAGTAAGTTATACATCACGGAGGAACAGCCTGGGAAAGTTCTTGCTAGGAATCGACATGGTTTGAGATCACCGATGAAGTGCCTTAATAATTAATAACATGATTGATCTGTGCGCGCATTTCGATCCGGCAGATGCTCCGCGGCTGCACGGAGGTGTGCCTCGGTACGCGGGCGTGCCTTTCGGATCCCCTCCCTCTACCTGAAGAGAGCGCACCTGGATCCAGCGAGACGGAAGTAGCCTGTAATCACCGTGCCGATCCCCGGCTGAAATGTCACAATTCCGGCCTGAGTGTAGGGGATCGTGTGCGATTGATAAACTGCTTCCCCCGAGCGTCTGACATGATGCCCCCCGGATTCGTCTGGACCTCGTGCTGCTTGCTGGAGTAAGTTACGCTTTATCCGGGAAAGGAGATCAAACGTAACTGGTATTAACAACTACTTTTATATTTCTGTCAATACAATGTGAGTGACTGTCACCGATCGTGAACAGTGACGTGCGTCTTAGAGCCTTAGGGTGTTGTGTAACATGCAGAAGAGATTTTATAGTTCGGTACTTTAATTGAATTTATATACTTGCATTTAATTTAAGTTTTTTAATATATTATGCTTACAGCTCATATACTTCGATACGTTTGGTAATGCGGTTGTTTTTATGTTCAAACAAAGCTACTAAGTAAGATCCCGTATCGGGTAATTTTTTTATTTAGCCCCCCCACTCGAATCTGTCAAACGGAATATTCTGATGCGCACAATTTCAGAAGTAAGTTTTCTTTGCGAAAACATTAAAGCGGTGCTGTGGCACGCGGATACTTCTTACTCGTTTGAAGAAAGACTTCTTAAAGTCAACGTCACTTACATGGTAACTCCGCGGCTCTGAAATGTATGAAAGGGAAATGTTTTCCTTGTGTGTGTAGCTGGTTAAATGGAAAATTATTTGTTATATGTGTTGCTCAATCGCAGACATGTTCAAATTATACCAGTTACTTAAACATTACTGACCTAATGTATCAGATACCGCGGTATGAAGACATGGCCCATAGGCTAAAAAATTGGATTGTTTTGTTTGTTTGCTTGCATATTTGTTTACTTGCCATAGTTCAAGTAATTTATTGCATATTCTATCTCTTTTTTCCTAGGGTTAATATTCAATGACTCTAAACGCTTCATCTTTGCTCAAGAGTTTCCTCAATTGATAATTAATTTTTGGACGTTGCCCAGGACCATGACTGCTTTTCGTAGATTTATGAGAAGGCGATTGCACCCATGGAAGCTGGCGATAGTGGCCCTTATTTTCATTACATTCCTGTTCCTCATCCAGCGTGAGGTGGTCAGCCAGGGTCCCAAGGAGGAGCCCTGGATGAGGGATTTTGTGGGCAAACGGGATGCCGTTCTGGACATGGTGATGGGGGCGGTCAACAACTTAAGGGACGCTATGCCGAAAATGCAGATAAAAGCTCCGGTCCGCCAGTCGGAAGCAGAAGGAAAACAGACCTGCCTGCCAGGGTATTACACCGCTGCTGAGCTCCGGCCAGTCCTGGAGCGGCCGCCCCAAAACCCCAGCTCCCCGGGGGCTTCCGGAAAGCCCTTTCAGATGGTTGACCTCAGTCTGGCCGAGCAGGAAGAGAAGCGAAGGGGTGAAGAGAAGCACTGCTTCAACCTCTTCGCCAGCGATCGCATCTCACTCAGTCGAGACCTGGGCCCAGACACCCGACCGCCAGAGTATGTTTGCCACGGAATTCCCTCAGTTTTACTCATCGCAGCCACAATAACCCCTTTCAAAATGTACCCACATACAGGATAGTGAGTTGGCAATTGTTATGGTGCTTCAGCCAATGATGGGATCTGATGGGTTGTGAGTCTTTTTCGAGTTGTGGAAAGTTTAGAGTATTTATTTTAAAAATAATTGTTCAGTCGTGCGTTTGGTCTGAATTCTGAAGCGTTATTTCATAGTGAAAAATACCACCATCTAGTGTTATTGAGAGCATTGTGCACGTTTGTGAAGATGGGGTGATTTCCGTGGAGTTATAATTCACTTTTTAGATCAGAAGACCGTAGTTAGGAAGGCGATAACTATACAGGCCCTTTTTGCCTTTATCTGCTTCACAAAAATGTTAAAACCTCAAGATGTTTTTCAAGCTTTTTTTTTCTTTACTGCAGTTCCTGGAGGAAATTTCGCATTGACCACAGACAGTAGAACCTTTCTGTAATTTTTTTAAAACTTCTTTCAACATCACTGACTGAAGAAAAAAATGCTTAACGTTTTGTTTGGCTTATCAAGCAAGTCTGCTCTTGTTCCCCTTTATTTTTATAAGAGGAAATTTGCACTCCATCTGGCTCATCGAAATTTATTAAAGTCAGTGGTCCTGAATTTCAGATGTTGTCCTGGGTAATGACAGCGAGGAAGCATTATGCTCTCCAGACATTTAGTGACATTTCTGCTTTGCCAGTGCCACCTTCCATGGCAGGCTACCAGCTGATGCTCTATGCTGCCCCCTACAGGTGCATTGAACAGGTGTTCAAGCGTTGCCCGCCCCTAATGACCACCAGCGTCATCATCGTATTCCATAACGAGGCTTGGAGCACGCTCCTGAGGACGGTGTACAGTGTGCTTCACACCTCTCCCGCCATATTCCTGAAGGAGATCATCCTGGTGGATGATGCCAGCACCGACGGTAAGGAGAGGGGGTTGGGCTCCTAGGGACCACCCTGCTCTTTGCCTGGAATTCTGGCTGCATGCGGGGAGTCCTCCCCCTCCCCCCCTCCCTTTTGCAGACCTGTGAAAATGTGCAGCTTGTGCTCCCGGAATCTTGAAGGGTTGTATTTGGGGGATTTGAATAGTTTCCTAAGATAAACGCTCTATGGTGGTCCTGGAGCAGAAATGAGAGGCTGCCTGCTCTTTTAAGGGGTCGGGGTGCATGCCGAAGAGGTGGGGCTGACATGAACGAAAGGTGGCCTGTTATACTTGGGGGACAGTCCTCACCTTAAAATTTGGCTTTTAGAATGCCCCCCCCCAAAGTTGGAGAAAGAGTCAGATGCTCTCAGGTTGACAAACCCCAGGGGATAAATGCCAAGTGGCTTATTTGCGATGTCAGTCCCTGCAAAATGGAGCCAGATGGAAAGCTAAGGGGTTTCCACCATGTGACTAACCCCGATTATGGCTGATTATAACTGTGGTCTGTACTACGAAGCGGGGTTACTGGCATATCAGGGTAACTTGTCGGATTTAAGGTTGTCTGGGCAAAATGTAAGTGAACGAATATGAAGTTCATTTGAACTCTGGCACCTTAAATCCGACAACTTACCCCGATAAGCCAGTAACCCCGCTTCGTAGTACAGGCCACTGGCCGTGGGAAGTGCATGTGAGCTGTGACACGGCCCATCGGGGAGGATACAATCTGCATTTGGCTAATGACCTTAATGCTGTCTGCTGCATGTTGAAGCATGTTAATGCCAAATACATGATATCCTATAATGTTATGAATGTCCTTGTAAACCTTACTAAGTTCAGCTGCTGTATATTCATCACTTCAGCATTGTGAAACTCAGATCGCGATTGGCGAGCTTTTATTTCCCAGGCAAATATGGTCAGCGAGGTTATTTTTTATATCCATAGTCGCCATTTGTCTCATGTGAATGCAGTCTAGTCTGTAATTGGGATTCTTGAGGTATTCCTTTGCAGGCTAGGTTCTGTTGAGGCAGTGAGAAGCTCTGTCTTATGAGGAGTTCGTAAACAATAGATGGACATAAGGTGTATGCCAGGAGTACTTTACATAGGGCTGTGAATATCTGTGGGTCTTTTAAGGACTCCTGGGTGAACTGGTTCCTTGAGTTTTCTGCACTGGGAACGCCTGGGTGCTTCTCTGTTTAAGTCCTGATATTAGCTGCAGTTTAATCATCACTTTTGTTCCATGTGTTTGTTTTTGTGCCGGCAGAGATCCTGAAAGATGAGTTGGATGATTATCTGAAGCAGCTGCAGCCTGTCCGGGTGGTACGGCAGCGGGAGAGGAAGGGTCTGATCACGGCCCGCTTGCTGGGAGCCTCGGTCGCCACCGGCGATGTCCTCACTTTCCTTGACGCACACTGTGAGTTGACAGTAATCCGTGTTCAGGCACTGGGGCGGTTTGGAGTGGTGTGTAAAGCAGACTCCTCCTCTCATATCTTGCTGCACTCCTCCCCCACCCATAATAGGGTTTGTTACTGGCTTATCGGGGTAACTTGTCGGATTTAAGCATTCCTCACTCCTCAACGCCCCCAACATGTCCTTCTTACGTCACATTCTCCTGCCGTAACACACATTTGTGTCACTAATCCAACTGTTTGAAAAGCAGTTTTTCAGGTTGCCTTTGTTTATGAAATGCATTTCCTTTCTCAGTCAATTTGGAAAGGTTGAACCGAAATATATTGTGCAGTGCCAGGCCCGTCTCTCGGGAGGAGCCAAACCCAGGGAGAGCGAACTTACTCAAGGCCTCAGTTGAGGCCAGCATGAACCAAGGAATGGAAATCATTATATTAAGTGTATTTCCTGTATTTATTCAGCAGGGGGTAAAATGGACAAAATTCATGGTTCAGTACAAACCTTGGTTTTGGGTGCAATTTCAGTACCTCAGGGAAAATGGAGTTTGTTTTGAAATTATTTTTATTCAAACTGCGAACACAAACACAATTTGGCAAAAGCAATGCGTCTGTCGATGTGTCTGAATAACAAAACCCACGAGAGGCTTTTTTACACCTTGTAAAAATACTTAATTTAAAATATCACAACAAATGAAATTGCATGTTCTTTACTGCAGAGTATCCGATAAACATTGGTTAATTATCGTAATTGTAATTATTATCTTAACCTGGTCTGAATTTCTTGGTAAGAATGCCTTACCTGCTTTGGGGAGACTAACTCACGGCTGTCCCAGGCCTGCTATTGGCATACACACACACACACACACACACACACACTGATGATGTCGTCTCGATTGAGTTTCAAGTTGGATGCATTTCCAGCAACTTAACCGAGTTTGGTATAACAAAGCTGACAAAGTTTTGATTTTATGAACCAGTATCTCTCCAATGCTGGTGCAATTTGTTCGAAAAGCAAAATGTTCCCAAACTGCTGATTTTTTAGAAATGACTGTAGCCAACAGACAGCCACAATTAGCATGTTTTCTGTGTTGAATATTTACTTGTGAATTTAGGCGGAAGCCCATGTCAATAAATGTATTAATTTGTTTCATTTGTAGATACTGAACAAAAAATTATGTATTATATTGTCAAATTGTTCACAATGTACTGTCACAGCCCAACATTTAGTCAGAATGATGTATTCAGATGAAACGTGGTTGTATATGATCAATGAGAAAAAAGAATAAATAAATATAATTAGCCTTTTATTACTTAGGCAAGCTTTCCTTTTGTGTGGGGCCCCCTAGAGGGCGGAGCCAGTGTGGCAGCACCAGTTGGCCCACCCTAATGACGGCTCTTTATTTTTGCTCTTTTGTTGTATTCCATATGTGTCACTTAATATTGTAGTCATGTGACACGATGGCCTTTTAATGTAGCAGCAAAAGCTCTGGAATGTTAGCGTGGTCTGAGCGACTGGGTGAGGATGGTCTCCTTTTATTTGAGCCTTGTTTTTGCTAGGTGAGTGTTTCCATGGGTGGCTGGAGCCTTTGCTGGCCAGGATAGCGGAGAACCACACCGCAGTCGTGAGTCCCGACATCAACACGATCGACCTCAATACTTTTGAGTTCATGAAACCATCACCCTATGGGCAGAGTCACAACCGTGGCAACTTCGACTGGGGTCTATCCTTCGGCTGGGAGGGTCTTCCCGACATCGAGAAGCAGCGCAGGAAGGACGAGACCTACCCAATCAAGTAAGGCTTACCGATGGATGATTATTGAGCAACGTTGACTATTGAAACTGTCTATGAACAAAGTCAAACATATTTCGCCCACTAAGTTGGCACCTTCTTCACATTCGGATCCCTGCTATTCTGTCAGTTACGCTTCTTTTACTCGCACTTCCTAAATTAATGTCTGACAGTTTATTGCTGGAACCTAATCAGTTCCTAACCGGCAAACCCGTCTTCCCTTCACAGAACGCCAACATTTGCCGGGGGACTGTTTTCAATTTCCAAAGATTACTTTTATCATATTGGAAGCTATGATGAAGAAATGGAAATCTGGGGGGGTGAGAACATCGAGATGTCTTTTCGGGTAAGGGGCTCTGCACCCCGTCCGCTTTTGCTGATGGTTGATTTTTACTTGTAGCGTTTTCTAGTTATTTAATGGACGGCATCTTATTCTTCATACCGTCAAGTCAAGGGTCTGGATGGGGTGGGGTACATTCAGTGAGATCGGCGACATCATCAGAAATTTCGTGAATCGGGGGCGCTCTGTAAATATTGTGTGATCGTCAGTGACTGACAAAATGGGAGACAAAGAACAAAAGTGGGGCGTTTAGTTGATTTTAAAAAAATATATATATATTTTTTTCTTTTCATTTTTAATTTGGAAAAATGGGACAAGATCTCTGGCATTCTGTTATTAGGTATTTTGATGCTATTCTGTTATTTTGAAATCTTGGTGGTAAAATTCATTGGGGGGGGAGGTGGGCGTCTCGCGCTCCAAGATTTCAAAATGCCGAATAGCATCAAAAGGCCATACAGATACTGTGGTGTTTTGTAAAAAAAAAAAAGTAGTAAACTGTTCAAAATAGAGCAGTATGTGCAAAACACCATTGTGTACCATATTACTGTAATACTGTCCAGGCCTAATACAACACACATTTCTGTTCTGGTTCAGCTAGAGACCCTGTAGTCTTGCTGCTCACCTCCGTTACCGTACAGCTAGTTGGGAATAGTGACCGTGGTGCCACCTCCCTCCTCAGGTGTGGCAGTGTGGGGGTCAGCTGGAGATCATTCCCTGCAGTGTTGTGGGTCACGTCTTCCGTACCAAGAGCCCCCACACCTTTCCGAAGGGAACCCAAGTGATCGCCCGCAACCAAGTGCGCCTGGCCGAGGTCTGGATGGACGACTACAAGGAGGTCTTTTACCGCAGGAATCCGCAAGCATTTCAGATGTCCAAGGAAGTAGGTGTCTGCTGCGTTCGACTGTCACACTGGCACCTATTACATCCACGTGGTCTGACAAAAAGCCACCTAAAGCATTGATTATCCCATTCGAGTTCTCCAGTAAGCTGTCGAGCCCCTCTCCACCTAGCGTTGGTCCCCTTGCAGATAAAATTGCCCTTTATCCTGAAGGGGTCTCTGCGCCAATCAATACATTTGTCTTGCCCGAGCAGCTACGCCCTGGTGATTATGTCAGCCTTCTGCATGACTGCACTCTGCACGAGTTCTAAGATTGATACAGTATGTGTTCACTTGGACACCATGTAATGTTACTCATTTTATACTCATTTATTTATTTTTTATTGCTTCCCCATACCCACTTTTTAAAGATAAGTAGCAACATAAGTCATGTTTGTGTTGGTAACTAAACTTAGATGCTGTGTAGCAAAGGAGCAGCCACACCTGTCTGTTTAATACTCCGTCGAAGTGAGGCAAACCCCCCAGTTGCCAAACAGGAAATATATCCTGGACGTGGCAGCCTGTTACTCCGTTCCTGGGTTGCTGCTGCGAATGCATCCTCCTGAGTTATTGTTTCACATAAATTATTACATGTTATTCCAGTTATGAGAGCAGTAATAGTCGCTGTAAGTTGTTATTCTTTTTCTGTGCTGTGAGACGGGTACGCTGATCCGGACATCCTCACTTTTAAATGTCATTTTGAATTTTTATTTTTTCAATTTTTTTCCCCTAATGCCAAGTGATTTACTTTTTACAGTGTCTGCCATTAATTTTACCAATATTAAAACTTTTATTTATTTATATATTATTAAAATCCTTTTCCCTGAAGGTCATTCAGTAAATGTAATGTAAAGTAGTCATTTTAACGGATGTACTGACCAAGTGTGTTTGATTCATTCTCTCAGGCCAAATCGCAGCGCTACTGATGCGACTTGTCTGGCTGGTTTTTTTTTTTTTTTTATTGCTTTTTGTGGCCACGAGTCGGCATCTGGATTCGATGACGTGTTATTGTTTCAGCTGATTTATGTAGTTGTGGGAAGGACGTCTTGTTTTATCTGGCCATACGTCTGTTCTGTGTAATGATTGGAATCATTCGGTCATAAGTAGAGTTTTATATATTAACTGGGAGCAATGATCTTAGAGGTTTAAACGTTTTGTAGTTTAGCTAACATGAAGTTGTAACTCTTGTTGGCTGCTTTGTGAGCGTGGTAACAGTGAGATTACAGAAAAAATAAGTTATGGTTAATAATTGTCATGTTGCTATGAAAGCAAGTCAGATCTTTCTCCTAAAGGTACGCATCTGACTAGGTGTTTTTATAGAGCGCCAACCAGTACAAAAGACCTAGATAAAGACCTATAAACAAAAAAATTAAAAAATGCGGGAAAGTTGATTTGTTTAAAAAGTGCTGGTTTGAGGTAAAACATGCATAACACCTCACTCTTAACCTGAAACTGTGGTATTAAACCGTGTCTGGGAAGTGGCAGAACAGCCTTTCCTCCATGTTAAGAGTGGGCAATGTTGTGTGTGTGTGTGTGTGTGTGTGTGTGTGTGTGTGTGTGTGTGTGTTTTTTTTAATGTGGAAAATTTTGCCCTCTCTAACAGACCGGAATTGTTTTCACAGAAATCCTTTGGAGACATCTCCAGGCGTGTGGACCTCCGGCAGCGTCTGCAGTGCAAAAGTTTCTCCTGGTATTTGGAGAACATTTACCCAGAGGTTTTCCTGCCCGATCTCAACCCGCTCAAATTTGGCTCGGTAAGTGGTTTAACTCCACCCCCTTTCCCAACTTTTCCTCAAGATCAGAGTGTCTATTCAGGGTAGTTTTCCTACCGCAGCATCCTCGTCTGGGGATTTAGATTTTACTCATTTATCAGATGCTTTCAATGCGGTTCGCATTAGAGGGAAGGGTGACAGCATATGTACACTCCCTGGGATTTGAACCCGCGACCTTTTCATCGTTAGCACAATGCTTTACTTGTTGAGCTACAGAGGCAGGATATAGTATGGCAAAGAGAGATGTTCTTGCATGTGGTCGCCGTTAAATGGCTAATTTTTACCAGAAACACGTTTTTTCTTCTGTCCCAGGTGAAGAATGTGGGTACCAACCTGTGTCTTGATGCGGGCGAGAACAATGAGGGCGGCAAAAACATCATCATGTACCCCTGTCACGAGCTTGGAGGAAACCAGGTGCACTTCAGCTCTCGTGACAGAAATTTCCAGCTCACCATTCTGGAAAATTCTATTCCCCTCCCTTCAGGAGTAATGTCAAATCCACTTAATTTACCTGCTAGCATATATTGCCAGGTAGAAAATGAAAGCAAGTGGGTTTTTCCCTCCCATCCATCGAAGGAGATGTGGGCTTACTCTTGCATGTATTGTGACATGTGTGTCTTTGTGCCAGTATTTTGAGTACTCAACGCGTCATGAGCTGCGGCACAACATCCAGAAGGAGCTGTGTATGCATGCGACGCAGGCCGACGTGAAACTGCAGGACTGCCAGTACAAGGGACGCGACTCGTTCGTCACAGCTGAACAGAACTGGGAATTTCAGGTGATTCTGCAGCAGGAACCTTTCAGCAGGAACCTTGCAGCAGGAACCTTGCCTCTGTTAATGCAATTCGCATACCAATTGATGTTAATGTGGTAGCAACAATTAGTTCTTAGAATAGCAGCGATTTAGTCAAGTCTGATAGCAGTTGCATGGGTAAACATGCATGTAAAGCTCTGATTTAGGTTGTTAGACGCAGTGTATTTAATAGGAAATGTAGTGGGTTTTTTTTGTTGGAAACTCAGTTTAATAGCAGCCTTTTTTCTTTCTTTCTTAAAGGGCCAGCAGCTTTTTAATCCTGCACTGAAGATGTGCCTTGGTGTCATTCAGAAAAAACCACACATGGCTTCTTGTAACCCCACTGATCAATCCCAACTTTGGATGTTTACCTGAGGATCCGATAATACCTCTGGATAATCGCAGAAAGGGGTTATGGGAGAACTTTTTTGTGATGGGAGATTTATTTTTATTGGGTTTTAATTTATTTTTTTATGTGTGAAATACACAGTGCTGGGTAGTCTTGAATTTTGTGCAGGGAAACCCTGCTTCGACGGGAAGGAGGCACATAAACGTCATTCTGGATGTATCTAATTCGTGTTTTTAGCTGCTTTAGGGTTTCAGGTTCCCCACAAGGACACTTGTTGGTGCTGGAAGTCAGTAATGTAGATATCGGAATATTAGATATTCTGCCGAGTAGATTTTTAGGACCATGCGGTACTCGTATATGCCTTAACTGACCATGGCAGAGGAGTGCAGGGAACAACATCGCTGAAGAAAGACGACTTCGTTAGTATCTTGATCCTTTTTTTTTTTTGATTAGTCGTGATTAAGAGCTACTTTGCCCGCTAGTTTTTACATGTGAAACAGGGAGAGAGAAGGAGTACGTATTCTCAAAATACTGAAGTACCAAAGATATTTTTGAAGGGTTATTTATGAATTGATATTTTTGTAGAATTTGTTAGCCTTGTCATAATTTAGTCACGCAATAATATGTGTATAAAAATGGGTTAAAAATAGACACCTTTTGCCTCTGTGCTTTATAGTCATTTGAAAGCACTCTCCAAAGTGACTTAACGACCTTAAATGTGTCTTCGAGACTGAAGTGATGCAGCCTTGCGCTCGGGGGAACGGTGTTAAACCTTATGAGGGATATGAAAGCGTATATTTTCAGGGATGCACAATTCAAGGAGGGATCAGTAGGGATGGAATCTGGTGGTCCTGGTATATTTTGCATGTTTTGTAACTTCTTTTCTTTCAGATGCATTGTGATGGTGTCAGACTCTCGAAGGCCACTGAATGTACTGATTCATAATCGGCTTCAGATCATAATAACTTGAACACTGAAGTGTCATGTGATGATGCAGGTGTTTTGTCATTCATATCAGAAGATCCTTTAGTGCTGGAGTCGTACTCCAGTTATTAATGATTTAAGCAGTACTAACATATCATGCCAACATTGCGTACTGTATATTTTTTGTATCTTTTAATTTGGTTTAAAATATACCTAACTGGCATATTTAACTTCAATAACTGAGTTCTTAAAATGGTAACAAAGGGTGTATTTCAGCAGTATTAAGTGTATGAAAATGCTTTTATAAAGCATATGGCAAAAGTAAGCTTGTATCTGTAAGTAGAAGTGAAATACATAACATGACCAGATTATGCCCTAGAATTAAGTAAAAAGAAACTCTTAATATCCACATGGATACAATGTCATTTTATTCCTATGAAGAACCTATAGTGTGATATGGGGGGAGGGGGGGGTCATAAACAATGTGGGTCCAACTAATTGCTTTGCCATGGTTGAAATTATTTAATTGGGTTTACTGGTATTGTTTGGTGTTGGATGCTGTATTGCTGGAAAGAGCAGGCCGTTTTTAAAGTGCCTAACTCACTTTCTTGCACACAGTGTTGCTGTCTGTATTATTTTTAGTGTTGTTATCTGTCCACTCATTTGCCAGCTTTTATGTCACTAGATCCCAATTTTTACGAAAACTTCTGGTTTTAAGTGATTGATTGTTTGTGCAACGTTCCTTGTTACCGAATGACTTGATTAAATATCGCAGATCTGATAACCTGAACCTAAAAGGCGTTATGAATATACCTGTGTGTGTTTCTGCGCTGCTTTGCCACTAGTAGCTTATATGTGGCAGTTCGATTTGGCAGGTCTTTATGGACCAGTCCCTGCTAGGAATATACCAAGCCTTGCCGACTTGTAGAGTGATTTCACCCAGAGCCAGTTCCACCCAGCACTTTCCCCTGCTGTATTTATATTATCCTCGTGCGTCCGCTTTTTGCCTGTGACTGAGCGGCTGGTGTTGGACGGTGGCGAATGTGGCAGGATGAGCTGAGAGATGCTCGCATGATACTGACTTCCCTAAAGCTGAGAAGAAGCCGAGACGGCTCAACGTGCCACATCCAGTAATCGCTACAAAACAGCTAAACGTGGGACACATGGAAAGCTGGTCTTTTTCCTCACTTGCAACATCCACATGATTTGAATTCCTCCTGTTTTATATAAACGTATTTTCTGCCCATTGAGGAAGAGCGCGAAAAATGAGAAATGGTGCTGACTCGTGCCCACCTCTTTCCAGGAAGAAGCATGGAAGATTGTTCTCTCTTTTTGCAGTATCACCCATATTAAACCTGCTCGAAGGCCCTGCTGAAACCAGAAGACAGCCTGGACCCTCCCATGTACAACAGTAGGGGGAAAACACCATTTCAAGATGGTATCAGAATTCGATCTGAAGGGGGAAGTTACCCCCTTACTATGGGAGACATGGTACTGTCCACTTCTGGCAAATTTACCAAATCATCTCCGCCACTTTTACGTGCAGTAGGGCCACTTGATTGCACCTTCACTTCTCAACTGAAATCCCCAGGAGATGGAAACGCTGGATTAAGGAGAGGTTACCTACAGAATGTTCCATGTAGCTGCTTGGTCAACAGGAGCAGTACTAGTCAATATACTCTGAATGCTGGTTTATTGTCCGCTGACATGTACCATCTCTTTCTGCAAGTTTAGCTTTAAAGTTCTTCTGGTTAAAATCCAATCCAACAATTTGGGCCAAGGTGAGGAAGCACCATCAATGCTATCCAGGAAAAGTATACAAGCACCCATAGTGACTAGGTTCTTGCGTGCCACCAATCGAAGGTAACCGAGAGTCTGTCTTTCTGGTAGGACTGAAATAGGATTCCCATAAGCAGAGAGCTCCTTAGCCATTCCAAATACTTTCAGTCTTTGCTCTGTCCTTATCGAGCGATTTGATCCACTTTGGCGACAGCTGTTTCAGAAGAATGTGTTAATAAAAGAGAGGTCGCTCCTTTTTGTCAGGTAAAAATGTAATTATGATTCCCAATTGAGCTACGGCACATGAGGGCACCATCCAGTGTTTGTTTTTGGTATAACACCCCTGATATTTTAATCCGTTAAATTTGATTCAACTTTAAGAAAAATGTGAGGAATTTAAGATGGTGTTTTTTTTATTGGGGAAGATAAATAATGGATATTGTAAAAAGGGGCTCGCCAAATATGTTTCATGTTGGGTTTTCCTTATGAAACAGTGTAATATGTCAGGAATTTCTGCCAGCTCCTGGATCCCTAGAGATTTTTCTTGCTGGCTATTTTCCACTTAGATTCTTTTTTTGTGCTCCATGATATTAACTTTTAGGTCACTCTGCTCTCGTTAAATCTTTAAACATTTTTGGGACTTGAATGCTTGAAAGGACTCTTTCTAACAATGAGCCGAACTGAGTAAGTTAAACAAAAATAAACATTTTTATGTCTGCTCTCGGTTTGATGGTATTTTATAGGTGAGAATGTTTCATTCTGGCCCCAATTGGACTGCCATTGGATACTTGCTTGGACAGGTGTTCAAAGAGGCCAGTATATGAATGACGATATTTATCTAACCCTTATAAATCGTTTCACTTTTCAGAAGGTTTCTATGACAGAGCCGTTAAGGTATCCAACCTGTTCCTCTCAATATGCAGCTACAGTTTGCTTTAAACCTGTGGCAGTATATTACACTCCCATCGATTTAACATTAAAAATTGCTAATAAAGTCTGCTTTATATAAGACTGTTTGTATGAAGCATGTGAATACTTCACCATGACATTAGGCAAGGGTAACTTATTTCTAGATAAGAGAGAGAGAGGTGCTGATACATATTAGATAAACCTTTTGTTAATGTAATGACACCTGATAATACGTCATTGTTGTAGAAACCATTGGAGCTGTATGGGAAAAGGGCAAAATCACATATCTGGTGACTCTGAATCATAGCTAAGCTTTGTTGTAGTAAATCTTTTGAAACGAAAGATTTCCAGACAAAAAAAAAACACAGAATTCAGCAAAAAAATTCCAGGATCAGTCTGTAGACTTTAAAAATTCAAATTATTTTAAATTTTCAATATTATGTTAAATTCAAATTAATGGTAAAATTATCCTCGAGCTTATTATTTTGGGCATAAAATCAAAGTTCGGTGTTTCTTGACACAGACTGTGTTGTCGCCCTTAGCTCACAAGTTAACACACAAGCAACGCGCAGTGTGTTTGTCTGTCTTCGAAGAGTAATTCCAATTTGTGAGCGAGAACAACGTGGTCTTCAATTTAACTTTTTCAATTTTACCTTTTCAGGTTTGAGGCGATAATACAGCATGAAAGTTTGAGGTGCACAAGTGATCGGGATTAAACGTAGCTAACATCTGTCAAATGTTAGATTCTGCACCACTAAACGTGAAATGTAACAAATGGAATTCTTTATTTCAAAGTCTCATTGGTGGAAAAACAAAAAGTAAACCACGATATTTTGGCTTTTCACAAGTGATTAAAAACCAAAGCAAATTTATAAAATCTAGCTAAGAATTATTTGTGCAAAAAAAAAAAAAATATATATATATATATATATATATATATACCAATTTTCATTGAAAAGCTGCATTAACAAAACTGGCACATAAAACACAGAGCGTGAAAAAAACTCACTATAAGGAATATTGAAATATTGAAAACGGACCTTTTATCAATACAGACTGTTGCAATAAATCACAATAAATACACATTTCGGCATCATTCATAATAAATACGGGGGGGGGGGGGAATCGTCAATACAGCAGAGCAACACAGTTGGATGCAGCGTCAGTGCGGCTCACGCGCGTTCCAGCGGCACAGCGCGCACCCGAGAGCTCTGTGCCGCTGGAACATTGCCAGAATAAAAGACCAGGGTCCAGTGAGAGTGGGGAGTGGGTTTGACGAACTATAGCGTCGATGGACATCGGACCTTTCCGCAACCCGTTTATTCTTTATCTGTTAGCAAACTCTATTGATTTTGACAACATTTACTGTATGCTTATGCAAAAAGTAATACATCACCTATGGCATGTTACCCGTGACAGGCTGTTCTCACTATTGCTGTCTCCCGAGTCGAATTACCGTTTTAATATTAACATTTCGTTCAATCTGATCTGATGGAGCATTCAACGATTTCCCTTCTGAAATCCGACTATCCATCTACGAAGCTGTTTCGTATCCTGTGACTTCACAAAGGTATGAGATAACCAGGGTGTCATACTCGTTACATACAAATATACTATTACTCGAGGATTGTCAGACTTTGAGTGCTTTCTAAAGTCAATTACGTGTATTTCTACAAAATCCGTTTAAGCGTCAAATTTAATATAGACTATGAATGTATGGCATCATCATATAATATATTCAACTGTCGTTTCATTATCTTATAGGTCGTGATATTTTAAAAATTAGTCGTAATGTAAAAGTATTGAAGTAGAAGCCATTGTAAACATAACAAAGCGAATCCATTGCACTCTTTTGTAAATGCTATTGCACAAGGAATAGATTTTTTTCATTTTAATATAAATACTTTCTCCCATTTACATCTAAAGCTCTCATTGCAAAGAAGCATTTCTAGAACAATATAAAGATCTACAATTGAAAACAAGCATTTCTGATTAGCTTGGCTCCGCCTCCTTTCTGAAATCCTGTATGGCATGACCACAAGTAGCTATTGCATGATCACATGACCACCTTTGCCGCAGGATCTGCTACCAGTCACCCTCATGTTTGTGGTTCTCGTACATCTATAAAACATCACAGTACTGCTTCTGGAAGGAACTAAGGTCTTATACACCAGACCTTTTCAGACAGAATTATTGACAGCATTTTGCGAGCTTTTTTGCACTTACATTCTCAAGTATATAGGCCCGTGCCTTTTAAAAGTTCGGTTAAATCCCACAGGCCAGCTTAATCAACATATCCAATTGAAAACCATAAGGTGCAACACTTCATAAAGATAGTATTAAATGTATATCAAAGTGCTACAATAGGAAATCCCTGTAAGTATAGGATACGCTAATCTTAACCCCCAGAGAAATGTTAAATTTGAGATCATTTCTCCCTCTTCATCAAGTATGCCTTCAGAAAGAAAAGTTTCAAATTAAACCGTTGCTTGCGATCTTAATAAATGCGAATGTGTGTAAAATACACCGATCACTCAATGCAAAAATAAAGTAGCCTACTGATGTCTGTCTATCATTGTTCAAGTATTGGCAATTAAGACATTTACATGGCGACTACCCCTTCTCCGAATTGAATTAAGTCTAAAAAGTGCAAATTCAAATGCGGATTCGATTTACATGAGGCCTATGGACAACTCGGATCAGTTTGTACTTCTGGGAATTGAGCCAAAAGCAGGGGACATTAAACATAAAAAAAATATGTCTTTAAGCCTGGAGTATCATGCATATACAAGAATAAAAAAGCACATATGTAACGACACAAAATACTGCTTGTACACCAAACTGATATAGCTTACAATTTCTGAATAGATTTTTGAACCCCTTTTTGTCAGCTTTGCCATTAATGCTAGACAGATGAAAAATAACATGCTTTTAATTATCAAAACATTTATAATTTTACATACACTTAATAACTCCGTAAATAAACAGCACAGAGTAATTTTTCCCCTACACTCGACATGAACGTATATAAAAGATCTCACTATATCCGATGGAAACTAGAACATTGACCTTGATTTTACAAGTTACTTACATTGCACAGGCCTAAAGCTTATATTTAATGGTCTTTCAGTGTCGTATATTAAATAAAAATTTAACGGAACTTTAAAAACTTAAAAACGGGACTGTTTCACTATAGTCCCTTCATTATAAACTCGATTTGAAATGGACAAAAGTATAAACAATGAAATCATTCCCCTTTTAATTAAAATACAAAATAAAAACCTTAAGCAAAAGCCAAGGTTCTCCTTACACTGCAGTTGTTTAATCTCATAACTACCAATTCATTAAATGGACCATGATGGCTTTAAAAAATTATAATAAAAATGACAAAAAATCCTTAACATGTGAGGTATGTTACACTGGTGCAACCTGGGGGAAACTCTCTACTATTGCTGGGTTCTGTCTGCTGTCTGGTAGAGGTGGGACTTCATTCATGCCACTGGCAACCTCTTTTACCTTCTCAGCCACGAAGCAATTCCCATTGCTGACATAGCGCTCCTGGGTATTATTGTTCAAATAGTTTCGAAACTCCATCTGGGCACGACCTCCTGGCTGCTGGCGATACACCCCACCTGGCCGCACGCCATCCTCATGATCGGGAGAGCGGACAATGACCGTGGAGGTGCCGTTTGCCAAGCCGAAATGATTGGCATAGGGTTCCTCAGGCTGCCCATTGTAGTCTGGGTACTGCTCTGAAGCTGCGTTGAAATTTCCGTTGCCGTTAGTGACCCCGTCTTGGAACGGAGAGACCTCGCCGTAGGACTCGCTGGTGGGGTTGGGTGTCGCACTGATAGACGCAGTGCTTGCGGTCTCCAGCTGATAATACTCTGGTGGAGCGCTGCTAAAATAACAATTGCCATTGGTGTGGTTCTCTTGTACCATTGCACCATCAGAGTAACACAACACAGAGGACAGAGGTACAGCTTCACTGTGGGACCCTGGAGACGTGATCGAGGCGTCCTCAAAACTGTCTGACTTCTCTTCTTCGTCATCCTCTTCTTCGGAGTCGCTGGCAGCCAAGCTCTGAGTGCTGGAGTCGGTGAGGCCACTGCACAAGCTGCTGGCATCATCTTCCTCATCCTCATCCTCTTCCTCCTCCTCATCCTCCTCATCCTCTATGGGCTCGTCCATCTCCTCGGCCGCCTGGAGGTGCATGATCGCAGTCTGAGGAACGGTGTCCGCTAGGGAATATTCTAGACCGTGCTGGGCTGGTACCAGAGCACTGCTGTGCATGTTGGCCTCTCCATGGTAACCGCCGTTAGCGGTTGAGGCCTGTTGCTCCCTGCTCTTCTCCAGCTCCAGCTTCATAATGGTGTGCAGGAAATGAGTCCGTACCCTAATGGGGTTGAACTCGATCCTTCCTGCCGTGTTGCTGCAGCCCTCCTTCGTACAGCCGCACGGAAAAGACATGCGGTCCACCTAGGGCCAAAGACCAAACATCAAAACCTACATGAAACACTCATTCATCAAGCGCATGGACCATAATTCTCCCAATGTAATTAATGATTAAACGACGTGGCCTTCACTCTGATCTCAGCGTGATGGTAAAGGATTAAACGGAGCTTATTAAAGAACAGCTGAAATTATTTCTGCATCGAGAAGTGAAAAACATACATAGCATTATTAATGCGATTCATATAGCAGAGTGAGCTCATGCACTAGTCACAGATTGCAGAGCACATGGATCTCAGCATTGTCCTTGCGAGCAATGCATGATGGGTAGATGTGTGGGCTGCTTGGTAGCAGCAGCCCAACCGGCTCCGTCTACCTGGCACTTGATCCCCGCCATGCTGCAGGCGCACGTCTCCGGGTCGCAGAAGATCCTGCAGTCGCAGCCGCAGTCCTCCCTGGAGACACGGATGGCCCGCAGCTCATGCTTCTCCTCCACGTCGATCTTCTTCACTCCCGAGGCCCTCAGCAGGGCCCGGCGCTTCTTGGTGGTGAGCGGCTGCAGGAAGAAGTACTCGTCCACCTCCGTGTTGTCCAGGTCGATGTCGTCGTCGGAGATGTCGTCCACCGTGAGCACGCTAGCTTCGTCTGACTCCACGGTACCGTTCTTGGTCAGCTGAAGTGGGTGGATTTAGTCCGGTCAGATCCAAAAGAATTCACAGTAACACTTTGCTTGATGAAGCACAAATACTTCATAGTAATTCAGTTACTACAGCAGTACAAATTATGAACAAATATAGTAGGTATTTCAGATAATGAACCATGACGCATCATTTAATAATGAAAAAACTTGACAGCATCACTTGTGTTATTCATTACTTGTTCCTTCACAAAAGTTTGTAGAATTAACAGATAAAGTATCAAATATAGCAACTGCCCAATAAATATTGAATCATGATTCATTAATGATGAATAAGCATGAGATCAGTATGTCACATGCGTTACTCATTTGTTCCTTCAATAGTTCACAATGGTTTACAGAATTAACAGATATATTAACCAATATAGTAACTGCTTGAGATAAAAGATCACGATTCACGACTTATTAATGATGACCGAACGTGAGATCAGTACGGAACTAACACATGTCCTTTGCGGTTAATTATTGCAGAACTGAAAACTAAATACTACATTAGTTGTACCCCCTTAGGTAGAGTGATACCAAATTCGCATACAGACAAAACAACAGCGTAAAAATAACTTTGACAACAACAGTCTGCCTTTAGTTTATGAGATACGAATCACAGTATTGATATGAAAATTGAGACAATGATAGCAGTCATCTATAAACACTGACATGAAATGGGGCTTCCATGTTTTTGTACTTTCAAATCTTGTGTTCCCTACCTTAAGTTTTACAGTGTTCAGCTTCTCCTCCTTCAGGTGGTCACGCAGCATGTCCCGGTGGATCCTCTCCTGCTCCAGGGCGAACTCACCCAGGGTGTACTGGCGCACGCCGCAATGCCGGCTGGACATGCCCAGGGAGCTGCCACCCTGACTGGGCACACTGGTGAAGCCCTGTCTCCGGGTGAAGTAGTACACTGTCACCTTCTCGAAGTGCACGCTCCTGGTCCTCATCCGCTTCTCCCTCTTCAGTATGGAGGCAGCTGGGATCGGCAGAGGAAAGATGCTGGTCGAACTCATCGTCCTCCTACTCTCGCCGTCACTGCGTCATGCCGTCATTTAATATCAACTGGTCTAGGCTAAAATCAGTGTTGCTTACTTAAAAGAAGCCTTAGAAGTCAACAGGTTTGTTGCTTTTTAATCCATTAGTGCATCTTCCAACTGCTTATCCAGTACAAAGACACAGAGAACATGGAGTCAATCCCAGGATGCACAAGATTAAATTTTCTGAACTTCTGGGGGAGGGTGGGTTGTAGATTAGCATCGATTAAACTGTTTTGGTCTGGATCTGGTCCACCAATCGACTGCCCCTGCCCTAGAACCTATGCCAATCCAGGGAATGCTGTGCACACACATTGGGCAATTTAGAGTAACCAGCTACCAATTCTTGGTTGTGTCTTTTGGATTATGGAAAGAACACAGAGTATTACTGTATACTGTGAGTAAACCTGCACAATGCAGAAAGAGCATTACAAATACCATACAGAGAGCTGGGGCGAGATTTGAACCCACAACCAGAGGTGTGTGTAGCTCTGAGTCTCCCCAAAGATTTTAACTGTTGTAATATAGGACAATAGTTGTATGGAAAGAACAAGACTAGTATATTAATTTCACTATCATTCATTTGTTTACAATTATTAAACAGATGCTTTAATCCAAGGCAGTGTAAAATTTATTTGTTTTTTTTTTGGGGAAAAGCAGGGTCAGAGGCCTTGGTCAAGGGTCCAGTGGTATTGTACTCTGCCAACCCTGCTATCTGAACCAGCGACCTTCTGGTCCACCGAGCCACAATTATGGTTAATTAAATTATGTGGCATGTATACCTCCAGGGTTGGGAATTTGAATCCAGCGCTATGTGTGTATGGAGTTTGCCTGCTATTCCAGAGCGCGCACCACTTTCCTCCGGCATGCAGGCTAATTGGCGTCTACAGATCACCCGTGGTGCACGAGAGTATGTGCACTCTGCAATGGACTGGCGCCTCTCCCAGGGTGCACCCTGCATCGCGCACCAGGATTCCCGGGATCGACTCCAGGCTCCCCACCACCCTGTGGTGGATGAGCAGTTATAAAAGATTGATGGACGAATGGATGCATTATAGTGGTTAGAATAATGCACGCAATGTACCATTTGTTTCTAAAAGCATGACTGCTCAATTTAATTGGCTGTCAGCCCTTCCTTGGTCTGACACTGAAATTCTACTCCACAGCTTGATAGCTGCACAAATTGACCTCACTCTCCCTACAACATGGCTATTTGCTTTATGAGTCGATAAAAAAAAATATGAAGACAGCTTCACCCCCCCTTCCCATGAGACCTTTTTGAGAACCTTTTTTTGGACACCCCATATGCAGTGCAAGAGGATATTTGTCATTACAGACACCCCACCTCTCAATGCGCCTAAATGTTACCTTTCAGTAGCATCCTCTTGGGGGGGGCGATAGTTCAAAACAAAATGATCCTGGTTCTAATTTGGATCGTGAGAACTCTGAACAGGTTTTCAATGAGCCTCCCCCTGATGTAGGACAAATTGCCAACCATCTGTTCCAGACAGCTGAAGATGTGCCCCATGCCACAAGGGCGATGTACGTCCCCACAGACACGACGCTCCCGTGAGTCGCCCTGCTGACAGGAACCGCCAGGAGGCTCCAGTAATGGTTCAACTGTGACATCATAACTATTACTGTACCTTTGAAAAACATTAGCAATTCCATCACTAAGTTCACCATCTGTACATTAATATACAAAAGCTTAACAGCTCTGGTGTCATACCCAAGCTTCACTTAGTAGACTTTATATTATAAACTATCCATCCATCCATTTTCCAAACCACTTATCCTACTGGGTCGCGGGGGGTCCGGAGCCTATCCCGGAAGCAATGGGCACGAGGCAGAGAACAACCCAGGATGGGAGGCCAGCCCATCGCAGGTATTAT
This sequence comes from Isichthys henryi, assembly GCA_026776945.1. Taxonomy (NCBI): domain Eukaryota; kingdom Metazoa; phylum Chordata; class Actinopteri; order Osteoglossiformes; family Mormyridae; genus Isichthys; species Isichthys henryi. Next base: position 47,307,279 of record JAODJX010000001.1, read on the forward strand.
AAACTAATATATATATATATGCTAAAGTACATTGATTTTCCATAAGTGATTATCTGATATGGAATAACGGCAAGCCAGGAATGGATTCCAAGAACTTCAGAAGATCCAGTCCCAGGGAAGACTCAGAATGCGATGCCAGTCCATCGCAATTTATAACAAATATCTAAATGCTACAACACATTATATTAGGAAGAAAACATGTTCTGACAGCATCAGAAAACAATTTTAAGGATGGAATCAGATCCCAACAGCATAATTTTAAATCTGAATTTGAAGAGTATGTGCATCTGACTAACAGAAACAATCAAACCACATCCCTTATCCGTCTGCGCCTTGAAATGGTTGAATATTGCGGCCAGAGAAGCGTGATTATTGAGTTATGTATGCATGGGTTCTTGGCCAGGTGCAAAGTTTATAGCATAACATTGGTTTCATTACGTGTCTCCTAAAATCGGAGATGAAAAAAGAGGCACTGCCAAGACAGGCTACTTGGAAAAAAAAAATAAAAATCTGTTCGGCTATATTCACGAGAAACTCTAGAAAACACTTTTTTTTTCCCAGTGTCCACCTACACAACCAGTCTAAGCTTCTGGGAAACGCCTGGCTATACTGAATTGGATTTATATAAAAACAAAAACTGAATCTTCTGCAATGCTTGCAGAAAAACTACGGCGAGGTGAATGACCAGTAAGATTCGAGAGCGTGAAAGCGAGGAATGAAATATCAGTGGGAGGAGCTGTGATCTTTGGAGAAGGGCAAGAATTAACTGGAGGACAGTTGAAACACCGACACTGTTCTCATCTACCCTCTAGTTCGCGTGGGTGCTGAGATACCCTCCTCACCACGATCCCTGCAGGACATGCCAAGGAGTCTGTGGTGCATTCTGGGTGATAGGATGCACTTTGGACAACAAAACCGCGAGCCACTGGGAAGACGGGGAGTGGGGTCGGGAGTCGCCCCCGGGCCACGACCCAAAGATCAAAGCACAGCAGACAGTGACGGGCTGTCTTGTTCGAGCGTGGGAGACGTGACTCTTTTAACCCTGCAGGGACTTCACGGACGCTTCCATTTAATGGGCCGCAGAGGAACAATCGGCTCACTCAGCCGAGGTGCTTCTAGAAAAGTCCGAGGCCTCCTGTTGGCAGAGCACTCGTTTATCGTTATGGGCTGTCGCTTCGCTTGCCGCTGCTCACTCAGGTGTCTCCAAAACAGGAGTCTGTCTCGCAAGATTTCCCACTCCGTATAAACAGGGGGCTTCTCGTAGACTGGGCCCTTATCTCTTTTACCACGCCACTGTGAAAAGCATTCCTTAAATTTCAGCTCTTACCTAATTTATTGATAAAATTAATCTTAAATCGTCTATCGAGTATTTACTGTCAAGCTAGCAAAAACAGTCATGTTACTGAAGGTGTTATTGTTGCTAATGTTTACAGTGAAAAGATAATTCGGTGTTAGCGATTTTGACAAGAACGTGATGCTTGCTAAGCAGGGAGGGAAAAAAATATGGTAGAGGGTGGTGTAACTTACGGGTAAAGTGGCTCGAGGCGGACGGATTGACGCTGTCACCGCTGTCGCCGCTCTCGCTGCTGGAGGCGTCGTCATCGGACTCCCGCGGTGACGAGCAGGGGGAGGAAGCCTCCACCTCCTCAAATTTACGCTTTAGTATGCCGCTCATGGTGGCGAGTCCGCACCTGCCACAGAATAAGGGAGTTCACCAGCGACCCGGCACTGCACCTCCTGCTGGCACCCAAATTTAGCGACATGCTAAAAAATTCCTTATTTATCCCCCCCCCCACAAGTCACCAATAACAGCAGCCCTGTTCGATTTGATGAATTGATGGCACGTTTGGTTATATACTCACTAGGGGAATTTTTATAAAAATCAGTCAAACATTAAAACCTGTCACTGGATTCGGAAACTCTCACCGGAGGTTGTACAACGCGGCCATTCATCTGAGCTGACAACGCGGCAGTGTGTCTCTTGATTGAAAATAACCGTTGACTTAAAAATTAATTACATTTCTCTCCCTGCAGAAGATGGGAGTGGGCTGCCTGAAGACGGTGTGCCTGGAATTTTGATTCCGGGACACACACACACACACGTTAAACACATGCATGCATGCTGACGCCACAGCTGTAGGAACCGGGGGGGCGTAGTAACCCCCAGTATTGAATTTGACTTCATTGCCCCGCCCCTCAATAAACAGACCTTTGCATTTAAATTGCTAAGCTGTGTCCCTCACAATATCAAACTCTGTCCTACGCCCTTGGGTGACACTAGCGATGCAAGAAGAAACATCCACATCGATGTGTAAATAAACTAATTAACCCGGCATGCTGCTGGAGTGGGTTCAGGGCAGAGACGTGGGAAAGCCCGCATCTCAGCCTGCTGACGCGGCGGTAAGTCCCCAGTAAACAGTGCGTGCATTTATAAAAGGGCCGCTCAAAGAGAAGGAGAGAGAGAGATGCAGCGCCCGTTTGATCTGCCTCAGATCCACAGTCCAGATGTTGCGGTGGAGGCAGGTGGTCTCGAGCCAAGCAGCGGGAGCTGGACCTCTCCCGTACGGTGGTATCGCCTCATTAGCAGTGCAACGGATTTAGGACGCGAAGGCCAACACCACCCCCGCCCCAACCGTAGCGTCTGGGCTTTCGGAAATGTTGCGCCTCCGTGGTTCTCCCTATAGTCTTCCCATTTCTATCTGGTAACTGGACCACAGGCGATGCTGGGAAACGGCAATTCTGTCGCATTGATTTGAAAATTCCAATTTAGAATTTAGCGTCAGAAGCCTTAAACAAAAACTACAGGTGCGATAGCAAGAGCCTGTATTCTGCAGAAGCCTTTGGCTGCTTAAGAATCAAAAGCTCAAATCTCATTTTGATAAGTTAAAGGTTAAAAACGGTAGACAGGTAGAGGAATGCTATATTTGAGGCAATACTCTGATGGGCCTCGTTTTAATTCATCAGGATACGAAGGTTTATCTGAAATAAAACTGCGACTAAATTTTGCCCAGGCGTCTAAACAGACGCTGCTGGGATGAAACGGATGCGCCGAGAGGCTTCGGGGGGGGGGGTCTGTGGAGCCTGGATGGCTCTCCTTTGGGTTCCTTTTGAAGCAAATTGGAGGAGGGGGGCAGATGAGGTTTAACTTGTCGGCATCTGGCAAAGCGACTCGATCCCAGACTTCCATTTAGGGGGGTGTTTCTTCAGCCGTAGCCCGGGCGGCTGCGCTATCAGCTGAATGCAGATGCGAGCATTGCTTCAGACTCGGTGCCAGCGGATCGCGTGGGTGGTGGGTGGTGCACACGCCACCCCCCTCACTGCCCAAAAGGGAGTCGGGGGGGGAGGTGTTCTTCTCAACCCATTGTCAGCTAACGGAGTTATCAAGTCTGCCAGGAAACATGGAATCAGCCGTCCAAGGGGAAAAAAATCCACCCTCTTCATTATGTGCTCCCTCCCATCCTAACTGACGGCACAGTCTATATCAAAAAGAAATGTCAAATAAACAAAAGCTAAAGGACAAAAATAGACCCCACAATGCTCCCAGCATAGGATTATACTGGGAAATGAACAGAAACAGAATCACACAGACTAATGTACGGTGTAATACGCTGTGTAACTTACAGTCCTGTTGTTTTCCAAATTTATGCTCCCATTCAAAATTATACCACCGTAATACAAATGCAACCCTGTTTGCCTAAATCTGCCTGGAGTTGTGTGTGTGTGTGTGAGTGTGTGTGTGTGTGTGAACTCCGTTTCCTTTGTCACCCATACATATTGACGCTCTCCTTAACAAAAGCAACTCTCCACTCTTTCCATGGTCTACCTTATGACACACGCTTGAATGACCTCTGCCCCCTGGAAGTGTACACACCTCTTCCAGGATAAACGATGGACAGAGCCAGGGCAAATAAGTTCATCGTCTGGACACACTGCAATTCCATCTCCTTAAAATCATCATAATTAGTTCCCCCCTTGTTGAAAGCCCATTCATGTTCTTAGCCCATAGCAGATGCTTCACCCAGCTTTGATACCCAAAGTGGTTTCCATGGAGATTCTACTACACTTGTACCATTAGTGATTTCATATCTAAAGCTAATTCTATGGCCCACTAAGCACATGCACACCTTTATATCTGAAGCACATCTCAGTGATTGTACTGTGGAGTACTAATGAAAACAAAAGCCCATTATATAATACTAAAGTTTTCATCTAAGCAGCTCTTAAACTGTCATAAGATTCGATAATGGCCGCCACAACTTTATAAGCTATGGTGCTAACTGATGTTTAGATATCGATTCATTTCTCGTGTTGGGTTAAGGGAGGGTTAAGATCTGATGCTTGAGAAAGCAAAGCAAGCACACACACACACACAGGTTTGTGATTATATCTTTGTGGGGACTCTATGGAGTAACCCCTACCCAGCCCGAACCCTAACCATAAGTAACCAAATAAAATACAATAATGAATGGCATTTTTAGTTTTTTGACTGCATTATTCACGGATCTTTGTGGGGACCTGAAAAATGGTTCCCATAACATCAAAATAACATGGTTGTATTATATTGTGGGGGACATTTGGTTCCCACAAAGTAATATAAACATAATCCACACACACACACACACACACATACACACACAAGAATCTGTTTTACTGTTTCTAGGGCCGGGCAGCGAAAATGAGAACCAGCGATAAAATACCTGCTTCCAGAAGATAGAATCTGCCTTCAAACAGTTTTGGAGCTGTGTCTGATTTCTTGGCAGTAAAAAAGCTGTACGACCTACTGCCAGCGGCCCGGGGGGGGGGGGGGGGGGGGGGGGGGGGGGGGGGGGGGGGGGGGGGG
>JAODJX010000001.1:47346172-47363394 GCA_026776945.1 Isichthys henryi
AATTTAAAGACAGTATTTACAAATACCCAATATCTGTCACAGTCTAGCTTATGTAAACCTGACCTAAAAACAAGCTAGGCCCCCCCCCCCCCCCATGGCCAGGAACTTCATAATGTCCCTCTTGAAGAATATGTGGATGTAAATCTATAGCCATCCTCTGAATGCAAGAGACACCATTGAAAGGACAAGCTTTGAAAAGACAACCTTGTCAGCAACTATACACAAATAAGGGCAGAGGAGGAAAGTTCAGGTCCAGAAAGTACAAATCCAGACCCTGATTTTGTTTCAACCAGCCAGTTGAGTGAATGTGACTCTTTAAACTCAACTGGTTGGTTGAAGCAAAATCTTGGTTTGGATTTGTGCCTCCTGAACCTGAACTGCACCTTCGGATACCGGTGTCAGAAGCGGTGGCTTCCTGTAACACCAATATTGTGTGCAGCACTTAGATCATGCAAATATAAGCACACGTTTGTTTATCTGGAATAAGTAAATGATACATCAGATATGATAATGACATTCTTAGTGAGGTTGGCCAACCAATAACCATTCTCAGTACTCATGTTTCTCTGCATTAACTCTTGCTTATTTTGGTTGTTGTGTCACAATGGTAGATTATTTTTAGATGTTCCACTGGCACTTTTGTAGATGTATCAGACGATCTTGTGACCAGAAGAACAGTATATCTATAAATGTACAGCCCATTCCAGCATTTCACAGCATGACTTTCCTTGTCCGCACAAGAACGGTAGTGACAGATTCACTGCAACGAAAGATTTATTTGCTGTTGGTCTTTATCACGTGTGTCTCTGGATTATCAGTGCTTTTCACAGCCTGTCGTTTCACGTAGAGCGGTTTTATTTTTTTGTAATGCTTAGATATTGCCAGGCTTGACGGTGCCTTTAGTTGCACTCTCTCTCTTCGGAGGCTGTAGTCTCTTGCGTCCAGGAGACCGGATGACGGGCAGACAGGCTCATCTCCTCTGCTTCTCCGAAGGCCTGCGTCATGATGTCCACCCCACGAAGTAGCTACAAGTTCAAATCCAACTGGAAACTGGAATGTGAAAACAGCAGTGGTGACAGGTTGATTTGGTCAAAACTGCAAAAAACTGAGCAATGAAACGTTAAACAGAATTTGAACGAATCGTGAGGCAATCGGAAATGAAGAGAATGCATGTTTTTCAGTTGTTACACGTAACTCTTCCTTCATGGGATGAAGACAACATAACAGCACTGTCTGAGAGGGACTAAATGGCACCGTTGGTCCCACAGAGATTTGTAAGCAGCTATAAGCACTAATGTACACACAGGACTGGATAGGGAATACTTGACATTACATTTTCAGTAAGACCTGTAAGATGTTACTGCCTAAGTAGAATGCTATTTTATCAATATTCCATCACATCTTTATTATTAAAAGCTTTCTCACTGTCTTACAAGCCTAGTTTATTGCGAATCATTTTTTATTCATGAATAGATTAATGCAGTCACAGGGCAATATTGTACAATTATGACAATGGACTATCTTGAGCTGTGTTATAGAACATCCGCTGCTTAAAAAGGCCGAATGATTCAGCCGGGATCTTACAGCTGCCGCCCTTTTTGTCGCTTCCATAATTCCACATACTGTAGGTGTCCTTGAATTTCAGTGTTTAATGCTGCTAAATCTATTTGATGCCCAGAGAGCTAATCTAACTTACGTCTGCTTCAGTTCATGGCTTCCAGTTCATGTTCTCCATAGACTTGGAACCATCTCATCTAGAGGCACCTCTGTCGTAGAATGAGAAGCGGTCTGGTTGAGTCATGAATCGCTTATGGTGAACCCCACACCCTCCGCACACACACACACACACACACACACAATCAATCCCTCACACATTTCCTGTGGGCCCAGACTTCAGTTAATAAAACATTCAGCCATACAGAGTATTATCGCTTCTGGGTCTGTTTTCCATATGCAGTTTCTTCATCCATGTATGCTGCTCTTTTCACTGCTAACACGTTCCCTCATTATTTTTATTGTCCTTTCTCAAGTCAATTCAGATCTACTTTCTTTATTACTATATACAATACTGTCATTAGTATTGTCCATGGGGTACCTCCCTGTGTAATTCGACTTTTTTCATATATCACATTGTCCATGTTCATCCGATCTTCTAGTTCCTCCTTATGTTTCTATACCATCTTTACCTTTTACCTTTTATTTTATACCATATTGTATATGTACCCTTTTCATTATGGCCAGTCATTACATGCCAGTCACCCATTTCTTCTTGCCATCTGAGAGCCCATAACTCTTTTCTGTCCAGTATAAAAAAGATTCATATGCTGAGCTGAAGCACCCTGTTTGACAGAAATCAATGTGAGCTCAGCCGTGTCGTTTACATTAAGGAGCACGGCAGCTTTACGGCTTTCGGTGACGCTGACCCCCGACGATCGGCGCTGTGTTGATTATGGAATTCGGGGATGATTATCAGACACGCCGCTGTTTTGCATTTTAATTGAATGGTTATGTGAAAAACCCCAGACCGCCTGCCTACTGCCAGGGAACCAGTGGTGGAATTTAATTAGAATAGAAAAGCACTAAAGTATTCAAATAAATATTTTTCATGCATTTTCCATAATGTGTCGATTATGCAGAAGTTGATGAGCTTGGAGGTTAACCCAGGAAGCACAGGGCACAAGGCAGGGGACGCCCTGGCGTGGATGCTAGTCCATTGCAGGGGACGCCCTGGCGTGGATGCTAGTCCATTGCAGGGGACGCCCTGGCGTGGATGTCAGTCCGTTGCAGGGGACGCCTGAGCCTGGGTGCCAGTCCATTGCAGCGGGCGCCCTGGCGCAGATGCTAGTCCATTGCAGGGCACGCCCTGGCCTGGATGCCAGTCCATTGCAGGCGACACCCTGGCCTGGATGCCAGTCCATTGCAGGGGGCGCCCTGGCCCGGATGTCAGTCCATTGCAGGGGACGCCCTAGCCTGAATGCCAGTCCATTGCAGCGGGTGCCCTGGCCCGGATGTCAGTCCATTGCAGGGGGCACCCTAGCCCAGATGCCAGTCTATTGACGGGAACTCTCGCTACTTAGTGTCACCAGGTTCTCTGACTGTATGTTTTTGTACTTTGGGAGAAACCTGAAGTACCTGGAGGAAACCCACATGACACAAGAAGAACATGCAAAGTTCATGCACACAGAACCAGATCAAGATTTAGATCCCCAGCTCTGGAAGCACTAACCGCTAAACCACCCAAAAAAAACACGCACATCTGCATGTTCACTATTTTCTAGTGCAATAATTATACATTCAACCTTTCTAAACATGCGTCCTCCCATTCATCTTCTAACCGCTCATCCTGGTCAGGGTCACAGGGGCTGCTTTAGCCTACTGCTGGGCACAAGGCCAGGTTACACCCTGGATGTGATGCCAGTTCATTATAGGGACACACAATAACACACACTATCGCCCTCTAGGGGCAATTCAAAGGCACAAGTCAGCTTAACTGCATATCAATGGGAGGAAACTGGAGTACGCAGAGAAAAAGCCACATAATATCTGGAGGACACACAGGAAGAAGAGGCAGCGGTTTAATAAACAGTTTATCGATACTCCCGAAAAAGGATGGCTTTCTTCGACAATTCAAACGATATATATAAAAGACGGCCTAATGGTCCGTAGTAATCCGACAGGACTTAAGCCAAGCTCTGCGTCAAGCTCTGGTCAATCGTCAACGGCAGCAGGAATTAACAGGCTTCCTGGTTCTTTCCTCTGGTGCCTGTCCTTAGAGTGATTAGCGACAGCGCGCTCAGCACTCTGTGTTCAAGGGCGGGGAAGGGGACTTTTCATTTGGGGGGAACCTCAAGGAGGAAGCAGCTCCGGCTTTTGAAAAGCGATTCGAGGGGAGAAGTTTTTGCCTCACCGGATAAACAGGCTAGGCTGCTTTCTGTGAGCGTCAAGTATGATGAAAGCAACTGAAAAGAGATTTGCGTACATAATGCATAAGCCCAGTCAGGGCAACGGAAGCTGGGCTCAGACAGTGGAAACCCGCCTGATAGTAAGATAGCGGGAGAGGGCTCCTTCAGGCCAGGTCCCCTCAGCTGATAGAGAAATACAAATTCAACGCAATCTTGTTTATGGTTATCGTCAAGCAGCTCTTGTTGCCTTGTTATGAACAGAACATTGCTAGGTAACTGCGTACAGATCTGCTATAGAGAAAACAATTTAAGTTGTGCTGGGTGGAGGAGGAATGTTGTCTTGCTTCAGCTATTCCACTATGGCCTCGCTACAACAGAGGTGTGGGTTTGATTGCCACCCTGACTGTGTGTGTGTGTGTGTATGGAATATGTATGTTATCCCTGTATCTCTGTGTGGTATGTTCCCCCTGTATATGTGTGGTGGGGTACATGTGGGGAAAAAAATCAATCCAACCTCAACCAGACCAAATAAATGATATGAAACTACACCCAAACATATACAGACTATGATTTCAAAGGAGACTCAGACAGAGGGTTAGGGATTAGCTTTCATTACTGTAGGCGCTGAGGTTGGGAATGAGTGGAAATTTGCTGTCAGGTTTATGGATTGGAGGGAATCCAATCCATACTGACTGGAATGTCACTGGAAATCGGCATTTTGGGTTGTGTGGTTAAGGCATCGGCTATAAGGCATCTAGTACTTTTTTATAACACTTGATAGGAAAATGGGTATGTATGTCTGTGTGTGTGTGTGCTCCTATATCATATTAGAAAGGCACAAAGAATATTTTAGTCTGGAAATAAAATGGAAATCGTTGGTAAAATATTAATATATGGTTATTAAAGGCTGTCGGATGGATAAATAAGAAATGTAAAATCTGACAAAAATACGCTCTGTCGCAAATTTATTGAAGATTGCAGAAGATGATGCATTGTTTGGATGTTTTAATCCTGCTGAATATGTATATTACACACATCTGTTGTGAAGTGGTGGTATGACAGCACTGGATGGTTCTCAGTCAGGCTACCCAGTCATATGCTAATTTCACGCTTCCTAATAGCTAACTGGTCACTTCTAATCTTGGCTTGCAGACCAGCAGAGAGAACCAGAGGCAGCTGGTTTTAGACGAGAAGGAATTGACCAAGGAGGGAAATTATCTTTTGTTACCTCGTCCTTCCTGGTATGTTTTCCGCATATCACTGAATTTCTTGTCGGTTTGGTTGTATGAACAGTCCTGCTTCTGTTTCTCTTTCATGCTAATAATATCCGTTGTTCTGCACATGTCTCGTTCCAGTTTTTTTGACCTTTGGTCACTAAAAACGACGATAATCTTTATGCTCACAGTTTGTGCTCTGCTTGTTCTACTGATACTGCTTCACAGTTTTTTCAGTGCTTATAGTAAAAAGTGAAACCTAGAAAAAATTCTTTTTCTGCGATTCTTTTTTGCATATTATATAGCAGTTTCTGTTAATATTTTCCTTTCTTTTTACACACACTTAGTATAGTGGTGTTCTTATTTACTGAAGACCACGCTCTCAAACGAGGCACTATAAAAAGTGCCAAAGTCAGCAATAAATAACTGCAAATAACAAACAAAAGAAAATAAGACCAGTGTAGGTAAACAAGCACTGAAAAGGCAGGTGATATGACAAACACCACGCTGTATGATAAGCCCCCTTGTTCATCTGTATAAACAGTCAAAGCCCCAACGACCACATTTCAGTTAGCTTCTGGGGAAACGATGACGCATAGCTTGTGCTTTCACAGCGAGGCTGGTCAACGTGCGAAAGAAGCGCTATTTCCAGCCTGCTTTATATCTCAGACGTGAGAACGGCTGTCGCAGGTTGGGTACGCTGTGAGCTCGCCGCATAGGGTAAAGTCCCCTGCATCCTTTTGCAAATCTCACTTCCCGTGAAATGAAAACAAAAGACAAATTACAGATCTATACCTCGTCTTTTAGGAGGAACAGTCAGATGATGGATCTGCAGATAGCTTAAATAGCTGGGTGGTTTTGACATGTGACGGTTTTTAGCAGTCCTTCTTGGTCATGCTTCAACAACGCCAAAAACAAATCGCGTGTGCATGCAGCACGTTCGCGCGCAACACGGCAGCGCGAGCTGATGTCCAAGTCACATGACCTACCTGGGCACCCACAGAGGGGCTGTCAAGAAGAAAAGCTATGGCGTTTTCCCCTCGAAAAACCCAGCAAATCTCAGCCAAGGAATAAGATCAAAGCTCCACACCATGCCTCTCTGCTTCCCAGAGAATAATTACAGGGGCAGGCAGAGGGCAGTGACCTCAGAGCAGGTGTCGACTTGGAAGAACGAGCCAGTGCTGGAATAATCAGGTTGAAGATCACAAATACCCCAGACACATTGAATGTTTTCTGCAGTGAATATGCTGGTCTTTGTTCACGTCTTTCTCTAGTCAAATAATGGGCATTTTTCTGTTTCTGTGCTCAAGGCTGTACCATGCTAGCTTCTGTGCGACCTTCTGAATTTATATTGTATTGTTTGTTATTAAAATTTTTTGGTATTTATTATTGTATCTAATTATTATTTTGACACCATTAATTTATATCAGATTAAGGGCAGCCTTATTAATTTGTGGTTTTATGCTGCTATTAAATAACAGTAGTTTGATAGCTACACTTTTTCCTAGACAGACTCTGGGGCTTTTGTCCCCCATGACTGAGTGAGTTTCCTCCCATTGGCCAAAAGCGCAAACTACAGCGAATCAGCACCTGAATTGCCACAGATGTCTGGTCCTGTGAGCATGTGCTGGTGTCCTGTCCCCCCCCCCCACTTCATGCTCACCATCACCCCCCTAGTGGGTAAGTGGTAATGAAAGCTGGGTGGATAATAGACATATGGATTACAGTTAATATGATTACACCACAGTAGCTTTCATCTGATGAATGCATACATTAAAACTGTTTCACACTATTCCCTGTTATTAGGGATTACAACTAGGAATAATGAGCTTGTGTTAGTTATAGTGAAGTAAAACACTTAGTAATGTTTATAGCAATTTAATAGTAATCAGAACTGGAAATTTCAATCCTAAATCAATCGTTCATTCATCTATGTATGGATCTCTGACCTGTGGGGAAGCATATACAGTTTAAACTGCACTATTCTCCCGAAAAGACAGATACACATGAGTTACTTTTTAAAATAAAAGATCTCTCAAGGCTGTACCATGCTAGCTGAAGAGAGGGCTGGATGCACAAACCCACCTTGCACTTCCTTCCAGGGATTCTTAACAATATATAGCTCAGAGTTTGGAACGTCTGCTTGTAATCATCAGTACAAAGTAGCTATCAGTGGATTGCTCATACCAGCCGTGTGAGGCACCACCAGTCCAAAGGCAGAGTGGTGAAGATAAGCAGCAAAACTTCCTTAGGTTATTCATACATTGTTAGATGTATAATGATCTGTAGACCACTGATAGGTACAAAGTGTCATTAATGAAGTGGATACATGATTGACGTCCTGTCTGGCGTGTCCCTAGCCTGGTACACTGTGCTTCATGGATAGGCTCCAGGCCCCTTAAGATCTTGATTATGGAGGATGGATATATATATATATATATATATATATATATATATATAATGGGTGAATGGAGTTGTGACGAATCATTTTGCAATTTTTTGGGGGGGTTAAATTTTTAATAAACATAGGATTTTTTTAAATTAAGGTAATAATGTTATTATTATTATTTATTTATTTTTGTTCAATTTAACATTCAATTGCAAGAGAAAGGGCCTTCAAAAAGAAGGAGAAGACCATGAATATGGAGTTTATGCGTCTAGCGCGAATTAATTTTTCATTTCTGTCAAATCAATGTTTCACATATCTGTGCATCAGTCGACCATCCATAAAATTGTTCAAAATCTTTCGCAACGAGAACATATTCTGAATGTTTCGCTGAGGACAAATAAACACTACAGTGTTTTGGGCGATTTCAGCTATGTGTGGCGTAGTGTAGAAAGGAGTAGAAGGTGATCAGGGTCCTGGTGAGCCCAGAGTCAGGGAATGGGGCTAAGGACAAGTAAATGGGATTAAGGACGGGAAACCAGACTGAGGACGGGGAACGGGGCAAAGGGCAGGGAATGGGACTAAGGTCAGTAAAGGGGGCTAAAGACAGGGAATGGTGCTAATCACAGGCAAGGGGGCTAAGGACAGGGAATGGGACTAAGGACAGGAAAGGGGACTAAAGACAGGGAACGGGACTAAGGACAGGGAACGGGACTAAGGACAGGGAAGGGGACTAAGGACAGGAAAGGGGACTAAGGACAGGGAACGGGACTAAGAACGGGGAACGGGACTAAGGACAGGGAACGGGACTAAGAACGGGGAATGGGACTAAGGACAGGGAACGGGACTAAGAACGGGGAACGGGACTAAGGTCAGGAAAGGGGGCTAAAGACAGGGAACGGTGCTAATCACAGGCAAGGGGGCTAAGGACAGGGAACGGGACTAAGGACAGGAAAGGGGACTAAGGACAGGGAACGGGACTAAGAATGGGGAATGGGACTAAGGACAGGGAACGGGACTAAGAACGGGGAATGGGACTAAGGACAGGGAACGGGATTAAGAACGGGGAATGGGACTAAGGACAGGGAACGAGACTAAGGACAGGAAAGGGGACTAAAGACAGGGAACAGGACTAAGGACAGGGAACGGGACTAAGAATGGGGAATGGGACTAAGGACAGGGAAGGGGACTAAGGACAGGAAAGGGGACTAAGGACAGGGAATGGGACTAAGGACAGGGAACGGGACTAAGAACGGGGAATGGGACTAAGGACAGGGAACAGGACTAAGAACGGGGAATGGGACTAAGGACAGGGAACGGGACTAAGAACGGAGAATGGGACTAAGGACAGGGAACGGGACTAAGGACAGGGAACGGGACTAAGAACGGGGAATGGGACTAAGGACAGGGAACGGGGCAAAGGACACTGTCCAACAAAAGAAAGACACACAAATTTAGGGCAATTTGGAGACACCAGTTTTGATAGTGGGAGGTTTCTAAAGTACCTTCAAACATATATGCAAAGGGGACACTTAGTTCATGCTCCAGAATCACACCCATAGCACTGGGACTTAGCAAACCAACAGATAATTCAATATCCCCTAACAGACCTTTCATTTTTCTGGTGCTCTTTCGGCCGAAACCTAAAAAGAGCACAGAGGTTTTCTGTAGTTTGACAGCGGCGTGGTCGAGATCTTTAGGGAAGGGATTTTGTCGAACAGCGAAGAAAGATTCTCAGATTCTTCAGTCTGAATAAATGAAACGCCCACTCAGATGGAGTAGATCATATCGTTACTTCATTTAGTTAAAGGAAGAGACGGATTATAATGATTTATGGATTTAATAACAGAAGACAACGCACACAGAGATACGAAAGTGCTTATAAAGGTATGAGTCAGAGTGAAGTGTGAACTGTCCCTTTAAGATCACAGTGCTGCTCTGAGGCGTATTTGAAGCAGGCAAAGAAGCGTTTGGGGAAAGTCAAGGCAAAACGATAATTTGGTCCAGTGGGAATTTATTCCCGATAAAAAAGAAAAAGATATTTCTTATATTTAATGCTTTATTTCACAGTCTGTTTGTTGAGAATAAACTAGTTTGCCAAGAGCTCATCAGATATATATATATTTTTCAAATAACAAACAAATTACTCCTCCCTGAATTGGTTCAAGTGGTCACAGCTTTGGTCGTGTCATTTCCTGTCAGCTACTGGGGGCCCCCTAGTGGTGGGACTAGATCCCCTCACGTGCAGGAGAGGATTTAATCAGCCAGGGTGTTTCTCTTAACTGCTGCATGAAATAACATTGAAATAATAGTCAGACATTCTTTGTACTTAAAAAGAAAGTTTCGAAGAAACAAAAAGCAATTGAATATAGAGTCTATTTATGTTTATATACTGTGTAGTAAAGTTAAGTAAGAAAACTATTTGTATAGTACTTCAAAAATCAATTATGACTTTTTACACAAAAAGTAAGAGTAAAAACAATCAAGGCAGCTTCTGTTCTGCCTCACCTGCTATTACAGAAGTGGTGTGTAATCTCGTCAGTGTAACAGTTGCTTGTTCAATATGATGTTTTCCTGTCAGGCGGCAGGCCGACACTGATTATACGATTTGTAGCCACATGCATTTCTGCTTTGCCACCTGCCAAACTGTCAGGAAGCTGTCAAAAAGCCCCCCCCCCCCCCAAGACCACTACAGGTGCTTCCTTGTGTGATGACTTTTCACCTCTACTTTCGCCCCGACAGCAGGAAGTGAAGCCTCACCAAGTCGCGCACCCATCCACGTCCAGACGAGCCGGTGTCGGACAGTCCAATCGACTCTTCAAGGACCCGAAGGACCTTCTGTCACCAGCCGAGAGGATGTCCTCTAAGCAGACCCCAGACCTCGATCAATGTAAGCCACTCCAACAGCATCTCAATTTCATTTCAGACATCGTATACCATTTAATTGTTTTGTTCTGCTGCAGATATCACATAGAGCATTCTATAGACTTCTGTGCTTGTGGGTCTTCAGATAAGTTAAAATGAAAATGTTACATTGTTACTGGCATGACGGTGTTTAATATGCAAATATGTTTGAGATTAATTTGGGTTTCAATATTATTTAAGTATGAAATTTACAGCAGAACGATTGACCAAACATTTGATTATGAATAATATTTTTCTAATGGAAAATCACACAACTTTTATTTACCTTACATTTTTATATCTCTCTACATATATATTTCTTCTGTATATTGTCAGAAAAAACACTTGAATGGTACATGGCTTGACCATGCATTCTCTCAGTGAATGTTTACAAAGTTTCATTCCCTGCGTATATGTATTTAGTTCTATGTGTTATTTCTGCCTTGCTGACCTTATCCAGGATGATGACAGGGTCACATGGGCATAGGCTGAGAGGCCCCCTTCAGTGCAACGGCAAGTAAAGTGATGACGGCTGACAATTTCCAGTGACCGGGAGGCACACTGGTTCAGATCAGTGCTTTTCAGCCTCTTTTCCACATTGATACTGCCGAGATCAGCGACAGCCAGCTAATTTCAAAGGGTCTCTCAAACCACACTTTCAGCAGCGCTGCTGAGGAAAGAAAAACACTCTCAGCTGCATATGATGAAGGCAATCTTGGAGAGGATGTGACAGGTCAGATATGCAATGTCGCTCACGTCAGGCTGAGTTTAATTGACCTTTTCTGACATCCTTTTGTGATTTATGACATCATAAGAATGACACGAGCTCACTAGGTATATTTGCAGAGAGGCTGGCTGTTAAATAAAGGCACTGGGCAGAGATGCAAAACTCCAGTGAGTTCAGCTCCCCTCCAGACCAGTTCATTTCGGCCTGCCTGTTTACCCCCTCCCACTGGCAGTCCATTGACCCTCTGGATGGTCCCTGCCCCCCCCCCCCCCATGGTCCTGGGGCATGTTTTTATAGAACACACCTGTGGGTGAGTGACGACTCGTCCAACTTCAGAATCAACAGTCCCTTCCCAAACTGATATTGGACCTGCTCTGCATTTCACTGTCCTCTTGGGGGATAATTTACCGTTGCTCTCGTTTCACATTCAAGCTACAGTATGATCTCTACAATCTAATGCTGTGAACTGGCTATCGAGACCTAAACTTAGTCTACAAAGCTTGATACACTGGACTCCAAGGGGTATTTGAGTTAGATTAAAAAAGTATATTTTACATTCAATAGTTAATAACCATTTTTTTTTCTCACTACTCAAGAAGTTAGCAGCAATACTGTCCAGCAATGCAGAATGAGGACCTCAAATTATGACAGAATTTTAATGTCCCCGTAACCCTGACCAGGAATGCCATATTTAACACCTAGCGAGTTATCATCACCTCACACATCTCTCAGTGTGCAATAATTAGTATTTGTTTCAGACGTGGCAGTAAAGGGCAGGTGAGCTGTCGAGATTTAATGGACAGCTCTTAGTTGTTAGCATTAAAAGGCTCGGGGTGGAAGAACCAAAAATTAATCATCGGATTTCCGAAATACAATAATGAGAAACAGGAAGGAAACACTCCGTGATATCACCAAACCATTTACATTACATTTATTAAAAAAACTGAATTAAAAAATGCAGCTCTATTGAACAAAGGCTTTTGTAATCATACACTTGAGTTACATTTGGCATGAAACGCAAAACCACAAGGTTATTAAAGTTAATGCATATTTCATCCAGCTTTTAATTACTTTACTCAGTCTTTTCATACCAGTTGCTGTGCTTGTACTGGGTTGTAATTGGTTAAGAACTGAGAGGCACAAGTTGACATCAAAAAGGTTGGTGTGATTCTCATTCCTGCAGGATGTATCTGGGAAGCTTAAATCAGTGGCAGAAAAGATATATTTCACAATATCCCATTATATGTCATATCGTGAGTTATATCATATAAATCATTATAATTTTCAACCTTACATAATTAATAAGTCATTGGCCAAATATTCCTTCTCTTCATTTTCTTTTGTTTATAAATAGAATCTCCCCCCAAAGTGCAACTTTAAGCATCAATATGAGCTCAGGAATAAGTCATGTTAACGTTTTAAAATGTACATTTTATGCCAGTTCGCTGATTATCATTTTGATATCTGTGTCTTGCAGTGGTGCAGGTTTAAGGGAGATATAATTGGCGTTTAATTGTGATCAGTTTATACCAGCTCATTGTCTAAAGGAGCCTAATTGTTTAATTGTAGTTATAATTCTTGCAGCTGTGGTTCTAGCATGATTGCAGATTTGCTGCTGAGGAGCCAGACTGTACCAGATGTTTTAAGTAGCATTAAGGTAATACCACTTCAGACAAGCTAGCTCACGCTATGCTAAATTCATGATATGCTCAATTTTAGCACCGTTGCACGTTGCTTTTATTTGAAGCAGGATAGCACTGCAGCGACTGGTAATGGCGTTTGGATCTGATGGTCGAGGTTGAGTCTTTCACAGCATAGGCAATGCGATCTTCACGTCCGTTACCAGAAGATGAACCCAAACCACATTGCTGCTTCCTGACCATGGTGGTTACCCAGGGTTTCTGCATACAAACAGAAGACTTTTTTTGATGCGTCCCAGAACCTGAGGGTCTCGATGTTGGTAGATGAACCCAAGCTTAAAGAATCTGTCTCCAGCATGACGAGCTTGTTATTCTCCTGCAGTGGGAAATGCCTCTTCTGTGGCTGCGTGATCCTGCTTTGCTGGGCTCGCGGTTGGTGATATGGGGAAGGCTCAGTGTTCTGTAGGAGTTTCTGCTTAAGTGCCGTGGAGACAGAGAGAGACAGAGAGAAACAGAGAGAAACAGAGAGGGACAGGCCTGACAGACATGCTCTGCGGATAATGCACGCTTTGCTCAAAAGTTTCGCTTTCATTATTTCTGTGGGCTCAATAGCAAAGGGCCCAGTCTGTAAAAACAAGACCAGAAGCACATAGGAATAGCAGTATTTTAGGTTATTTAAATTTAGTGCCCATGGCTAAATGATTAGAGACAGGCCTCTAAAAATAAGCCTGTCACATAACACCTACAGTATATGGATATTATAAAAATTTATACACGTCTTGACTGGAAAGTTGAGGTCCACATATGCTGGTGTGCTTTTCTCCCAGCATTCCCATAATTCCTTCTGGCATGAGCGTATGACGTCTAGCCACCCGGCTTGGTTACAAGCGACGGATCCTATCGGAGGCTTCTAAAAAGGAGTTGTGTTTGTCCCAGTATCATGTATAAAATGGGGAGGGTAGGGGACGGTTGGGGTATGGGTTACACACGTGACGGACAGCGTTGCCGTGGCTCATGGACATCCAGTCTGGAGCCTGGGTAGATACCTCTGCCAGCCAGGCGCCGATCCCCCCCCCCCCCCCCCACCAAGCATTACATCACAGGCCCCCATGTGCACAACTGCGCGGGAACATGCATAACGGCATGTCATGCAGATCCAATGGAGTCGCTTTATTTGTTACGTTAGTTTCTGCACATCAGCTTCAAATAGTGTCTGGCATCTTTGTCCTGAGTGACTGTTTTTACTGTGGTCCCAAGGGAAATAACCAGCGTATTATTAAATGAACTTCGAACTAAATGCAAATATTTTGTGTTCATTGTCTCATACGTAATTTTTAAAACCGTCCGACAACCCCGACCAGGATAAGTTGTTGAAAGATGGATTGATGGATGGATGGATGGTTGGTTTGGTGGATGGATGGATGGATGGATTGTTAAAATAAATATTTTATGTTCCTCACAGACAAATACATATATGTGTACATGTATATAGTATATGTATATGGATATGTATGTATACACACAGCAGGGAAAATCCCAGAATCCATTTTTCCGGAAGTTACAGCAAGTAAATTTATGTGATCTGACGTTAACCTTCATCTTCTAAAAAAAGCCCCAGGTCCATCTTTCTTGGGGGCCAGAGTGGTGGGGGCATGGGGGCCCTAAAATAAAAATCAGCTGTCTCTGTCTGCTTAACAGACCGAAGCAGAGGCTGGTTGCTGGCACTGCTCTCTGTCAAACAGGGGGATACTCGCTTGCTTGGCCGGCAGGTAAAGAAGCACCACGGGATTTTCAGACCTTTTATTGGGTCGACTGAACAGCGCTTCACTAGATCTGTAAAGACCTGGTAAGTATTAGCGATGCGTACAAACCACTTACGCCTGCTCAAATAAACAATACATCTGTCCCACTTATCAATAGTGAAATTATCCCTCTATATAATGCTCATTTTACTCCTTTGGGGGAATGTTTTAAGATTATTTTAATAAATTATATGTAATTAAATTAGTATCGAAATTCAATTATTTCCAGTTAAGTTGTATATTTCATCATTCATACTTAGAGTCTTAATTACATTTCTTAATGATGACACAGTGAGCCGACTTGCGATAATAATTCATTGCGTAAACCTTGTCTTCCATAATTTTCTTAAAAAATTATCGAATGATTAGTTTGTTTGCACCTGTTAACCGTTTTTGCTGATTTGCGTGTTTAGTCATGTATTTTAACCTGCCGTAAAGGCTTCCTCTCTAGTGGATGTGGTTTACATGCGGGCGAGCTCTGCCTAGCTGGAGATGAGTGGCTGCTCTCACGTTCTGCTTCCCTTCCGTGCTCGTCCCCTCAGAGTAGGCCCCTTCGCGAGAGATTACGACAGCTCGACATCCGATAAACGTTTTTTGGAAAATCGTCGACATGCTGAGTTACCGACAGCTTGTTACCATAGGTCTGTCCGCATGTTAAGTAATGGTGAACGTGGTATCGGTCTGCGACACCGTGTTTAGACACTGACTGGTGGAGACGCAAATTAATTATGTTTATCGATGAGGGTTACTATATATTTTTTGCCACAAAAGCACCACGGAGATCACTGAAGCATTAATATATGCCGAGGCCCATATTTCTGGCGTACATCTCTACTTCCTCCTCAGAAACATGACCCTCTGCTACTAGGGATATAAAATGCTCTTGATTTATTTTTTAAGGAACACGTTAACTCCTGACTTATCCTGATACGTGAGCTCCTGACTCACCCTGTCCAGTCCAAAGATATCTGCGACATTTCTTGGCATCAGAACGTCAAGACCCTTGATATTTAATTTAATTTTTTTCGTTCCTGCCCACCCATTGAGAGAAGAATTTTCCTCATTGTCCTGCAGCTAAAGGGTAAAATTTCGCATTACCTCAGGTCCTAAAAATCTTTGAGTATTTATGGGTTGGAGTAGTTAAAAGCCGGTTTATTTTGAGATTGTTGCTGTGCTAGTCAGTCATTCCCTCTTGACAGGGTGATAGACTTACACTAACATACCCGCCATAGTTTAAGAATCTAAAGTTGGGGGAGTTAGGGGAACATTGTTTCATCACTTAGTCTGGTAGCACTGGTCTTCTGTCAGGAAACATGTGACGGCTGAGCACAATGATATTTACAGCAAGAGGGAACGTTTTTAGTTTTAATGTCATGCTTTAAACCACGCATCACAATGCAATGCTCTCCGTGGGCTGGAAATAGCAGGCGAGCGTGATTTCAGTGGAGAGCAAGAAGGTAAACGAGTGAAATATTCTTCCCGTTTTACCCCAACTGCTGCCAGAGTTTTCAGCGGGTCCCTGTAGGTCAGCTCTGTCTGCTTCATTAGTTCAAATGATTGTTGCGGTTTCAATGGAAATTGCACTCAACATATGACGAGCATAATTCAACTGCATTAGCTGCTATGCAGAAAAACCATGGATCTCTCTGTGTTTAATTTCATGTTCTTTTCTACCCGGATCTGAAAAGCCTGAAGTATATTTATTCATCAGAAGGCAAATTAAATATCATTAAGCCAGAACCTTGGTTCTCAGTGTCACATTTCTGTCTGCAGAAATGAAATATCGTCAGACGCATTCAGCTACCAGCTGCCTTGTTTTTAAGTATCTTCGTAAATGACTTTTCGTGGGTTCTGTCCTATATGGGAGAATCTCATTTGCCTAATGCTAGAGCCGCGTATTGAATCTGATAAATACCGAGGATGTGCCATGCGTCATGCCGATTAAACAGGAAAGGAAAATGACATTTCATGTGACCTTGGTGCTAATAATTAGTGTGTTATAGCTAAACTGAAAATGTTCCTGTTTGGGGTGCTGCCCATTATAGTTGTACTGTATTGGTTGTGCTGGGTAAGATGAACCTAATAAACAGTAATATCGTATGGGAATTACTCCAAACACTGTGCTATAATTCGTGCCAGTAAAATTCTCATAATACTGGGAACGCTTTTCGCAACAAAATAACGCAATATTATATAAAGACAAGAAATTGAGAAATATAAAGAATCTTGATATATACATATATAATGCCTATCTTTATGTGCCTGTGTGTGTGTTTGTATACACACACACACACATAAATAAAATTACCACTGCTTTGTGAATAAATTATGGTTATAATACACTGAAGTTTAAGTTCTTTTTTTTGAAGACTGGAGAACTATTCATTCATCAGTTTCGGTGTGTTTAAATGAATGTGCTATAATCTACAATTATCAACAATGCAAACCGTTAAACTGAAAAGGGGTTACATCTTATAGGTGTGCGTGTGTTATATTCTTGAAACACTTTTCCAAGTGTTGAAAATAACCTTTAATAAAAACAGCCAGTGGATTTGTCTTCTAGGGGCGGAATGGTGGTGCAGTGGTTAGCACTGTTGCCTCACACCTCTGGGACCCGGGTTCGAGTCTCCGCCTGGGTCACATGTGT
>JAODJX010000001.1:47363494-47389198 GCA_026776945.1 Isichthys henryi
GCCCATTGCTTCCGGGATAGGCTCCGGACCCCCCGCGACCCAATAGGATAAGCGGTTTGGAAAATGGATGGATGGATTTGTCTTCTGAGTTAATGCCTTTTTAACCATTCTGTTGTGTTGACGGCTTTTATCACGGCCTGGCCAGGTTCTGGGGTGGCTGTGGTTCTTTTCCGTGTGTCACATGGGCCGCATTGGCCAGATGTGTCCTGACACGATGGGACAGGATTGTGCATGCGGGATCGTGGGTGATTTACAGGCGCTAAATAGAAGAGAGGACGGAGAAAATCAGTGTTCTCTTGTACTTAATTGGCTGCCTGTGGGGAGGCTGAAAATGCCTCTCAGCGATGCTATTGGAGACTGGGAGCCTATCCACATAACCCCTGACTGTCCCCGCCGGCAACCCATATACATTCTGTGTCCACTGACTACATATGGTAAGTCAGTGAGTTATGTTACATGCAGTAGTAAGTCACCTTCCAATAATCCTGAGGTATCATGTGAGAGATTAATAGGCTATATTGTGATGTCGATGTAGACAACTATGTGAAAATACAGGCGCTATTTGCTGTAATGTTAGTGGGTGACCTATTAAAGACAGCTTTTGAATTTCACATAAAGCCAACATATGTTCTTCTGGTCCTAAGTATACAAAATCCTTGTACAGTTCACAGCCATAAGGAATTCCTAGCCAAAAGCTTCAGCAGTGATTTCATGCATCCATTCATCTTATGGTCGTGTATCACATTCATGGTTGCAGGGGGCCTAGGTGCCTGTTGGGGGCAGCACAGAGCATAAGGCTGGGATACACCCTGGAAGGGATGCCTGTCCATCACAGTGCATACATGCTACGGTCAGTCAGAGATGCCAATTAGCCTAACTGCATGTCCTTGGACTGCAGGAAACAGACGTACCTGGAGGAGACTGAAAAAAACACACAAACACTCATGCTAAGGTGCTTCCCCTCTGTTTTATTTTGCTCTGGCTTAAAGTAAATTCCTTCATTACTTATTTAACAACAGAATAATATTTTGTCATCACAGACGAAATTTTAATTCATTGAGTTTGCTATTACCACAGTCTTTCTTACTCTCAGCAGTGCTACACTGTTACTTGCCTGGTAGGATTGTGTATATTATTGTGTATATATTGTATGTATTATTTTCAGTAAACTGAAACCCTGTTTTTCATTATGACCCTAAACTGAATAAGAGACATTGAAGATGGATGGATGGATAAAGGGATAGATGGTTGTTTTGATGGATGGATGGATGGTTGTTTGAATGGATGGATGGATGAAGGGATAAATGTTGTTTGGATGGATGGATGAAGGGATAAATGTGTGTTTGGATGGATGGATGGATGAAGGGATAAATGGTTGTTTGGATGGATGGATGAAGGGATACATGTGTGTTTGGATGGATGGATGGATCAAGGGATAAATGGTTGTTTGGATGGATAGATGGATGAAGGGATAAATGGTTGTTTGGATTGATGGATGGATGGATGTAGCCTTGATTTTGAATCTCTTCCTGCACTGGGACTTGTGGGCAGGATATTTGACATTTCTCATTTTCTCTCTGTCGCTGCTCTATACGGACATGGGACTCAGCACGTAGTTAATGGCCGCACATTTTTATTTCAGCTGCTTGCGGCGTCGGCGGCAGCGGGGCGGGGGCTACTGACAAAGCCGTGAGTGGGAGGAGCGGCGCACAGGCGGAGGCCGCTGAGTCCATCCCCCTGAAAGAGCGTCTGGCTATGTACCAGGCGGCCGTCTCCAAGAGCGACACGACTGGCTCCTCCTCCAGCGGCGCGGTAAGAGGCTGGCCCCGCCCATCGGCCCCAGGCTGTCCACACGGGCAGGAAGTCACACGTGCTGTTGGGCAGTCTCTCGTGATGAGCACGTATGCGCAGACGCAGGCACCCACGCACACACACCTACACCACCGCGTGTGTGTCTGTTTAGGCTTGCTGTTGGCGTAGAGATAATGTTTCCCTGGGTCACTTCAATCATATGTCTGAGTGCGAACTCAGCGCCCCACTCAAAACGTCGACTATATATAAAGAATTTCCTACAGCAAGCCATCCGCACGGTGAGGACCTCTGCTCAACGATTAATTCTGGGCATTTCACATGTGCAAAAAACCGTAGCTGTGTCACCTGTTTAAAAATGCATGGAAATAATACCAGTAAAAAATTACTATTATTACAATTTGTTAATGCTGCTTTTTAATGCTGCTCCATGAAATGAATTAAATGTATTACAATGAATATAACACTAGCTGATGTAGTTAAGAATAAAACCTGAGACTGAATGAAAGCTTTAATAAAACAAAAATCCTTATTTTGAAATCCAGCATTAGCCAAATGGAGATGTTAAAAAGTCCAGCTAAATAGTGCAGATTTTAAACTAGAGGCCCGTAGCCAGAAATACATTTTGTGGAAGGTCTGTTCAAATTTTATTATTTTTGAACGTAGCTACATGTCTGTCTTTAACTGTAGATGATTTTGCCATGGAATTTCTGATAACCTTTCGATCCTTATATGTATGAATAGAATATAAAAATATAGAATCTTACCACTGTATTGTTACCTTTATGCTATTAACAGCTGTGTGTTTTTTTGACAGTTACGCCACATCCCAACGGCAATTTAGATGGGGGGAGGGGGGAGTTGATAGTTCGACACACTGAAGGAGATGTGACTCACGCTTATTGAGAGGAAACATACAGTAAAATAGAGCAGGACAGACTGATGCACTGTTTGTGCCCTCTGCAGGATAATTCTGCCAGCTGTCACTTGCCAGAAATCTTTAAGCATCAGAAATCAAGGTGACAGACGTGATGCGGATCCTGGATGAATGCTCATCATGTTAGAGCCTGGCCTAAAATAATAATACATCAGTAAATGAATAACTAAAAACAGCTTGCTTCTGTCCTCCAGGCAGACAAAACAGAGACACTGTAAAATCTGCCCGCTTTTCGGGCTGCGATTCATCCACACTTGACTCGGGAGGTGTTTACGGTAGGCTGCCATGGTGCCGCATACAGAGCAGGTGGTCAGGGGGGGGCGGCCGGTGCTATTTAACGGCGTCAACCTGATCGCCGCAGCATCGAAAGTGACGGGAGGTGCTAATGACTCCTTCATTGCTGTCGTTAGGTCATGGAGGACGCTGAGGCCTGCTCATTGCCGGGGGGGCTAGCCAGCGTTAAGAAGCAATTCGAGAGCCAGGAAATCTCATCTTCTCAGAGTACCGTCACGCAATACCACTTCCAGCACCGATCTGTGCAGGTAAAGAATCAGAAGTTACATTTGGTTAATTTGGGGTCAGTAGCAGAGAAGGTGGGGGGGGGGCAGAAGTGCCACCGCCCCCGGAGCCCCATCTCAGCTGGAGGTCTACTGCAAAATTAACCAAAGGGGTCTGAACCCCACCCCCCGACTGCTACACTTTAACATAAAGCTAAGCAACCCACTTGATTCCATGATCATGAAAATGTTGCAAGAATTTACAGAGGACTGGATCCTCCTGGGGCAAATTTTACAGAGGGGGCCTTTTTTACCGAGGGAATATTGCAAGTGGAATTTGCTGCAATTCATGTTGGGCATCGATGTTGGGTGATCAGTTCTCTTCTCTAAGCTTGTGAGACCTATCAGTTCACAACTGAACTTGCTCTCGGATGTTTCCACTTCTCAATCACCTCAATTCCAGTTAATCTGCTTCAGCAGTGCAGAAATTTGGCAAACTGACTCTTTGGAAAGACAGCATCCTATGATATTTTTTTTTATTCGGCATCCTATGGTGTAGCCATGTTGAAAATAACTAAGCCTATTCCGTATGACCACTCACCATGCTGCCAGGGTTTGTTGCCGAGCATTGCATGGTTGTGTGCATAATCATACACCTGCATCAGTAATGTGAGTGGCTTAATCAGACAGTTATCTAATTAATAGGGATCTCCACGTTCTTTTGGCCATAAACTGTACTGTATGTGACAGTGTGTTTCACGGCACATCGTGTCATATTGCACAAGTTCAGCTTCGCTATTATAAACCAGGCAAACTGTTATTCCATGTACACAGCCTGGATTTGACAGCATAGTCTAAATATACAGAAAAGTATAGATCAGAACAGGTACTACAGAGGCAGCTGATAATAGTACAGTCCCTGCATACATAAATAAACTTTAATTCATACACAGCTGCACACACTTTTAGACACATACAAATGGCACAAACCACAGGAACATGGTCTGCATTCCAGTACTGACTCTTGACAGTGATTGTTGGATTTGCAGTACAATGACACTTACCTTCTGCATGACATTCAGGTAAGATATCCAAGTCACAGTTTTTACTGTGCAATTAGCATTAGTAACTGACTAATAATCAAGTTGTCACGCTTTATTTTCCTTCTCCCCCAACTGTCCCTCTTGGAACGTTAATTCAAGCTGCTCCCGTGACTAACAGAAAGACGCGATTTCCGAGATGAAGCGAAGCCGGCTGCGAGTTGGGTCTTCTAGTATTTTGCCTGTAATCACCCGCCATCTTGTCAAACAGGAAGTGTCTAGCACATCTGAGGTGACAGTGAAGGGCAGCTCCAGAGAGAGTCTCTCATCTGGACAGATGGTGCTTCCTGTTCAGGATGAAAAGGTAACGCTGGACAGAAACGTCTGCGGAGTGGAAAACATCATTAAACATTTAGTGCTAATATTAGCGCCTTTGAGTGCCGTGTGTGTTTTATTCTACTTCGCGGCAGCTAAAATGTGATTAAATTCTTTTCTTTACTCATCCCCAAAGTCACATTATTGGCAGATATAATAAACCATAACTGTAATGCATGCATGTCTAGTTCTAGCTGTGGATTCTAATTAAAAAAGAGTTTATTTTAAAATGCTTTGGGACAGCATGTTCAACTTTATGAAAAATTAGCATAGAATAATGTTATTTTCTGTATTATCAGGGAAAAAACGGATTGAAAAAATAATGCAACATGAAGCTTTCGCACTTACTGTGTTTTATGTATTCAAAACATGCCTGTGTATCCTGTAGAAGAATAAAAAATAAGAAAAACAAAAGAAAATAGGCCTCCTCATCTCCAGAGGCCAGAGACTTGTTTTAGTTCACTTTCCACACTTCCATGCATGGTTTGCCGAGTCTATTCCAGTTTCGTAATTTACCGGTGTATAAAACCAACCGAGCAGCAACTGCGATAATTATACTTCATCTCTGTCTCGTTACAGTTCCACTATGATCAGAGTGCCCAGCAAAGTAATGTGGTCTCCAGTTATGAAAATCATTTTGATGGAAAAGGTGAAGTAGCTTCCCTCTTCTTGTTATGCATCACACACACACACACACACACACGTTTCTTTTCGTATTATTTGTCGATTAGCGGTACGACCAACATTCTCCTATAAGATTTAAACGTGAACGTGAGCACTTTTGTGTATAATTTACATGGTCACTTGCTTTACCCAAACACATTAACCGGAATAATATATGCGCATGTTTTGGGTTCCACTGAAATTCCATCGGAATCCTATCATGAAGTCCAATTAATTTTGTACATTAAAGATTAAACGTGATGCAGATACTTAACATAATCGGCTTTAGAACTGTAATTTTGGTTTCACTCGAAATAAATCCATTCCAAATCACGGTGAATTTCTGATGATGAGGGTCATCTTGTTTTTATTCATTAGTGAAGGTCGTCGGAGGTGAGGACATACCGAAGGTATCTACACAGGCTTTAAAGCAGCAATTTGAAAAGCATATTGAGGATGCAACACCAAGCAAGCAAATTAAGGTATCAAAGTTACTATTTTATTAATAACGAGCATTTATCTCTATTAGTATGAAATATCTCAAATGATCCCTCATATGAAAGTTACAAAACAGATAGTGCTTTAAAAAAAATCACACATAATACAATGACAATTAATTACAGGAGTATTTTTCAATTATTAGTGCTTTGAGAGGTCTGCTTTGTCTTCAGAAGAATACAGCCTTTGGCTTTATGTTGAAACTGAGATATAAAAATTATTTACAAGCTCATTCAAGTCATTTTACTGCAACAAGACACACTGTCGTACAACCAAGACATATTGCCTGGTTTCTAAAATAGTCTAAACAAAGTGAATAAACCAGAAAAAAACAGTTATAACTCAATTCAATATAAAACGTAGCAGATTTACATGCATATTTATCAGAGCTATTTACTGTATCTTGGTTTAATTAGCTGCTGTTGTTGCCTTGTGTTTTCCAAACTCAGATTTCAGATTCCTCAGGCTGATTTAAAATACGTTCTTCAGTTTGCTGAACTACACTGTGGATTCATAGAAAAATTACCTTAGTCACACTGATGACCTGTTAATGTATTTATCATAGGTAAGGCTCTTGCATTCCACACATGCAGGAGCAGATTTTTGGGCCGGGTTTGCAGTTGATCTTAGTGGCAAAGAGAAGATTTATTTTATTTGCATGTTACAAATTTGTTGCTGGCGGGATTGAATCCACGCTAATCAAAACAATGGTTATTTTTTCCCGAAAAGATTGATCTTGATTTCAACCAGTTTCAATGGGCCCCGGCTCACGGTGTATCATCTAAAGTATCTACAAGCAAGACATGTGAAACATCGTCCATGACTAGGAAGGTAGAAGAAGCTGTTTCAGCCTCGGCCTCAGCATGTGCTTCCGTCACCTCCTATGAGAGTATGGAGCACTTGCCTCCCCCACCCCCAGACTTGCTGCAGGTTCCACTAGAAACTCAAGGGCAGGACAGTGAACAAGAACTATCTGAGCAACTTTGCCAGGCCAGACAGTCTATAAATAAAGAGCAGTATTCTAAGCAGAGGAACCTGTATGAGCTGAAACGCCTCTACAAGCATATACACCCGGAAGTCCGGAAAAACCTGGAAAGGGATTTTTTCAGTGACGTAACAGAGATTGAGAAGACGCAGCTGGAGAGAGGAGATGAAGTCACTGGAGATGTTCAGCAAGCCAGATATGTTTTTGAGAACTCTGGGAGCAGTCCCATTAAGTCAGTGAGCCCCGAACGAGAATACCTTGAGTGGGATGAGATTCTTAAAGGGGAAGTGCAATCTATGCGCTGGATGTTTGAAAACAAACCCCTAGATTCAATCAAAGATGACACTCCAGATGAAGACAGCAACAAAAGCATTGCTCAGCAGGAAATCATTGCAGGAAGTGATGTGAAATACACAACCTGGATGTTCGAGACACAACCCATTGATGCTCTAGGCACAGACACCCCAGATTCAACTGAGCAAGCTAGCAAGTTAACAGAGTTAGCAAGAGGAGATGTTCGCACGGCAACCTGGCTCTTTGAAACACAACCACTGGATGCACTCAGTAAGATATATCAGGAAGATGATCAAAACACAGAGGTTATTTGCACAAAAGATATAACTGGTGGAGATGTAAAAACTGCCAGGTACTTGTTTGAAACCCAACTCCTGGATTCTCTGGGCCATACTGAGACCATTGATGAGTCCCATTTCCTACAGCTGAAGTCAGAATTGGAAGAGATCAAGGGAGACGTGAAGACATCCACAAAACTGTTTGAGACTGAACCCCTGTGTGTCATTCGGGGAGACTCTGGTCAAATGCTGGAGATCACAAAAGTCCGCCGTGAAGAAACTGAGAAAGGTGATGTCAAGACATCCCGTTGGCTCTTTGAAACTCAGCCTCTGGACATGATAAGCAAAGACCCTGCCCAAGTGAAACTGGTTTGCGGGGTGTCAATAGAGGACAACTCTCAAGGTGGTGTCAACAGAGGTAGGTGGCTTTTTGAGACAAAGACCCTAGACTCTATTAAAGATGAAGATTGGGAAAGTTCAAAGTTGGAAAAAGAAGAGATTATTGGAGCTGATGTCCGAAAGCACTGTTGGACATTTGAAACACAACCAATGGACAGTTTAAAAGATACTTCAAATGCCAGACCAATGTCTGTGGAAGAGGTTGTAGGGGGTGATGTGCAAACAGCTAGACATCTATTTGAAACAGTGCCAATAGATGCTTTGAAGGATAGTCCTGAAGTAGGTAAACTTAAAAAAGTAGTGACATCTGAGGAGGAAAAGGGTGATGTCAGACATCAAAAGTGGGTTTTTGAAAGCCAACCACTTGAAAACATCAGAGAAGAAAAGAAAGAAAGCATAAGAACTGTGAACCTACAAGAACTTGACAGAGGGGATGTTTCAAATTGCAAAGTAATCTTTGAAACAATGGATTTAGGCAAATGTGATGACACTCAGAAAATCCAAGTCGAGGGGGTCACAAGTGGCTCTGTTAAATCAAACAAAGTTCGTTTTGAATCTACACCACTATATGCGATGCAAGACAGTTTTGGTGCTTATCATGAGGTGAGAACTGTGCGGAGGGAGGAGATTGTAAAGGGTGATGTCCGAACCTGCAAATGGATGTTTGAAACACGTCCCATTGATCAGTTTGATGAAAGTATCAGCAAATTACAGATCATTAAAGGTATATCAAAACAGGAAACAGAGTCAGGTGATGTGAAAACAGCTAAATGGCTTTTTGAGACACAGCCACTTGACTCTATTAAATATTTCAGCAATGTAGAAGATGAGGTGACTGAGACGAAGAAGTCAACAGAGACTGTGAAAGGTGATGTCAAAACCTGTAGGTGGCTGTTTGAAACACAGCCAATGGATGCTCTTTATGAAAAGGTTGAGGTAAAGGGTGAAACTGAAACAGAGGCGATTCATAAAGGGGACGTCAAGACGTGCACTTGGCTGTTCGAGACGCAGTCACTTGACACTATCAGGGATGAGTCAGAAACGATCCTAAGAACATGCACCGTAGACCAGGAGGATATTCATGGCAAAGATGTGAGAATGGCCCGGTTCCTCTTTGAGACAGAGAATCTTGAGAACATCAGAGGGGATGACACATCTGCTTTTAAAAGAGTTACTGAGATTGATATTCAGTCTGGAGATGTGTCCAGGATGAAGTACATATTTGAAAACCAGTCCTCTGACATAATGACTTCAACTTCCGAAGAGACACTGAAAAAGCTGAAGACCTTTCAGGCAGAAGACATTCAGAAAGGGAATGTGGTTAACTGCACATGGCTGTTTGAAAATCAACCTATAGATGCTATTAATGAGAGTTCTGAAGAACAAAAGGAAACCCGTATTGTGACAGACATACAAGGAGGTGATGTTAACAAGGGACGTTTCACTTTCGAGACTTTCTCCTTGGATAAAATTCATGCAGAATCATCTGATACAGAGATATCAAAAATGGAGAAAATTATCTGTGATGAGATAGAGAAAGGTGATGTCAAAAACTACACCATGATGTTTGAAACTCAGCCTCTGTATGCCATCCGTGACAAAGAGGGTCATTATCATGAGGTCACCACAGTCACAAAAGAGGAGATCATGAAGGGAGATGTTGTTGGAGCTAGGTGGCTATTTGAAACCAAACCCCTTGATTCGATAAGGGACACAGATGAGGTCTATGTTATTAAATCTGTCACACAGGAAGACATTCAGAAAGGTGATGTAAACTCAGCGAGATGGAGATTTGAAACACAGTCACTCGATAAAATTTCAGAAGAAGCAAAGCTCTTGGTTAGAACTGTGGATGACGTTCAAGGAGGTGATGTTCAAACAAACAAACAACGTTTTGAGTCTGAGGATTTATCGCAAAAATACATCAGAACGGTCAGTGTCAGTGAAATTCAGAAAGGTGACGTGAGAACGGCCACATGGATGTTTGAAACACGCACAATCGATGAGATACATGGTGAAGGCTCGGAGTACGAAGAGATGAAAAAGGTGACAAAAGAAGAGGTACTAAAGGGAGATGTTAAACAGTCGGTGTGGCTTTTTGAAAAGCAGCCCCTTGACAAAATTAAAGAGGTGGATGAATCGCATGTTGCCGTTTCTCGTGAAGAGATTCCGCAAGCAGATGTGAAGACTACGACGTGGCTTTTTGAAACAACCCCGTTTCACGAGTTTAACGAGAGCAGCATGCAAAAGACCGAGATAATTGGTAAAAGCATCCGAGACACTCTGAAGGAGCTGTACTCCCAGAAAATGGTCAAGTCACAAGGAATACTCATAGAAGCGGATGAAATTGGCGATGTCAGAATGGCAAAGTACAACCTCATGAACCAAGAAGCTCCAGAAATTCAAAAGGAGGACATAATTAGAGGGGACCTGAAAAATATAATGATGAATCTACTAAACAGAAGGGAGACAACTGAGAAAACCGTTGTTATAGATAAGGAAGAGAGGGGTGACATAAACACTATAGCGCAACAGCTGTTCAACCAAGACACAGGAATCAATGTGGAAAAAGAAGAAATTATCCGGGGTGATATTCAGGAAGCAATAAGCAACCTGATGAAAGAGGATGAGTCTGCCAAACGAGGTATTCTGATACAGGAAGATGAGAAGGGAGATGTAAGAATGACTATATACTCTCTTCTTAATAAACAAGATACTAGTGTTGGAAAAGAGGATATTATCAAAGGAAATGTTCGAGGTACTATCAACATACTTTTGTCCAACCCGAACAATCCGGAACAATACATGAAGATAAAAGTGGGTGACACCGAAAAGGGAAATGTGAACTTTTACTCCACATGCATAGAGTCTGGGGCCCTGGACTATCTTAAAGAACTCCAAAGTGAGCCAGATGAGAGAAGTAAGATGGAGAAAGAGAAGATCATTGGAGGAGATGTCGAAGGGACAAAACTTATTTTGGAACAAAATCAGTCACAGGTCGAACGGACTGTTGCAGAGGATGATATTGTCCCAGGAGATGTGCACAAGACGGTCAAGGTTTTTACGACTGAACCAGTGATATCACTAGATAACATCCAGAAAGAGGTCATCGTGAAAGGGGACTTGAGAGCAGTCCTGGACTCTCTAACACAGGCTGTAAACCAGAAGATGGAGGTTGAAAAAGAGGAAGTAGTCAAGGGTGACATAAACACCACTCTGAGATCTCTGGAGGAGGCTCAATACCAACTCAAAGAGATTGAAAAACCAGAGATTGTCCCAGGTGACATTAAAGGGGCCCTGCAGAGCCTGGAAAAATCTGCCAACAGCAAAGTTGAGATTGTCATTGAGGATTTAATGCCTGGTGATATCAAAGGAACTTTAAAATCACTGGAAGAAGCTAAACAGGCTGTGAAAGAGGTAGAGAAAGAGGAAATCGTTAAAGGCGATATTCAGATGGCGATGCAGAGCTTACGAGATGCCTCTAATGAGAAGAAGGTCTACCAGCAAGAAGTTAGTGTTCAGGGAGATGTAAAAGGCACTATACAACTGCTGTTAGAACCTCCAGCCCTATGCAAAACACAGCGCAAAGCCAGCACTGAGGGAGACGTGAAGATGTCTATAAAGTCGCTATACGACATGCAGGAACAAAGTCAAATGGAGAAAGAGGAGGCAATCAAAGGAGATGTCCAGGGCACAATAAAAGGCCTATTGAAAGGAAAGCAGCAGAAGAACCTGAACAGTAATATTGACGGTACTAAAGAAGCCAGCGTTTCAATGAAAACCCCATTGCCCCCTCAGCTGGAAGCCCACAAATACTCAGTTGCGACTAAGCTTGAAAGCAAGACAGTGAAAGTCAAAAATCTATGCCAGGCAAATGAACTACGCAGCAGCTCAAACAAGCACACTGGAATAAAGTCAGTGCAAGGCCAGTCCTTAACCAAGGAGGATAATGCTCTTATTTCTCAGACTACAGTGATGGATATCTCTCATACTCCACAAGAGAGAAAAGAACCATCTTTAAAGCCGAAGGCAGCAGTCCCTGGCCCTGGGATTATCAAGAAGAAAAATGTGACAGATCAAGTGACTAATAACATGGTTACAAATGTAAACCAATGTGTGTCACAAGGTAACGTTTCCACAAAGCACAGCAAAGGTGTGAAAACAGTGGTTCTGGATGCTGACGATTCAAGAACCTCAAGTACCTCAGGAATGACACACTTAAACACAGTTAAAAATGAATCACAGACGAAGACCATCACTAAGCCTGTACAGGGTGTTAAAATCAGTAGTCATGTGACAGGAAATACAGCACAAGCTAACATCACAAAAGCTGTGAGCACTGGCAATCAGCTCACGCAAGAGGCAATAGCAACAGGAGTAACAAATGTAATAAAAAATACATCACAGGGTGCCACTGATGCAAGACACCTCCAAGACACCAAAACTACGACACAGGTACAGACAAAAACAGCAGAACACAAAACACTTGTGCAAAAGCATGATATTAAAACCTTGAAGACAGAGTTCCGCAACCTTGACATGAATCGAAAGGGTTTTGTTAAGCCAATAAAGAAGGGCAGAGAAGATGCCCATATGCCGCCTCCACCTCTGCCAACGCCTCCATTGTCAGAGTCTGAATTCCCTCTTCCACCCCCGCCTCCACCAGTGCTGGAATCTGAGGGTAACACGTTTTCTATTCCTCTTTCGTCTGTCTCAAAGCAGGACGCTGACCTGCCCCCACCACCTCCACCACCGCCTGTGGATCTAGATCATTTTCCACCGCCACCACCTCCCCCCCCACCACACATAGCTGGACAAGATTATCTACCCCCACCACCATCGCAGCAAGAGTTGGATTCCATGCCAGGAAAATCACTCCGCTCTCCACTCACAAAGGCTCAACAAATGCCTGTCAAACCAATAAAGGCCCCTTCGTTATATAAGATCCCGAAGCTTGAGGCACCTAAGCAGTTTGGGCAACGACCGATCAACGTGGAGAAAAACCAAGTGACTCCTCCACCACCTTCAACCAAGATATTCCAGATGCCCGCACAGCAGACCATTATAGCGCCTGACCTGTCCACATCCAGCAGAAATATGAAGGAAATAAGGAAACAAGAGGAAACTATAAAAGGAGCTCAGATAGATTCACTGAGAACTGCATCACAAGAAGAAGACTCACCTGGTCCGGTGAAGAAAGTTTATAAGCCTCAGATAAAACTACCACCTCCACCTGTTGAGCCGGTACCTGCGAAGCCTAAAGCATGTGTAAAAAAATTCAAAACTCCACTGATGATTGCAGAGGAAAAGTATCGCAAACAGAGGGAGGAAAGTGAGAAGAACAGAGTTGGTGCAGCTCCGGCTTCTCCAGCAAGTGATAGGGATGTGCAGGCCTTTATTCAGGCTGTATCTGAAGTATCTGCTACAAACAACACAGCTAAGGGAGAAACTGTAAGTAACGATACAACTACGAAAGAAGCAGAAACAATAATCGATAAAATTAAATCGGACACAGTGTCACTCGGTGTGCATGTGCAGGAACCGTCAAGGAGTTTATCAGTCCAACCTTTAATTCCTTCAAGGAGTCGGCCCTCTGCGAGTGAAACTGCATCAGCTGTTTACAAAGAACTTCAGAACGTCGTGAAAGAAAGCAACATTTCTAAACAAACTGTCATGCAAGATTACACTAATCTTCAAATGCAAACTTCAACTTCTCTGAAAACTGATGAAATGAAACAAACCAATGTTTCCGCAAACCGGGAGAGGAATAAAGTTCCTCTCCAACCAACAAAAATCCCAAAAGTTACTCCAAATTTCAAGGTTAAAACAGTGAAGATTCCAAAAATTGATACGATGGAAAATCTGGAGACTGAGAAGAAAGAATCTTCAGCAGAAGCTACTAATAAGCAGCAGTTAAGTCAACAAGGTAAAAAAGCTTCTTCTCAGACGACTCGCGAAATCACCAAAGTTACAGAGAGCTGTGTGCAGGAAAGCACAGAAATTGTCAACGAAGCTGAGAAGCATGTTGTGAAGGCTGCAGCAGTAAAGGACAGCAAGCTGGAAACACAAATGCTGAAGCCCAAGCAGAAATTCAAGAAGGAGAAAACTGTTGTTGTTCCTAAAGAGACCATGTCATGCATGAAAGGAAACCAAGAAAAGGAGGTCAGAAAAATGCAGAAGGCCAAAGCGCAACATGAGGGACATGTTCAAGTCAGTGAAGAAGTGATCGTCGCAGAAAGCAAAGTTCAGCAAAGTTTCCAGCAACAAAGTACAGTTCATGTTCAAAAACAAATGGAGACCTCACTAATGCAAAAAGATGTTACGAGTAAGCCACAGATTCAGGATAAACCACAAATTGAAAATAGACACATTGGTGTTAAGCTAACAGGCAAAACGTCACAAATGGGTGAAACTACATCTTCAGTGGCCAATCAGCAGGCCTCACAAAAATGTGAAGAAATACACAGGTTGCTTTCGCAAATTAATGTTCTACTTGAACCATCTGGGAAAATTGACTCTAAAGCAGTAAGGACTCTCCTCATCAAAATCCCTAGCTGGCTAATAGATCCAGCGGCAAAAAGGAGTTTAGAAGTTAGACCGGATGATAATATCGAGAAGCTGAAAGATATCCTGGTCTACGTAAGATCGGCTGCACAAACGAAAGTTTTGAGTTTAGGGGGAACCATTGCTGCCACGGAAAAGCCTGAAAGTGGATTGGCATCTGAAAAGATAGGTACTGGTGGAGCAATTTCGAAAATAAGTATTGGCTCGTCAAAAATGGAGGCTCGGAAGAAAGTATTGGGAGAAGGAAAGACTTCTCACGAAAGCATGAAGCAAAAGTTCATTGACACAAAGAAAGCTGATTCTAGAGGGGCTTCACCCTTGATCAGAATGCGCTCACCATCACCTACTTATATTACCATAGAATCTACGCGGAGGGCTAGCTCCCCGCAAAGAGTGGGTACTTCACCTCCACCAATGCACAGATCATGCACTCCCCCAGAACCGCCGCCACGGATGTGTGACCCAACAACATCTCAGATCAACAGGGCCAGTCCTTCTCCAACATTCGGCCGATCAGACAAGCTGGCCAAGCTGAAGGACACCACTGCTAAGCTTTCACGGGGGGCATCTCCACCTCCTCTGCCACAACATGCGCAGATAACCGAGAAAAAATCTGAAATTGTAGAGTCGCCATCATCGTTCCATCGGCAGATCAAAATCGAGACGCATGTTGTGGAGACGTCGGAGGTGTCAGAGGCAGCGCTAGAAACTGCATCAGTGAAAGACAAGAAAGAGTTCTTCGAGGAGGCTCAGAAGGCTGAAGTGAACAGAATGTATGTACGCAAGGACCCTATTGAAATCCCAGAGCGCTTAGGTCCAGACACAGAAGAGACAGAAGTCGAAGAAAAAGAAAAAGAGGAGGTCCCATGGGTAAATCTCTCAGGGCTTGTCCACAAATTTGAATCACCAGTACAGAAGGTTTATACAAGAAAAGAGCCTATTCTAATTACAGAGAGACTAGGAAGTGACACTGAAGACACTGATCCCGAAGACGACAAAAAAGGAACTCAAGTGGAACCGGTTCCAACATTCAACATCAAGACCATTAAAACTATGTTTGAGATGGGCGAGCAGAGTTCCTCCGTCAAGGAACAAAAGCATAAACCTGAGAAGCCAGAGTCAGAGATGCGTGAAATCATGACAGATGGTTCAAAGCAGACTAACCCTTGGAGACAGCAGAAGGGCTCATGGCAGACATCTCCCCCACCCACCCAGAAGGAAGTACTGCAATCAGGACTGACCGAACCAATGGGGTTTTCCGGGAGTCAGTCAGTCAGTGAGACATTCTCCAGCATCGATGAGTTTGGTAATAAGATAAGCGGGTCAAGAAGTGCCATGACAGTCTCCCAGCATTCAGAACACATCACCACCCGGTGTGCCCCTCCCACATATGCAGACGTAGTGAAGGGCAAGGTCCCAGGGCTAGATGTCTTGACTGACACCACCCCTGAAGAACTATTGAAGAACTTCCAAAAAACTTGGAATGAAAGCGAGAGTGTCTTCAAGAGCCTGGGCTATAACGTAACAGAACAGAAGACTTCACAGACAGTATCATGCCAGCAAGAGACACTCATGACTGGTAAACTGTGCTGTGGAGCATGAAGAAACTAATAAACAATACCGGTGTGTTCATGCATTTTGCAAAAAAAGTGTGTATTTTTCACCTTAACTAACAAGTCTTGTTTCATTGGAATTTTGAATGGAGGTTCTTCCATTTCTTTTTTTTTCTGGGAGTAGAAAACTTTCACAAAAAGAATTGTAATGATTATGTGTTACATCTATTTTGGGATATAGCAATACTGAATGAAGGAAATTACATCTGTATTGAGCTTATGACTGTGCCCACAAAGTATATCTATGTATAACTAACTACTTATAACTATGCACAACGTAAATTGTACTGCTTTTTTGTACTAAGGAATGCGCTAAGGAGTTTCGCCATTAGTTTCTCTGCCTGCTGAGCGAGACTGCAGTTTTCTTACTTTGCTGTGCTTGTCATACCGCAGGTGTGTGGAATATCAGCATGTTATATTTTCTGATTCTGTATTCTGATACTCTATTCTTAATCGTTAGCCCAAGAAATGAATAAATGTGTTAAATATAGAAATAATGAGGTTTGAATATAATAAGGCATATACAGAAGTTCTGGCACCATTCATGACAGTTTCCTCCTGGTACTCTATTGAAACCCCAAACTAGATAATTGAATAGTGGAAAAACTAACAATTACAAAGAAATTTAAAGTCTATTTCAGTTTTGCGTGTGATTTAAGTTTTAGGTTACTTTGTATATGAGATTTTGATATGTTGCTTGTAATCCAAGCTATATCATTTATAAAGAAACCACTCTAGTTACTTTTGAAATGAAACAATTTTTTTTGTGACACTCTCTATTTAAAAAGACTACTTTACCCTTGGGGCTGATCTGCATGAATTTTGTTTAATGTTGTGAATAATTGAGTCAGTCGTGTTTTTAAGGCTATATTTTTAAATTTACATCTAAAATTTTTAAACCCACACAGAATATGTTTAGTACTATCATAACAAATGATTAATTAGCTACGTTATTTTTAACTTTTAAAAAGTACAGTAAATTACAATTTAAATGATATTTTACCGATATTACCATACAAAAGTTATTGTATGATAAGATATTTTAATACACTGTTGCAAAAAAAAACATAACTGAAGATGGTAAATTAATGCTATTGTCGGAGACTTCTTTACACAGTTTTAATAAATTGTCTTTGGAGGTCCTAATTCAGTTGCATTCTTTTTAGAAAACTCGAGTTCCAGAGTCGGAGCTGTGCGCAGCCTGCCGGAAGAGGGTGTATCCAATGGAGTCACTGGTCGCAGACAAACAAAACTTCCATAGGTGCTGTTTCTGCTGTTTCCACTGCAATGCTAAGCTAAGGTAATTCCAAGTACCCCTAATGTTGTCGCTGTGCCATCATAATCACACATAAACTCATGTAGGTCCCTCCAACTTTTATACAGTTGGGCTGTTTTTTTGTTTCTCAATAAAGTTAATTTGAATTCTTCCCTGCAGCCTTGGCAACTATGCCTCTCTCCATGGACATTTGTATTGCAAGCCACATTACAAACAATTATTCAAGTCCAAAGGCAACTATGACGAAGGATTTGGACAGAAGGCTCACAAGGAGCTGTGGAACTCCAAAATGCAAAAGAATACGTCAGAGAAAATCACGGAAAAACCCTCCTCTGAAAAGTCTTTTTCACAAAGATCTGTTTCAAGCAGCAGCATCAACACAGCAGAGAGCGATATCCCCAAGACAAAGGCAACCAATGTCGACAAACCACTTGATGAAACCAGGAAGCCACAAAACAAGATTGCGATTGTCTGGCCCCCTCAGGCCGAATCACCAAAGAATGCTTTTATCATTGATAATGAAGTGAAGCTGAGCAAGCCAAGCTGGCCTCCCGAACACAGCCTTCCAAAGACTGTCCCTGAAGTACCAAAGCATTTGAGAACATCCAAAGAATCCTCAGAGAGAAGTGAAACTATGGAAACTGGGCTTATGGAAATCGTCCCAGAAAAAGAAGACAAATCAGCAGCTGAAGTGCACGCCACACACTTGGAGGTGCCCGCGGATGTTGCGACATCTACCACCAACCCAATAGATGTAGAATTACATCCAGCTCTGGAACTTGAAGAGTCAGAAAGTGAGATAAAGGCAGCAGAGCCAGAATGGAGTGAACCTAGAAGTAGGGGAACAAGTGACGCGTGTAGAGAAGAAGTAGCTAATGATGCTAGAGTATGTCAGGAGGTGGAGAGTGTGCGAGTTATTGTGCATAGAGAGTGGGCTGAGAAGGGAGAGCGTGCTGGAGATTTAAGTGAAAAAGAGGACAGTGGGGAGAGTACAGTGTCGGAGAGCGTGCCGGTAACAGTGATCGATGGCGAGGTGACACAGCACGAGGAAGAAAGTGCAAACTCCAACAACAACAACAACCAGTTATTATTCAAGAACAAGGCGTTGTGTCTGGAATTTGATAACGTTAAAATGACTTATAATGTTCCAGGTGGCTCCACCGTGAAGGTCACGCCTGAGTATCTCGTCGAAGAAGGTCTATGTGTTAACGATCCATGGAGTCAGACCTATAGTGCCTTACAGCTCGCCGAAGAAAAGGACGCCTTTGTACTGTCGGGTGGCAAATATACAGAGGATGCAGAGAATAGTGTATCTAAATGCTTTTTTCAAGAAAGTGCCCTATTCTTCGAGAAGGTAGCACCGTTGAGGCCTTTAAGCTTTCTGGAGGACGTTTTTTCAGGACTCGACAGTGGCTGCAGTCTGACGGCTGGAGATCCTTCCAAAGAAAAGCCCCTGGCCTCTCTTTTGGATGACCTTCTGGATTTTGGAATTGAATCAAGTGACTCAAAACAAGTGGGATCAGATTGGTGCCCTGACTTTTTTCCCACAAATGTCTGCAGTGCTTCGGAACAAACTGGAACTGGAACAAATGACTTGAGGAAGGATGAATGGGAGACCTTGCCTTTGGAGGAGCTTATTAAAAGAAACAGACATTATGACAATGATGAATAAACCAGGATTTTTTTAAGGGAAGACTTATAATGCAACATTCTATTGTTAACCAGACTAGATTTCTACACTTAAAATCACCTAATCATTTTGTCCATGGAGAGATGTATTAAATCAAATGAAATGTATGCTTATAGAATTGTTTTTTTTTTTTTTTTGTTAAATTTTCTGTTAAAACTCTGCCTGGGTTTCTGATTGCAGACATTTTTAAAACTTGCCTTTGAAAGCACCTGGTGTGCATTTCATAAAAAAAAAATGATCAAGGCAATTTTTGTTGTTTGATAAAATATATACTTCGGTTTATATTATCTGTGCTAGTTTTGAATGCTTTTTTCATATAAACATTTGGCCATGTATTGATTTGCTTTGTTTGAAAGAATTTCTGTATCCTGATTTCAGACCTTCACCTTTTACACGCTGCTTCTGTATTAGTGGATAGTCGCAATGCTGGTTGGCTTAATTAAAGGCCCACTTGACTGATACAACCTATTGGGCATGGTTTACAATGAAATTTATGGAAGTTAGATTTCAAAGAAGCATATGTTGTATAAGATGGGCTCAAATTCATTTTAACAGTACAATGAAATATATGACATAAACACTATATGAATCAATTTCAGATATGCTGTTATAGACATTAACCAGCAAGCTTTTTGTCTGTCACATTTAAATCTCTGGAACCATAAGTAAGCTGAATTCCTCCTTTAAATACCAATATAAACTGGTAATGCAGGACAATCTAATGTATGCAAATTGGCCTTTACAAATATGCCTGGT
The DNA here is from genome assembly GCA_026776945.1 of Isichthys henryi. Taxonomy (NCBI): domain Eukaryota; kingdom Metazoa; phylum Chordata; class Actinopteri; order Osteoglossiformes; family Mormyridae; genus Isichthys; species Isichthys henryi. Next base: position 47,383,169 of record JAODJX010000001.1, read on the forward strand.
CAGCAAGCACATGTTAAAATGCATTAACATGCCAAAGAATATTAGCTTGAAATTTTTATATTTAGATATATATAGCTTTGTGTTTCTCTCAGAAATGTACGGAGGTATTTTGACTTTTTTTTCTCTTCATTTTGTAATTTGAAATAGTACAGTGATATTTTGAAATTACACATTCAAACAGGTGAAATGCTAATTTCGCTAAATGAGCCAGCCTATATGTATATATGCTGGACAGATTTCACGTTATTTACCAGCCATTAAAATAATGTTACAGATGTATCACACATGTGCCTTAAAATACTAAACCATGTAATTTGCCTTATCTTATGAGGATTATCATGTACAGTGTCAAACTAAAGATGCCCTGTGTGAATATATTGTCAATGAAACAAACTATGGATACCTAATGATAATATAGGGGAAAGAAACTGCTGTTGTTTAAGGGAAGAGTGATATATGTTTCTTTAAATTTGAAGTGCTTTGCGTTACAGATTAAAGCTGATTAGGAGAACATGTGTAGTGTTATTCTTGTTTTAGCATTTGGTTATATTATTTTTTTACCACTGTGGATTGTCAGATCATGGAGCGGAGACAAAAAACTGCATTCAGGAACGTCACCTGCCTGCTCGATGTGGCTGTATGTTCTCTAGCTAGGACATACTGTCAAACTCAGCACGTGGTTTTGGACAATGAATAAAAAGGAACTTTGGCACCACTGAAGTGTGTTCCGCGTCACCAAACTGTTTAGAAAGATGCATGGAGAAATCTGTCAGTCAAACACGTGTACCCAGTGGAAAACCCTCAATTTTCCATTGGTTTAAGCTCAATAATGAATTAAGTAATAGTTGAATTAAAGAATTTTTATTTCCAGTAGTTTTTAAATCATAAATTGTTGGTGGAAATACATTACAACATTTAAAATTGCAATTTTTATATATTTATGGCAGTTCATATTAGTATTACCAAAAACATCTTAAATCCCTTATGTCAATAAGCCCCACCCTGTGTTTGTTCTTTTGTTTAATTTTATAGAAAATCTGTTCAGTTTAACCACACACTTGTGGCACCTTGTAATTTATTATTCAGAACCTATGTTCCTTTCATTCGAATTGGCACCGTATTTAGTTAATACAAAGGGCCGAAATTGTGTGCTTGTATAATTTCAAAATGTTACATAATTAAGGTTTGTTTAACATTACAGGGATTATAGTGCGAATAGATTTCTTTGTATCTAAAACAATTCTGTGACATCAAATGTTTCAGAGTATCACGGCATTCGAAACAATGCGCCTTTATTCACGCGTTACATGAAGATGTCACTTTTACGCACTTGTTTGCTAGACCTTTTAACTTCGGACTACATTAGAAATTTCGCAGATCACATCCTTAGCTGTACAACTACTTGGCATTTTTTTTAGACATTCCTCCAAATTTTCGCCAATCTCTTTCAGATTTATAACTAATTATGTAACTGAAAACCTAAGGACATGTTTCGACTAATTAGGCATGTACAGTATCACTCTATAGGGTAAGAGGTAAGGCTTTTTTTCGAAAAGCAATGTGAGCCGTTCAACTGGTTTACTTAATCACATTTTTATGCCGATTTGTTTCCATTGTGTCTAAAAAATTATTGTAACTTAAAGTTTAAAGGCAACAGAAAAAATATCAAAACTCAAAGAAAATCCTTTTCCAAACCTTAGCGGCATTTACCGAAATACTTACACGTAAAACCACCAAACTGCAAACTATGGAAAGGGATCGGTGCGTTACTAACGTCAATCTACCATGCTAAGCAAAATATCTTTCTGTCTGATTGGCTATCAGTCACCTCGCGGAGCCCCCTCATTCGCCCGCTCTCTTGTCAAGCAGTGAGCCAATCCTACCCCCGCATTCAGCTATCACGTTTCCTAGATAAGGATAGCGCCTTGTTCAGAGATGCTGATCAGAGGACAGTCGTAGCATCAGTACCACTACTGATTTCGGTGGGATGGAGGCGAAAAGCTTGGTAGGTTTAGTGCTTCTTTTTTTTTATTCATTCTGGCGTTTTAAATCTGGAGTTATGGTCTCCCACGAAAATGAGCGCTTTTAAAATATTCCAAAGAGGCTTTTGGTATAACCTTCACGTTAAGCGGTTATGCCGTGAGATTTGCAGGGAGATGTTTTCGGAGCCACTTGAAGCACTTGGCTTGTTCTGATTGTCGCCGCAGAAAATGAAGTTTCGCTCCGATCAGTGCTTTATGTTATATCAGGCACTCCGGTGTCCTCGGAGGGACGCACCGTGTGTCGGACTTTGCAGTTTGGCTGCACTGGGGCAGCGCTAGCGGTGGTGTCACTTAGTGCATGAAACAAATGGGGACAGCGAGGACATGCATGGCGTTCACGATTGTTGCCATTTACAGTATAAATGCTGAGCTTATACTTGTCGTACGAGGGGGGTCATAATTCATTACGGACTTTGTAAAACGGACTCGTAACCTACTTAAAAAGTCGATTTTCTACCGTTTATGAATTAAGTAAAAATGAGCGATGAGGTATAGCTTAAAAATACATTGCATAGTTTGCAGTGAGTCGTAATAATAAGTTATGGGGTTTAACATACAGTGTAATTTCTTATTATTTCCTTTCAGAAATAATACACATTTTGTTATTATGAGTTGTCCCTTACTAAATTAGTTCCCAAACTGATTTTTCATTATTTTTCATATGAATATTGTTTTCTCCGATGTCAGTTGCGAATTCGGAGATTTCAACCGCTGCATTTCTGAAGCAAAAGTAACATAAAGCTTTTAGTTGCGCTTTATTAACATGTTCACTCTTTTCTACGATGCATGTTACAACAATATCAATAATAATAAAGAAAAAGAAAACGCCTATTATCCATTTCGGTCTTGAGGACAGTTGACAAAACGAGTAAGAAAGTTAATACGTAATATTATTTATACGCAAGATGATTTTAGTAGAATATAACAAACTCTGCACTTTTTCGCAATATTACCAGCCAATATAATGTACACTTTCTGGAATATGCCTCTGTATGTTAAGCAGATGCGTTTAGGTGTTTCCTCCCACCCAGTTCTGAAATTTAATTGCGGAATTGAAAAAGAAACAGTTATGCAAATGTCATAACGAAGATTGTAATGTATGTATAAACAGGTCATAACGTTTATCAATAAAACTGGGCTGCTGTATATATGTATATAATTGAAACACATTAATTCAATATTCCGGCAATGAATTTCTTTTACCTGAACCTCAGGGGCAAAGATATTGATATGTACGCTTGGCTGAAAACCCGTTAATCAATATGCTACACCCAGTGATGGGAATTAAGTGCATTTACCCATCCATTTTGGCTCCGCGTTAGTGTAAAGTGTGAAAACTGGAGCATCCAGACTTTGTGGAAGTTAATTGTAATTGTAAATCGTAAATTGTAAAACATATTTTTCTTCTCTGTAGTTCCTTCATTGGGTAGTATGCAGAACAGCCTTATTTCTTGTCCATCATGGACTGTTCTGTGCAATTGAAGCAAGTAGAAAACCCTAAGAGGGCTGCGTAACATGAATATGCAGATCTTGCCAGCTGTCCTCTTGTTCTGTGTGTTTTAGCTGGTTACATTTTTCGCACTGCAGTCTGCGTGGCTACCGCGACATTGAACTGGGTATGTTGACCTTTCCTTGGCAGGTGGTTTAGTGACAGGCAGAAAAAAGAACTGCTAACAAATTACAAATATTAGTTGGAAATGCAATGAAACGCCTGAGGAAGCAAAGGAACATGCATACCGCTCCTGTACAGTTCACCATTCTGTGGAACTTTCACGACAGGTTGCCTGTTCATCACAGACATACTTCCATGGACAATTAAGAGTCCGTGGTTCCCCATGCAAAATTAAATTTGAGAGGGAACCTATTCAAAAGAGAGAAGAACAGGATGGTTTACAGGGATCTAGCTGGATTTAGACAAACAGTCCAGAGAACAATAATATGCACTGCGCCAGTGTGGTAGTTTGGGTTTGTTAGGGAAAACTGAAAAATCGTAGAAGACTTTTGGTGCAGGATTTAGTATGTATCCCTGTATCATTATTGAAATATAAGCTGTTTTATGTCTTCATGGCAATAATGAATTTATTGGTGTCTAATAGCTTCCGGAACCAAGCAGAATTTATGTCATTTTGGTATAGATGCTAATGGTGTCAGTTGCGAGTTTGCTAACCATGTACTCGATGAATGGATTCAATATCATCTTAGTTTGGCTCCAACGTGAAGATTTTTGCGCTTACACAATGGCTTGGTGCATCAGCGTGCTCTGCCTCTTCTTCCCGTCAGACAGCCGAAGTTAATACAGCGTTAGGCGTGAATGCATGAAACAGCCAATTTTACAGTGGTTTCCCCTGTTAGTCAGTCACTTTTTGTTTGGAATTTGGGTGTGTCTCTTAAAAAGTGAGGCTAAAAGATAATTTTTAACACTGGTAGAACATCGTGTGTTTGTTTTATTTGTTTTGTATTTATGTCAAATGCATCTCTTATTCCTAATTCATAACCACCACTGTCATTGGATTTCATTTTTATGTTTTCCATTTTAGGTTTTGCATTGAATTTTTATATTTTAAAATATTATTATGGTTTATTTTACATTTCGGGGGTATAATCGAGAGGGAAATGACACAGTACATAGAAGAACATGCACTGGCTTTTTTATTTAGCAGTTTTGTTTTTTTTTGGGGGGGGGGTGAAAGTTACATTACTATTCATATGTGAAATAAACATGCTTTTTCATCTTTTGACAGCCCCTTTCTTTTCTGCATTTTATACTTTTTCACTTATTGCATTTCACTTTTCAACTGGCTCTTAATCAAATTTTCCAATTTACGGCTTCCGTGAGAAGTAAGGGATTTATGCAGTCTGTTTACGCCACAAAATATTGTCATTTCAAAGTCACCGAAGGTGTCCTTTCTAGATTTCCATAGCGGTGTGATTACCTCAGTTTAAAAAGACATATACATGTAATGGATTTAGAAAAGCTAACACATATATATTCTGTATAAAACGTCCTTTGCAGCATGTTCCTCCATGATTAAAAGAAAAAAAGTAAAATACTGTAATTGCAGTAGGATGACAATGTGTAGTTCTACCTGTAGGGGGCGTTTGCTTTAATGCTCTATGGATGGGCTGCCTCAGTGGGCAGCACTTCCGCTTTGTGTGTAGTTTGCACGCTCTCACTTTTGGGCTACAGTAGCTGGTGTCTTCAGACGGACCATGGTGTGTGATTGCCCAGGTTCCTGCATTACTGGGGTCACCTCCAGACTTCCTGCGAATGTGTCTAGGATGAGCAGATGGAAGATGGATGGATTCAGCAATTTTAACGATGGGGTGGGTGCTTGGGGGGGGGGGGGGCACATGGTATCCATTCTGTGTCCAGATGTCCTAAAATGGGGTGTGGCAGACCCCCACCATGATGTCACCTCAACAATTCCAAGGAGGTTTACGGTTTACCCACTTTATGTGGGCCAGGGGGTGTTCTTATATAACAGGTAGAACTGGGACCCAAGACAGACTATATCGCGAAAAGGAGGATGGTATTTCTGAGTGTTCAAACTGCTCCAGTGAAGCAGACTGGACTGGCCTGATAGGTGAAAAATAGAGCTGCATCAGAAGCAACTTACTAGGGGTGATATTTCTGCCCTCCCACCGCTCTTGGTGCGATGGGGGTGTTTGCTACAGCAGTAATTGCCAGGGTTGGCCCAGAATCCATGTTCCCTCAATCCCAGGCTCTGGAGACGCTTGCCAGTGCTCCTGAGATCGGCCTCGTCTGAATGGACTGACTGATGTGAACGACTGGTGGGTCAACGGGACGCAGAAACTGTCTGTGACCGACCCGGTATATAGACAGAGCGGGCAGGTTATAAGCAGCGTCGGTACCAGAGTTAATGTGATAGCCAGGCTTAAGATTTTTTAGGAAGGGCATGGGGGGGGAGGGAGGGTCCCAAGTATACACTTTGACAAGGTGTGTTCGTCGGGGGGGGTTGATCGTGCA
>JAODJX010000001.1:47389311-47403130 GCA_026776945.1 Isichthys henryi
AAAAATAAAATTTCATAAAAGACTGTGTCCTTGGTGTCCCCCCCTCCCCCCCCCCCCCATTTTCATCAAATGCTGCTTGCTGCAACCTTGAATGGAACTCACCAAGCAGTTGGCTGTCTTTCTAAATGAACTGGTACTGTTTGGGCTCCTACATAATAGGATAATGATTGTTGTTTCTGAAAAATCTCAAACATGTAATTGAATTTCAGAGACGCTTGGTTAGGAAATGAGGAAATAAAGAGAGTATGAAGGCATTGGTGCTGTACTGGTGAAGTGCTCTTAACTGGGAGAAAGGTGAATATGATTTTAGAACAAATAAAATTGGTTCTCCACTGAGTAATGTTGGCTGAATTGATGGCATTACCTTCACAACAATGTTGCCTGGCACAAACAACCAGAAAACATGCTGGAATGGAAGGAAATTTATTAAGCCGAGTGCCAGTGTTTTTTTTTTTGCATTTATAATAATTATCTGCAGTGCACGGAGATTGTAGATGAATGCTGTACGTGAATGCTTGGGCATTTTTTCAGATTTTTACAAGTTATGAAATACGATTTGAAAGCTTACACATGTATTTCTTACCCACATGCTCATTAAACTTCCCGTTTTAGTGAAAAAATAAAATACATCCATCCATCTTCCAGCCGCTTATCCAGAACAGGGTTGTGGGGTGAAAAAATAAAATACAAAATAGATTTCCTACGTGCAAGGAATTGAAATTTGTTTTGGGAAGACTGTCTTCTAGTTTACTGTCACTGACTCCAGAATATCCTGAGTAATAGTATTCGAAGCATCTCTGCTTTTTTTAAATGAACATAATGTTTAAACATTTAAGTATTTCATATTTTTCATTTTCAGTGGTATACAGCTCCTTGTAACCATATCAGGATTGTTTAGTGCTGAATGTTACAACATTTATCCACAGTTATGCAGAATTAATGCTGCCACATTTAGTTACATAATTTTTTATTTGACCGTACGTGCATTTTGTAACTATTTGTAAGTCTGGAGTCTATCCCAGAAAGCACAAGGAAGGTGGCACCGTGAATGGGATGCCAGTTTAGGGTATACAGTCACACACATAGTTGTGCATTGTGGGTAATTTGGAGTCACCACTTCACGTAACCACACACAGGCAGTGCATGCAAAGACTATTTCAACCCACAGTTCTGGAGGCACGAGGCTACAGTGCTTCCCCCTGAGCTACCTTATGCAAGCTTTGATAAATTCATTAAACTCTAAAAGCACACAGACTCGGACTTTTAAGTTCATTTTCAAAGTGAAAATGCTGGCACTCTGCTGTGAAGGCGATGGAATGGCTATGCAGACTGTTGACGCACATATCACTTGTACCTGCTGTATATTTTTTTAAAATATAAATTTGCACACTACAGAATAAATGTGTGACAGCTGAATATCTTAAACACTTTTTTTTTTTTCTTATTCTCATCTCTCAACTTTACCGGCATTTAACAAGCAGGCCATTTGGCTGACATTAAGCCAGCTTGCGTAATATTCTTACAATGGTGCTAATAGGATGAATAATCCATAGATGGATGTGTCAAGCATGTCTTACAGACCTAACTGTGAAAAAAGGTGCCTCACAGATTGCAAGGGGCAGTACAAAGAATCGATCACTGAAGACCAAAAATTCTGGCTACTTTGTTTAGTGAATTCCACTTGCTAAGACAATATAAGCAACCACAACCGCAAAACAAGACCCAGTAGATTTTCATAACAGAAAGTTATGAAGGAAGCACAGAGCAGAAAATAGAAGTGTATAGACATCCATTTTACTGGTAGGATTTTACTCGTCTGTTCCTGTTCATACCCAGTGTGGTGACAGAGCCGAGGACAAATACTGGAAATTTTTTGCCTTTTTTCCTGACTATAGACTGAAAGTCCATGTTCTCCCTCCTCTCTAGTGACTCCCCACTATTTTCAAACTGAATCTAAAAGCTGAATGTATGTACTGAAAGAGATGAATGAATTAAACAGGAGCTGTATATATTGCATTTTTTATTCTTTTGATAATTCCCTTTTTATATCTGGAGATTGAACTAAAAGGTCTGAATTTGAAATTTCCGCCTGCGTTTGAAAACAAACAGCTTAGTATTTCCACGTTCCTAAATGCAAATCCGGTTAATACTGGCTCCAGTTTGACTCATCGCTGATGAAATTCATTCAGGATAGCATTATCCTTTTCGTTTCTTTATTTTAGGTGCTGCACTGTCAGCCTTGGCTGTCTGTAATGCCCATGTGTGCTTTCTCAGATGCCCCAAGCTGAGATACTGTACACCATCCAAGTAATGCCCATATGCTTCCAAGTGTATTATATAAATAATGCGAAACAACTTCCAGTCTGCAAAGATGGCTGTGACATTTGGTCTGTTCTTTATTCCAATAAATGCTTGTCTCTGCTTAAAACTGGGCCAGTGGCATGAGGCCTGAGCTTCCACTGCAATTCCGTTTCAGGCTTTTCATCTGCAAGTGCCCAGATATGACCCTGATTGAACTGTAATGTATACATATGGTCAGCTGAGTTGCAGGGGGTGGAGTTTGTGGTGTGCTACTCTACCAGCTGGTTATGCACTGGGTGTAAACTGGTTTGTTTGTTTGTGGTGGTTCATTGTATTTCGAGTTTCTTTTTATCATGATACAGAATATATTTTGTTTTGTGGAACAAAAAATGGTTTGGTGAATTTTGTTGTGCTATACCTCAATATCAGACTGATGACTGACCTCCATCTGACAACCCTCATATATGGTGATCCGATATATCTATCCACAAAAAAGACATTTGCACTGGGACGGTCATTCGTGGAAGTGTGTGTGTCATAAGGTACAATGCATGTGGGAAATATGAGGCCATCGCAAGCCCCTCATATATACACAGTCCCCGACTCAGACTCTACGGGCAACTTAGGCCATCCGTTAATCTGATCTCAGATTGTTGGAAATTGTTGGAGTACCTGAAGGACACTCAAGTGAGTTTGTAGAAACGAGCTGGATCTTGGATTTCAAATGTGAGATTCTGTAGCTGAGTAGTTCTGAAGCCTGGCTAAAGTAACCTGTGTGTTTAATTCTGTTTGAAGTGGTCTGATAATAACAAGCTCGCCATTGGGATGCCTGATGATCCAGACAGAAGACCAGACATTACTGAGAAACGGCATGTGTATGGTTGCCAGGAGACAATACTGACACCACCTACTAATAATAACAACAATCTCAGGTCTTGCTGTTTTAACAGCTCTTACATTTTTAATTATGCCTAGTAGAAGACATTGGTGACTGTTTCCTTACTTTCTTAAATCTGTTGCTGGATGCCTCCTGTACCTCCTGGTCCAGCTACATAATGTTTCAATTCAATTTACTTTCATTCACTGCATACAGCAGAGACCTTCATCTTTTTTGACAACGTCTACCAACTTTCTTCCCCTTCAGTTTCTCTTTTCTTTTGCCCTCACGAAGAAAGTTTTAATTTTCTTCCGAAGGATTTCATGACTCCATCAATGGTCTCTGATTTCTGAGCAATCAGGCTCATTAGTCTAAATATAGCATTAGAAAGAGAGGTTTATTCTTAATTGATTTTATTAATATGAATATTGGGGGGTTTTGAGTGAAGACATTCTATTAAGTTATATTTGGGGACTCCTGGAAAAAACGATTCACGCGTGAGCAGTTTGTCTTTGGTGTTTTCCCACAATCTGTCACGGATTATCTACAATTTACCCGTGAAGTGCAGGTGCCCTGTTGTCCATTCCTAATGAGAGTGAATTAATTTTAAATGTAGCAAATTGTATAATGCATATCATCTGTCTTCTGGCCTGGAGGTTATCGCTGCTGTCACCCAATTTCTGTATGCTCTTTGCACGATCCTGATATGCGGTCCAAGGGAGAATTCCCATAATATACCTCAAAAATAGATTAATGTAGGGCTTTTCTGGCTTTCACGGTTTTTCAATCAGTTGAAAACACAGAGGCAGCCTGTTAATTACTTCCATAAATCCAATTACACACCATGCTGGACACTAGTACTGCGTTAGTGGTTGTATTCCAAGCATTTGCAATTAAATGTTTATAGCATTGTTATATATTCAGAATTGCATTGGACCATATGCAGTGGTTCCTAAAGTGATATTTCCCATCTGGAAAGGTCCGATTAAACAGCCTTAGGGCGTCTACCTGTTGGAGGCTATTGGATTGGACACTGTTGAATTGTGAAGGTTTCCACGCTCACTTGAGAGAACTTATCCTGATGGCATTATTGTACTAATTGCTCATTGGCCAGTTTCAGGAGCTGCCCTCTTGTTATTGGTTGCTAAATTGGGAACTAGTTCTGGAATTTCTGTTTGATTTATTTATGCTTTGTGAAATTGAAAGCAGATTTGATCTGTTTAAACCTCCAGCCTTGTCCAGTTACACTGCCCTGGTCTGTGGGTAGTCTGATTCCACGGCTCCATGGTCAAGTGGCCTTCCCTTTGGCTTCTCTGCCAGCCCTTTGGGGATTCGTTTACCTCAGAAGGCACGTCTTACTCTGTTTTTGGTCTGTACTGTGACACCGCTGGCTTGTGACTTTTAAAACTGTGGCACTTTATAATCTTTTCCCGAGAATCAATTATGTAAGTGCCAACTTGTTTGAAGGTTCCTGTCGTTCTGCCACATGGAGCTGATCCGTAGGCTGTTTTGTGCATCAGCGTCTCATTATCACCTGCAGCATGGTGGGGGGTACACTTCTGCAGGGTCCCCAGCTATTTCAGAACAAAAACCAATTCCATCACCATTTACTCCATTAAAAATGCAAGAATTGAATTACGTTTGAAGCCTTTCTGCTGAAAGCCCAGGAGTGTGTCAGTACGAGTGTTTGTTTAAAGATTGACAGCACATTGTGCCCATGCTGCCAATTTCGCAAAACTGCAGTGTCCTGACAGTGACCCACCTCCAGTGAATCACGTTTATAGCCACTGAATGGCCCACTTTTATGCGCTCATTTCAAGGCTTCTGTCGGACAGGAGCCGTCTTATTTGTGACCACCGGCTACAGTTCTCTTGGTATCTCTGCCGACTCGGTGCGTGCGAGTATAAGTGTCCAGAAGGCTTGCTGATTTCATGATCTCCACTTGCGACCCAGGGATCCAACAGCAGATAATCTCCTATCCCAGTTTTTCAGACAAGTTTTTTTCTTCTCTGCCTCTCATGTGGGGCAGCTCTCGAATCTCCAGACTTGTCGTAAGTGATGCGACGATCTAGCGGCACTTACTTCCACTCCAAATACAGAAATTTGAAAGCAGTGTCTTCCGCCTCTGAAAAACCACTGAAATCACCTGTGGAATCAGCAGGAACATATTTTATTTGCAAAGATGGTCAGTGGGGCTTCAGGTCATGTTATGGTTTTAGTAATCTAATTTAATGAGCCGGAACATAATGTATTCTCCACTGACTGGATATAAGTTCGCAACCTGCACCTCCCACTGAGCTATCTCGGAATCACATTTTTTTTTTCTCCAGTCGTACAGCCTCCTGTGGTGTGTGAAACAGCCATGGAATGGGAGGAGTGAATGAGTGCTGGTCCACTGCTTTAGCTATGAAAGCTTAGAGAACAGTCTTGCTCAAGACAGAACTGGCACCAGATAATGGGCTGAAGTAATAGGAACATGCTGTACTGGTGTTCTAAGCATGGCTGTACAGCAATTTAGTCCCCTAGATTTAGCAAAAATAGATTCATGTATAGGGCCTGATCCCAACATCGTTCCCTCATATAACAACTGTCTGAGACTTTCCATCGTGGCTTGTTCCAAGTCTATAAAGTCTTTTGTACTTGGGGGAAAAAAACTCCAAAATTTCTTTGTTGTCCAGCCCTCTTGAGAATGAAAGGCATGGAGAGAGAAGGAAAAAGTAGTTATTTCTGCCAGGATCTCATAGAGTTCCATGTGTGCTGCTAAGAGTTGATGTCTTGGAGTGGCAACCTGAAACGTCTTTGGAGAATGTAATTTTAGTCAAGAAATCCTAGGTTTGTAGCGGCTGGGTTTTGTTTGAGGCCTGTACTACATTAGAATCATTTTTAATTAGATTGGCTAACCTCTGCCGGTCCAATTTAGATAAGTTCCTCCGCACAAAAGGAACCCAGTGCTATCTGAAGGCAAAAAAATTATTTGAATGCCAAATATAATTTTCTCTTTTTTGTATTTACATTCTATGCATTTTGTAGGTGCTGATAACTCCAGCTTTACCATGAGGGAGAATTAGGATAGACTTTGTTTCTGGTTTGTTCGTTGGTTTGTTTGGGAATATCCTCGTTTTTAGGCAAAAGACGTTGGCGTTTGGTCAGCATCTGGAGAAAATATATTCAGGCTTCATACAGCAATCCAGATAAATACCATAAATACGTGATTGGACTTTACTAAAACACCAGGGTGAAAGTAGTGCGTCCTTGAGGTGTCCTTGTCAGTAGGAAACAAAGTGCACTTTTCTTGAATTTGGTTGCTATGGACAATCACTGGCTGTCTGGGTGTCATTATAGCTCAGTATTAAGCATACTTCTATACTGGTTTACAGAGTGTGTTTTATGACAGGAAAATCGTGAAGCAGCTAGGAAGATGAATTATTATTACGGGGTGAACGTTTTATAGACAGCAAGCGTTTGCAAAAATACAGTATTTATCTCCCTGAAGGAACTCTCAGATTCATGCCGTGAAATTACTGATTTATTTCTGCGTAATACCACCTTCTGGAAAAGCATAGACCATATTTTCTACCTGAAGAGTCATGTTCTGCTGATCTGAAAAGCCCATCAAATGGACTAAAAGCAGCAGGACTAAGGAATTATTCACAATGTATTCAAGGAAATTGACATTTGGCAGTGGAGGTTGAAATTTGTCAAAATATCATGTAGCTAAAACAACATTCAGGATTTTCAGATTGTTGCTTGATTAATGCAAAGAAATTATTTAATCACATGGTTACACATGCAAGAAAAACCTTCAGGAATTCGTGTCTTCAATTAAAAGATATTCAGTTCTTAGGTTGTTCTGTAAGTAATATAGTGTTCAAATTGTATTTTCAAGTTCTAAATTACACACTTCTTCATAATAGTGGAAAAACAACTACTATTCATCAATAATGAATAATGTAATTCCCTGACTTTCTATGTCTAAAGTGTTTCTTTAAAAATAGAGGATTAGTCACAGGATTCAAAGACTGATGATGCCTGTCCTTGTTTAGAGATCCGAATTAAATCAAGGAAAGGTAAGAACTTATATCCACCTTAATAATGCTTCAAGTCTGCAGATTTCATCCTGAAAACAAAAAGGAAAAATCTGAATTGTTAATTTAAATCATTTCCCCAGGAGACAGAGAAACCAAACTTCACATTTGAAGGACAATTTGTATGTTGACAGTTCGCCCATGGTCAGTTGACTCGTAATTTAATTTCAAAGCTTGGCAGCTTTCTGTCAGCTGTATCTGATAAATTGCTTTAGATTATTTAGACAAATTCCATTTGGACTAAAGATATAGTTTGGCAGAGCAAATTAATATATATTTTTATTTTTACAATGATGTCATGTAAATGCTTATACGACTGTTCAGATTTTTATGTTTTGCGTTTGAATACAAATGTACTTCTGCTTATACAGTTCTTTAGAGACAATTGAAAATGAATGTTCTCATAAAATCGGAGAACCATTTACGCTCAGAGGATGAATGTCCTGAATGGCAACCCTATATCTGTGATTAACTCTGGTGACGCACTTTGATCGAATCTCAATAGCACCCCCTTTTAGCTTAATATAATGCTGATTTAATCAAACTGCACGAAGAAGCACTGTGTTTATGACCCGGAAAATTATGATGAGGCGGTACAATTTTGTAGAGATATGTTACCATGAGGGGCGCCATGGTGGTGTAGTGGTTAGCACTGTTGCCTCACACCTCTGGGACCCGGGTTCGAGTCGCCACCTGGGTCACGTGTGTGGAGTTTGCATGTTCTCCCCATGTCGTCGTGGGGTTTCCTCCCGGTTTCCCCCCACAGTCCAAAGACATACTGAGGCTAATTGGAGTTGCTAAATTGCCCATAGGTGTGAGTGAATGGTGTGTGAGTGTGCCCTGCGACGGGCTGGCCCCCCATCCTGAGTTGTTCCCTGCCTCGTGCCCATTGCTTCCAGGATTGGCTCCGGACCCCCTGTGACCCCATACTAGGATAAGCAGTTGGGAAATCTCATATTGCGTCTATTTATCATTTATACATGCTGAAATAATTTATATTGTTTTATTTAATTTTTAACTTTTGTTTTAATATAATTGCAGAATCCCTTTATATTGGCACATGCTACTATGCTAATGTTCATCACACATAAAATGTATATCATTTTAGATATATCCATCCATCCATCCATCCATCCATCCATCCATCCAACTGTTTACTAAGGACAAGAAGTTGGGATTTTAAATATATGTTCCATATTTTTCAGCTAGATCTGTTGGTACATTGGAAACACTTCAACGTCAATGGCCCTGCTTATACTTCATTTTAAAATGCGTCTTGGGCGATTGGATAGCAAGTGGCCAGCGCCAAATACAAGTATAAATGACTATCAAGATGCATTGTGATCTAGTCACTCAGACCACTTGCTGAGGTGGTCTGGGACGCATTTGACCAGATGTCTTTTGTAGTGTAAACACTAATGCATCCCGATGCGTTTTCAACATGGACTTTGCAATGTGGGTATGAGACTATGCTGTACCTGAGGGCGTAGATTGTACTTTGAAGTATAAATCAACCTATGGTGTAGAATCTACGCCCTAGATAGCCGCGTAGCCTACACTGTAGCCTCTAATGAGCAACTTTCCAAGTAACTACTGGCGTCAAGCTACAGCATAAGGCGGCTAAGACACATCTTCGTTTGCACCTGTGTCTGTCCTGCATCTCCAAGGTGTCCAGCTGACCACTTGTGTTGAGATTTTGTCACTGACCTGTGCATAGGATCAGGGCCAAAATCACCTGCTCAATTTGTTACTAGACAAAATGAAGCGCGATTCAGTTAGTGCTGTTGTTCTTGGGAACAGAAAATGTATACGAGGAAGGACTGTGGTATTTTATTGCCACGAGTGAAACATAAAGTCAAATTTGACTTCAGCTGTAAAGGTATTTCGCCACACAGTGGTACGAGTGTATGTGAGAAATAAAAAGCTGAAAGTTGAATCTTGAGTTTGTTGAAATTCAGTGTTTTCTAGAATCGAGATGTAGGCACCTTCCTGCCCCTTAACCCTCACTCTCCCCTTTCTCTTTAATGGTGTGTTTTAAATCGTGAAACCCATTGATGCCTACATTTTGAGTTCGGCTAGTCTCCCCGCTTTCCTCTGGCTTCCCCACATCCCAGCAGCAAAGGCCCATGGGAATTCCCTTACTCCGCATTTAAAGAAATTCAGTGCAGGCAGGTGTTTGCCTCATAAACCAGGTGGTCTAACTCCTGAAAAAAGTGGTAAAAACAACAAGAACCACAGAACTTGATTACTCCCCATTAAGGGTTCACTGTCGCATTATTGTTAAAAATATTTCAGCTAATAATTCCTGATAGCAGTCTTTCAAACCACACTTTTATGGTCAGGTGCTAGGTTTTGGCCACAATGGTCATTGTGGTAAATGGACTATTTCTGTTGAATATAATATGTGAATATGATGACCCTATTTTAAACTGACACACCCTTGATGTGTACAGTAGAGCAAAGGCAACGCATGTAGAATTTAGTATGTATTTTTTTCTCTGTGGTGAAAAATATTTTATTGCTAAGCTTTGCGAATGTTATACCGTATGTATTTCATTTTACCATGCTGTGATACAAACTGACAGTAACAGTTCAGTATGTTTGTTTGATTTGAGGGATTTTATTTCCACCGGACATCATAAGCATCTCTTTAAAAGGCCTTGACTGTATTTAGTCTTGTGGTAAGCTTTTCAGTGGTAGGCGTTCTTCGATGGGAAGAATATCACTTTCCTTCTCTCGCAGCTCCTTGCTTCCTGTCGCTAGGAAACTGCGATTTAATAGCTTCTTCTTGGAGATTGCTACCAAGTACAGTAGCACGTAACTTCCTCGAAACCTTTGTCCCCTGCTTATTGAGATGTGACAATGAGAAAGCTTTATGTGGCCTGTTTCTGTAGTCTTTATGAAAAATATCTTTTTAAAAAAGTATCTAATAATGAGCACGGTGAATAAGGCATCTGACTATGGATCAGAAGATTTTAGGTTTGACTCCTGGCTGGCTTAGACATCACCCTTTGCGGGACTGTGTGTAGCTCTGCAGGTGTCTGTGATCAGAAGGTCACAGTCCTTGGCAGAAAACTCTCATCACCGCTGGGCCCTTGACCAAGGCCCTTAACTCACTGAAATGTTCCAGGGGCCACTGGATAAATGGCTGTGTGTGTGTGTGTGTGTGTGTGTATATCCCAAATGCTTCACAGGTATTTCATCCATACCGGTTAGGAAATGGAAATTTATATGTGATTAATGTGCTTTAAAATCCACTAAGATCGTGCTGCTCTGAACAGCAGCAAACGCCCTTAAAGTGGCTCTTCAGGATGCACGAGTGACTCCGCCCCCTCGTAAGCCTTCCCTGGCTGCCCATTAACACCCCATCCATCTGCACGGCGACAGCAGAGGCAGCCCTGCGAGGGAGGAAACGGCCCCTTATCCACATCGTCCAAACCCGACGTGCATCTTTTGCGATTGAGAAGTGCCACATACCATAATGCAGCAGTGCAAAAACCGAACTCTTAACTGGGTCTAGGGTGATTTATTTAATTTTATTGTTATTATTTTTCACTGCTGTCAAAAACAACTGGTAAGAAAAATGCCTAAAGCATAAGTGACGTACAAATGGAAAAAAATAAGCGTCAGGACGTCCCGTGACAGCTTAGGTAAACAGCTGGAGTGTCAGAGAGTCGAAATGATCTTTCTCTTCGAGGCAGACGGTGGGGATATGGGCGAGGAAGTCATTTGAAGGCAAAAAAAGCAAGATTTTTTTTTAATTATGTGGTCACAATAAACCGTGTGGCATATCTCCTGTAACGGTGAAGGAAAGCCGCCTTGATTTCAGCTGCCGTAAAAGCATTTCTACTCTATCCATAATGTTTAGTCAACGTGTTTACTAATTAGAAAATTAAGTTTTGGGCCTCCTGACAAAATGTCACCTTGGCCCCCCCTGCCAAATTTTATATATATAATGACCTAATGATGTGCTGGACCCCCTGAATCTGCCAGGGTGTCTGTGCCCATCCAAATCCCCTTTGAATACACATTTGGTATATTCCTCTGGCTTGTGTAACTACCCCCTTTTTAATTAATTTATTTAATATACTATTTACTTCTTAATGCATTTTTTTGTCTATTCTGTTTATATTCTGTTCATTTTATATTCTACTCACATATTTTTTTTCTTTGTTTCTTATCCTTTCTGTCTTTTCGTTTCTTTTTAATAAGGATATTATTCCAGTTTCGTTATACTTTGCAAAATGAACATAAATGCATTCATTCATTCATTCATTCATTGCTGTTCCGATCAGCTGTTTCTGTTTCTGTTTTCTTCTTCCTAAGGTAGTTGGTAGAGCCTCATAACTAGCTATCTTAACGTTTTCCTGCAGCCGTGACAACAACTAACTAGACTCTGGTTCCATGCGAGTGACGACAAACTGAGCATTTTTGACCCCACTTTCAGTTAGTGACATGGTGACATGTTAAATTAATCCCCCCGGAGGGGGGTTAAGCCATTCCGAAGTTTAATTCGGTTTTAAACTTTTACAACCAATTAAAGCGACAGTTTCTTCTTTAAGCTTTTTTTTTTTTACGTGGGGAATGTGGTGTCCTGACGAACCAAGCAGCCTTAATTAAAAGCAAGGTAGCTCATCCTGTCATTGAGAAATAATCTGGGATACCATGTAAGACGTAGGAGTAAATAAAATTAATATGCCGTAGCCGATGTGTCAGCTAAGAGCAGGAGTATTAGCAACAGTAATGAGAATAAAGAACACGAATGGACTTAGACAATAAGGACTTGCAGACAAAGGGCGTGATGGTCATTCGTCAGGAAACTCAAATTTCCAGGTAATATAACCAATTCATAAGATCCATAGATGCATGCAGTGCATGTATGATCATGCATTACCTGTCAATTCCACGAAACACAGAATAAATAATCCTGGATGGTGCATATATTGTTCAAATATGACTGTACATAATGAGCTTCACAGAACCCAAGTATAGCTTGATTTTGTTGAATTCACTCAGCAGTCAAACATTTGTTTGCATTACTTATCACAAAACAAAATTAGAAACTGCAATGCAACCTCAATCTCATTCTGAGGCTTTTCCACCCGTTCTAGAACAGTCTATACTGGCGTATATAATTTTGCTCTTTTCCTGTGCGTATGTACTTCGGCAATTCTACAGCTGAGGTAATTCCATCGCCGTTACTGTAGAACTACCCATTTCCGCGATTCATGTAGAAGTCCAAGTGACAAGTCAGATGGAATGTGGAAAATCGGTGGGGAGGCGTTATGTATTTAACAGAAGAAGACAAAGCATGTTCATGAATTGCCGGGAAAGTGTAGAGGGCAGGTTCAGTATTTTAGATGCCTAATGTCTTTCCTGTAAATAGCGCAGTTCATGACCCCAGTGAATGGCTCCGTGCTGAAGAAATGGGAAAGGCATCTGCTGTCAGGTCCAGTCTTTGTCTGTGACACCTCCACACTTCTCCGTTGAACATCTTAATTTATTAGAGGTGATAGCGGGTGCTTCCTTGAAATACAGGCAGTAATTCTTTCATTTGGGAGTGCAGCCCAGGATTCTTTCACATCCCTGAACACCTCTTTGGCGGGTAGCTGTTTCGATCCAATATATCCTTGGCTGAATGCTTCCAGTTCTGCCCAATATTCTGGTTACAATGAAACCCCCTATTGCCCTCGGGTGGAGCAAGTGATGATTATTAGCATCAACTGTTTGGGAAATGGTGTAACAGATGTGCAAAATTCACAAGCAGGTGGTACAAGCTAGAAGTAACTTCTGGTCAGTTTGAAAAGGTTGACGGATGAACTCCGGTGCGTAATTTCTATAATATCCCATACGATCTGAATTTGGTCTATTTGACCCTGATTCTTATGGCACTTTTCCAAGCTGTACCAGACCTGTACCGCGAACTAACGGTTTTTCATTGCAGAGCATGTACCCCGTACCCATGCTGACATGGCTCTGCCTACTAGTGAGGCTAAACATGTGACCAAACCGAGCTTGTTACGTTACCACTATCTGATTAGTTGAAATGCACGTAGATACCAGTGATGTGTTGATTCGCATGGATAAAAGTGGTATATCTATCCATTCATTCATTTTCTGAAACTACTCTCTCCAGTTCAGGATTGCAGAGGGTCTGGAGCTAATACTGGAGACTATGGGCACAATGCAAGGAACAACCTAGGATGGGGTGTGGGGGGCAGGGACTGGAGACCCTAGAAGAAACTCCACAATGCCACAGGGAGAAAATATACACAACATGGAACCTTGGCAGAGACTTGAACCCAGGTCCCAGAGGTGTGAAGCAACAGTGCTAACCACTGCATCACCATGCTACCCCTCCATTTTGTTAATTACTCTATATTGCTAATTATTAGTCGCACATCACCATGTATCATTACATTCCTAATAACTTGAAAATTTCTAAACTCGCCCTTAAAAAATAGCTGACAAAGAAATGGACTCGGGGCGGCATGGTGGTGCAGTGGTTAGCACTGTTGCCTCACACCTCTGGGACCCGGGTTCGAATCCCCGCCTG
>JAODJX010000001.1:47405642-47419146 GCA_026776945.1 Isichthys henryi
TTCCCTGCCTCGTGCCCATTGCTTCTGGGATAGGCTCCGGACCCCCCGCGACCCAGTAAGGATAAGCGGTTTGGAAATTGGATGGATGGATGGATATTCCATGACATTTATTGCCGTATAGCAAGTAGAGAAGGTATGCAGTGCTGTTAAGAAGTGGAAGATATTAATGGGTTATGAATAGTGGAAACAGAAGCCTCGGTGGAGTGCTTGCCCTCTTTATTCTGAAGTTTGAGAAAGAGCAGAACAGAAAGCAGGATAAAATCGGCGAATTAGAGAACTCACTGTGATCCTGGTATTACTTGAACACAAAGCGTCTCACACATGCAGTGAGAATAATCATCAGGTGGATATTTCAGAACAATTTGTACAGAGGCTTATTCTTCTGTATTGTTTTCCACTGAAATCTAAAGCTTTTAATTGATATTTTGTTCTTCACAAATTGGTGTGAAAGAAGAAGCCTTGAAAATCAGTGTAAGGTGAGACAAAGTGTATTTTTGGCCTGTAAAAAGTAGATTTGGCTTTTTAAGTAGATTATAGGCAGCGTGAATAAATATATTTGGAATTTACCTTGTTTTCTTCTGTAATTAGATGGATAAGGTACTTTATTGTTGTTCTGAAGTTAGTGAAGAGAAAATGCAGTATTTCTCGTACAATGGAAAACTCAGTAATTATTGCTTCAGTTTGGTTAAATATGAGTAATTGTTAATTCACTTTGGTTAGATTGGTAATTAGAGCTGCACCCACACGTCGCATTAAAAAAATAATACTAAGGCTTTGCAGGAACCACAGACACGTCTAACAAGCAATTTGGCATTTTTGTTTGAACAAAATGACACTTGAAATCTATTACAATTCAAAGCTGATAACTCCCATTGAAGGCAATTCCGCTGAGGTTATCTGCTCACTGTAATTGGGTTGATCTGTTCACATTACATTTATATAACTATTGCTCATATTTTCGTCGTTCCACTCTAATTCTTTTGTAGCTACCTGGCCTTATTTATTGATGGGACAGTCGTGAATCTGTTTATTGCTGAATATTGTCTAATACTAGTTTGTGTTCAGGCGTTTATGAGGGCAGTGCATGGGAGGTTATGAAGTGCGGACCATTCCAATATAAACATTTACTTCAGCCTGTTGTAGAACATTGTCGGCAGGTCAGAGCATAAAAAAATGGAAAGATAAAGGTCTGTTTTGGCAGGAGAACGATCCGAAAGGAGGGGGCTTAATGACTTAGTTGTTATGTGTGTTGCCAGTTGGTTTGCGCTTTGCGTTTGAGTTTATTGTATACCACATGCTGCAGCAAGCTGTGTGATAAATCTGTAATTTGGATTTTCTTTCAAAAATGGCCTCGTCCCATCAGTAAATGCAAAACATGCAGTATCAAACTACCTGATCTATATACTTGTACTACTATACACATTATAGTTACATATCATACAGTATGTGAGCTATTACACTTAAATATAATACGTTCTGTTGTAAAACATCCCTTTTGCCCGTAATTCAGATTGAATTGAAAAAGATTATAGAGTTACTTTCATCTTATGTCTGTCTTATTTCTGGTTTTGATGCAATTTTCAGTCTATTAGGTTTAACATTTTTTCATCGCGGATTGAAGTCCTGAGTGATGCACGTAATAATGGCTGATGGTGAAGCAGACGGGGGAAGCCAGAGGTATTATTCTGAATCAACGTCACACTGGGTGGTGTGAGACGTACATTCAAGTTGGTGTCACGTTGAGGAATCTGCAGTGAACGATAGTCAGAGATTACCTTGATTTTATACAATGGTTTGTTTTCAGCCACAGAATAATAATAATAATAATAATAATAATAATAATAATAATAATAATAAAGGTTGTTTCACTGGAGGATGTTTTCCAGACGACACTCATTTTCAATCTGGAATGAAGAGCATCCATTCACATTGATGCAATCACAGATACTGTTGTTATTATCAATGAGGCTTGTACAGGGGCTATAAAGTGTCTGTTGTTCCAATGTATAGTAAACACCAGGTAAAATTTTTCCAGCTAGATATTTTGGACCCACACCAAACACTTTTAAGTGTTGCTATCACTATAAGACATTTAAGTGTCATCCATCCACACCTATTTCAATCTGCTTATTCGGGGGAACGTCAATATAACGTTTATTATAAGCAATAATAGTGAAATACTATCTTCTTTTTCATAGCATTGATATAGTTGCTTAGTTTTTATTCAACTATCAATAACATGATATTTAGGTCTATATATAGTAGAGTACTGCAGCACTCAGCCCTACAAACAAATTGCCCAATAGAATCTGGTCACAGTCCTTGATTGGCGACTTCCTGAATTCCCAATCAGACGAGAAATAGTTTTTGCAGTCCGAGTAGTAAATATGAAATAGTTTTGTTCCGAGTGGTAGCAGAAAAACGCCGGAAAAATTCAGTATCTTATCAATGTTAAGACATGAACAGGCAAGAATATCCCTATGCATCAATTCCCAGAATGTGATTTAGTTATTTATTCCAAATTGCATCCCAAAATAACTTATTTCTGGATGTATTTTGCACATGACATGGTTTATATAACTCTACCAAGAAGCGTCATATGACTTCAAATCAAATGTTAAGTTATGGATTCCTCAGCTGCCATGGGGACACGATGGCACAATAAAACGATACAGTACCTGCATTCTTAGCAGCCAATGTCAAACCATTTATAAAACCATATAATGGAAACAATTCCACACAACAGACTGGTAGCTAAGCAAAAGTTCAATTAATTTATTTTAAATTATGCTTCTGAGATCTGGAGTACTGTATGCATTACAACAGATCCAGTTCATCGGGAAAATAGCTGGACAGTGGTTTGCGGTACAGTAGATTCATTAATGCTTTAGGAGCCACTTACATTTAAATGCTGTACAGAGTTTGGTCGTCTTCATGATCAGATTTGTTTTAGAGTCACACCTTAACTGCCCTTCAGTGTGTTCATCTGTAGATATGCTTATCCTTTTGAGTTTTCTTTGCAGGGTGCTGCATACGACTCGCATCGATATGCCTATTTGCTGTCCCCGCAGCCGACCGGAGTCTAGCGGTGATTAAATCCGCTCTTCCTTCCCGCCAGCCATCTGCCTCGGTCAGCTGGAAGCCTGGGAGTCTCTACGGTCTTTCAGGTACATGAAGGGAGGTCCGGTCAGGCAGGTTTTAATGTGATGTTTGCTCACTTAAAACTCTAATATCCAAATATCAAAAGAAGAGCATCAAGTAAAATCAGAGACACATCTTATTGGCCTTTGTGTGCATTGCGGGTTGGGACCCTGCGTCTGTAATCGGAAGGTCATTGGTTCATATTGCCTGCTACATAAATACACGAAAATTACTATAATTTACATCTGATCAAAACCTTTTTATTGAAGTTTCAATAAATCCATTCATTTGATCACTTCACAGCCATATTTTGAAATTACTGTATTCACGTAGTTTGTGACATTTTGAGAACGTCAGTATTTAAGATAAGATGGAACTTTATTGATTGCACGGGACATTTCTTTGTCCAGCAGTACAGAATGAAATACAACAAAGGAGAAAATGAGTAGAAATAAAAACAATGAAGAACAGAGTATGTAGAAATAAATAAAACCCACCATAATGTAAGTAAAAACACAAAAAAGTACTGAAAATAAAATCGGTAATAAAATAAACACAAAGGTAATTAAAGAATAAATAAGAAAACTGTACAGAGCAGTGTACCACTGTGGTAAATATAGTGCAGTCTTTTTTCCTAGATGTAATCGAGTAATTGAGTTTCTGTAAGGATATAAGTTGAGTTTCAATTTTTTGCTTCCCAACCCAAAACCGAAACCAGCATTAGTACAGTAACCTTAAGTTTTTCAGTAACATTTTCCATGAATGTCATGTCTGTAAGGTCACATTTATAGCACATTATAATGCATTCATAAAGCATTATAAACATGACTATAAGTGTTTTTAAAAAGGCGTAACACATTATAGCTATATTTATTATTTGTTATGAATGCTTTATGAAGCTGTCTTCCATAATGCCCTAATGATATTCACAAAATACTGTTCATTTATTGTTCCTTATTGATTCTCTTTTAGACATTTGCTGCATTGGAATACCTGGATTTTTTGATGTTGCCATTAGCGTGTTGTATGTAGTTTATCATAGCATCTTACAATTTATAATGCGGTAAAAAGCATCATTAATTCTCGTATCAGTCATTATAATGCATTATGAAGGTATCTGTTGTGCATTATAGATGAGCTTATGAAGTATAATCAACATTATAATTCCTTATGACTGTCAATAGAAGATGCTATAATGCTTTATTAATTCTTATACTGACCATTATAATACATTATGAAGGTATCTATAATG
Organism: Isichthys henryi; assembly: GCA_026776945.1. NCBI lineage: Eukaryota > Metazoa > Chordata > Actinopteri > Osteoglossiformes > Mormyridae > Isichthys > Isichthys henryi. The sequence continues at coordinate 47,410,036 of JAODJX010000001.1, forward strand.
CATTATAGATGACAGCTTCAAGTAAAGTATTGCCAGTTTTTCCTTTGATCTTCTCTAAAATGGTCTCTAACTGACCTCATCCATACTCTTCAGTGTTCAGGATGCTTGGATGCTCTTTTGCTTGATACTAAAAAGAGTTAAACCTTGTGCTTCTTCAGTGCCATAGTATGACTATAATAAAAGTCTTTTCCAGTTTCTGTGTCTTGCACGGGCGATGAGCCGTAGCCACACATTTTCAAAGTCGTGGGTTTGAATCCGTCCCCTGCTCTGTGTTTTTGGAGTCCTTCCTGTGTTTGTGTAGGTTTCCTCCGGACACTTTTGTCCCACAGTCCCAAAAAAATGCACGTAGTTGAGTTGTTGTATCTACATACCCTGTTGTGGGTGTTTGAGGCCTGTACTGGACTGGCACTGCTTCCTGGGATAGATTCCAGGCTCACTGTCAGGTTGTGCAAAGATACGTCGGTATGATAAATGTGTGGATCATTCCCGTCACCTTTGTAAGCTGTATAATTGTGTTGCATGTCGCATCGTGGTTTTCTTTGGCTTAAGTTCTAAGCACTTACAAGTACATATATATGCGTTTTTTTGCTGGCATGCAGGTTGGCATCAGTACATGGGCTCAAACTCCACATAAACAACAGCTGTTTTCCACGTGTGACACCCCCAGTATGGCGTCTTCTTTCTAAACCTCCCTACCGAAGTACTTTGCATTTATCTGCATCGGTTTCAATTTGCCTCCTGCCCCATAATTTCATCTTGGTTGTTTTGTAACTCTTTGGCTTCCCTTCCTCCTCCTGCTGCGACACTTAATTTGCGCAGTCTGCGAGATTTGGCCCCTGTGTTTAGTTAGCCCGCCCCACGCCCTGCGTGGGTTTAAAGGCTAACTGTACCAACCGGGACGCCGTGACTTTCAGGTAACACATCACCTCGCTTCTCCCAGTTGGTTTGCTTTAATCAGGTAATAAACACAGATCAGATTCTTATTCTTTACTGGCAGCTAGTTAGCTTTTATTTCTCTGGGATTTAGTTCAGGACCACACAAATACATGGTTGGACCATGAAAAATTCTACTGAATGCCACCCCACCCCCCTCCGCCTTTCCAAACCAAGGCTACCTTTTTTCACAATCATACACCAATGCCCCCCTCTCCCCCAGTGTCTGGGCCCCTGATAGCCTTCCCTGGTCTGCCTTATGGGGAGCCCTGGTTTAGGTTAAGGTGATAAACCTCAAAGGATATTGTAGTGGGGCATTCTCGGTAATCCTGCCATACAGCATGACACTGCATCTCAGCTCGTTTCCCAACCGTCTCTCTTCGTGCAGGCCGGCAGCAGGTGGCCGGTACCTGGGAGAGGCCTGGGATGTGAGACTAGTGGCGTTTAGATGATCCCATTCCGCCAGGATTGTACAGAGGCTGCCCGCTGGATGGGATCACGCTGGTGCAGGTGCCAGTTGGAGTGTCATTGTCCTTGCCTAAGCGATGCCAGTGGCTGCCTGAAACCTCCCCACCCCCCGACCATTCTGGCTTCCCCCCCCACACCATTCCCCAGAGAAGCAGCAGGTGGCTTCCGACTCAGGAAATGCCATGGAGGTGCCGGGCCTCCCCCTGCTCGCTGTTATCGACGAGCCTCTTCATCCTCCACTGATCCTCAGATGCGCTCGAGCGCAGCCCTCCAGCTGCTCCCGCTACCTCAGCGCTCTCCGACATTGGGCATCTGCCTATCCCATTAATTCACTGAAAGGTCGTTCAGCAGGGGGCGCCATCCTCCCTGATTTACATTTGTGCTTTCCTTCGGCGAATTGCCCTCAGTGATGGTGAACAGTGTGTATCTTGAACCACATGCCTTCTGGTTGCCTCCTTGCTAAATTCAAGCACAATGCCCTTCAAGAAACTCTAATACATGCATCTCTGTACATTTATCCTTTTACGTGGCTCAGTATCTTCATTAGTGTCTTCATCCATCACCTCGTCTTGCCCGCCTCTTACAGTACTCTGACCAGTCTTAGGAGTAAGCCAGATATTTACAGATCTTGGCTGCTGTCCACCAGTCCCAATCATGTATAAAATTTATCCTTTGTTGATTTTCTCATCATTTATGAATATTCATGCAGGAAGTGCATTCTAATTGCCAGACTCAACTTCGATAGATCACATAAATTCAGCCAGAGAGTGGGAGTGACTGCAAGATTTATGCGACCATTATGTACTCACCAGATAAGATTTAATACTGTGTCCGGTCTTCACATTTCTTCTGTGTATATCATATCTGGACTCTCAACACAGTCAAAATTATCTACCACGGAAAATCGTAATAGTAGCTCAAATAAAACCAAGCATTAGACATTTGTTCGGAAACCTCTGATATTTTGCTTGCAACCTCCGGCCAAGTGACAGATACAGGCGAATGATGCTCTGTGTTGTTATAAAATATTCTTTTCCATCTATTTATTTGTTAGACTGTTTTTTTTTTCTCTCAGATCCTTATACAGCATTGGTGTTTGGTTTTTGAGAACAGCATAGTGATCTGGTCTTAGTTATTGCTTTTATTGAGTAACTGCATAAACGTCACTATTTCTTGCGTGGGGGGAAGTGCACGGCCTTGGTTTTAACTCAGTTACAAGAATGGAACAAAAAATGGCAACATCTCGTCTGTTTTCAGTCATGCAGCAACTAGCGTAGCGGCTAATCATATCAGAAACTGAAGTGGCTACTATGGGTTGGCCTGGCAACATCCCCAAAATGCACAATCTGATGTAAAGTTTTCCTTCTTGATTTTTTGTTTGCGTCCAGATTATTCCTAGTCTGCATGTATGTGTGGTTTGAAAAAGATTTGCCGTCTAGGTCTAATCAGCTGGCCTGGCCTCTAACATCATCATTTGTCTATTGCAGGGGGGTGTGGGGAGGTGACGTCATTTTATTCACACAATAAAAAAAAAAAAAAAAAAAATTAATCGGGAATAATATAACATAATGCAACATAAACCTAGATAATAAACCCAACAACAGCTGCTGAAAATGGCTCCTGCAAGCAGTATCAGGCAAATGGGTATAAAGGAAGATTTTCAAAACTTAAAGCGTCTTTATTTTGGTTTCTAAAACAGTGGCTTGTGAAACAGTGTCAAGTCCCCTCTGGTTTTTTTTTGCATTATTATAAATAAAAATGTATTAACATAGCCATCTTTTAAGAGGGTTAACCATCTCTGCATAAACATTAAGTATTAATTGTGTTTACTTAAGCAAAAGTATGTTTTTTGCAGGTTTTTTTTCCCCCCCCTCAAGTAGTATGCCGCACATGTTGTACAAATTATAAATAAAATACTGAAATATTTATACAAGTGAGTATTTGGTGTTTTCTCACCATGCAGATTGTTTGCTATAGCAGTGCTTGGGAGCCCAGTGCTGAGGTAGCTGCAGCTGTTCAGAACAAACAGCTGAGATTTTTTTGTGAGTCACTGCAGATAGCAAATGGAACAGATGTGACTCGTCACTGCATCAGCCTCTCTCTCTCTCTCTGACTCATCTCGAAAAGGAAACGCTCCAGGTTCTTACCTTGCAAAGCTAAAAGATATATAATATAATCTGCTAGTTATTCTACTTAATGCGCTTCATTTGCAGCATGTACTGTAGTAATTGTGGGCTGATTTAAATGCCATAAGTGTCCCAGCTTCTGGTTGTGTAAATCCTTGAAGGAGGACATGCAAATAAGTAGTGACTGGCAAAGCCTTTGTGGCCCGTTTTGGTATTTTGGGAAAAAATGGAGAATATGTTTGCTTTGAACGTCAGACTGCTAACCTGCTGGAACCCAGAGGTGACCTACCTGCCAAATTAGTCATATGTCACAGCGGAAACCTGCTCTCTAGGGGACTGACCATGTTTTATTTATAATATCTTCAGTTCCAGACGTTCTAGGATAGTACGGGCATTGTATTTTGATTATGCTGAGTTGTTTCTGTTATGTTTTATTATGTTTCAGTTGTGTTGCAATTTATTATGGTGTGTGATTCAGGGAGACGTTCATACAGGTCGTATATTTAAGGTAGCGAACTACATATGAGCACTGACAGAAAATATACATGTTGATGATTTCTAAACAATTGTGGTCATTTATTTTTCCTTATTGTTTCTGCGTTGGGCATTTGTTGCATTGGAATACCTATACAGTACCTATAATGACATTGTCATTACTATATTTTAGGTATTTTCCCACGGTATCTTACAATCATTTTCATTTTCAGGGTAACAGTTACTTGGGAGCCTATGCTAGGAAGCACAAGGTGTGAGACAGAGGACACTGGATGGGTTATCAGTCTGTCACAGGGCATGAGACAAAGGACAACTTGGATGGGTTATCAGTGTTACACAGGACATGAGATAGAGGACACCCTGGATGGGATTTCAGTCCGTCACAGGACATGAGACAAAGGACACCTTGGGTGGGATATCAGTCTATCACAAGGCATTAGACAGAGGACACCTTGGGAGGGATATCAGTCAATCATAGGGCATTAGACAGAGGACATCTTGGGTGGGATATCAGTTAATCACATGGCATGAGACAGAGGACACCTTGGGTGGGATGTCAGTCTTGCACAGGACATGAGATAGAGGACACCGAGGGGTGGGATTTCAGTCCGTCACAGGGCATGAGACAAAGGACACCTTGGGTGGGATATCAGTCTATCACAAGGCATTAGACAGAGGACACCTTGGGAGGGATATCAGTCAATCATAGTGCATGAGACAGAGGACACCTTGGGTGGGATATCAGTCTACCACAAGGCATTAGACAGAAGACATCTTGGGTGGGATATCAGTCTATTGTAGGGCATGAGACAGAGAACACCAAGGGGTGGGTTATCAGTCCGTCACAGGGCATGAGACAGAGGACACCTTGGGAGGGATATCAGTCAACAATTGGGCATGAGACAGAGGACACCTTGGGAGGGATATCAGTCAATCACAGGGCATGAGACAGAGGACACCTTGGGTGGGATATCAGTCTACCACAAGGCATTAGACAGAGGACACCTTGGGTGGGATATCAGTCTACCACAAGGCATTAGACAGAGGACATTTTGGGAGGGATATCAGTCAATCATAGGGCATGAGATAGAGGACACCTTGGGTAGGATATCAGTCTACCACAAGGCATTAGACAGAGGACATCTTGGGTGGGATATCAGTCTATTGTAGGGCATGAGACAGAGGACACCAAGGGGTGGGTTATCAGTCCGTCACAGGGCATGAGACATAGGACACCTTGGGAGGGATATCAGTCTATTGTAGGGCATGAGACAGAGACCACCGAGGGGTGGGTTCTCAGTCCGTCACAGGGCATGAGACGGAGGACATCTTGGGAGGGACATCAGTCAATCACAAGGCATTAGACAGAGGACACGTTGGGTGGGATATCAGTCTATCACAAGGCATTAGACAGAGGACACCTTGGAAGAGATATCGGTCTAGCAGACAGCACACACCCACACTGAGGGCAATTTAATGACACCAGTTCATCTAATCACACGTTCCTGGGCTGTGTGCAGAACCACAGTACTTGGGGCAACCCACCCAAACATGGTAAGACCATGCAGACTCCGCCAGTATGGAGTTGGGTGACAGGAATCAAACTGACTGCCCTGGAGATGTGAGGCCACAGTGGTAACCCCTGAGCAAGGAGGCCACCACAGAACAATGGCAGTCAACACAAAGTCATAATCAGTAAGGACAGTAAACTCCAGCTATTAAAATACAATGCTCTCAGAAATTCTAACATTATCTGTAAACATGTGTTTGCCAGTTTAAGAAATTGGGATATTATATTAATAGTTTCTGTCAGCGGTTGCTGTTGGAAATAGACAAAGATGAAGCATTTCAGCAATAAAAAGAAAATGTTAAAGAGAGATAACTTGAATGAGGGTGTATGAGATACAGACTGCGGTGCAGGGGGTGATGTGGTGAATCTCTCAGCATTTTCTTGAGGTGCCCTTTGAAAATGTGCCTTTGTGACACACGCGCCGGTTTACTCTCAGCCGGGTCTGCGGCCGGGCAGATACAGGGACCCGCAGCACTTTACCTTTGTTGCGGGGGAGGCCCGCAGGGCAGCACACCGAGCCACGCTGACCTGGCACACACTGGGAAAAAATTGCTCCTGCTGAACTTAACTGTGCGACTCTCAGCTGGCACCTGCTGATTGCTTAAGGGCCGCGTTGGCGCTACGGGAAAAACGGGCAGGCAGATTAGGATGCAGGTCGGGATGCCTTCCTAGGCAAAAGAGAAAAAAAAACTGAATCATTTTCCCTATAACTTTATGATTCACCCACTTTCCCTGACCTCAGAACGCGAGGGGAATTTCTTATTGGACATCCAGGTCATCACAGAAGCCCCCTCCCACCAGAACTGTACTCTGCAGTTTAACCCCTGCATACATACATTATGACATGTAAGCTTCTATATACAGCATGACAAGCCACTGAATAAGTGGTGCTTTTATGGTATTTTCAACAGCAAATATTTATGGGGGGGGGGGGGGGGTTCCCATGATAACATTTCCAGAGCAGGGCAAAATACCACGCTAGACCCTATTTCTGGTGGGCCACCCCATATCTCTGTCTGCGTTTATCTTGACTCTCAAGTGGAGGGCAAAATTATTTAAGGGTCTGTGCAAGGTAAATCGGTCTTTAGAGCAAGATATTGCTTAATATAGCTGTATTGTATATCCGAAACACCCTTCCCAATGATTTATAATGAATGACTTGAAAACAGATAGAATTGAGTATATACCGACTGTTATGGGCACCAGTGAAGCTTGCAGTGTGTGATGCACAAGCATGTACAGTATTTAGAGAAGGTGTAAATGTGAGGCAGACGAGAAATGACGAAAACCCATTTTAAAAAGCGACACTCTTTGACAGTAGACAAGCCCTCGGTGTATTAAGGATTTTTACAGGTCAGATGTATCTTTATTCTTCTGGCAGGAAAACAGAGAAGCCGCCGCTAAATGGATCTTTAAGAGTGTCTTCATGGCCGAGAGTTTTTTTTTCTCATGGTCCTGGTCACCGGAGCAGTACTTGGAAATACATTTTTCAGCACATTACACAAAGCGAAAGATCTCCCAAAATCCAGAAACAGTGAATCACTTATCTGGGCTGCACCTGATCAGTGACCACGGATGAACATTAGCTGTCTTGTTAGGCGTTTGAGAGGGTTCCCGTGAAGCATCAGAACCTCAGATACAGCCTTTTCTCCCTGTTGTGCATTTTCTTTTCAACGGTTAAAGACAAAAAATCTGTCCTCTCTGGCACTTGCAGGCAAAGCCAGCACCTGGTGAATCATCAGATTGAGACAAATCCAATAGATTCATTTGAGCAAACCAGGGCTAATGTAACTCAATTATTCTGACTGCTTGAAGGAGTTGTTCTTTGCAGATCAGGAATTTTAATGTCTCGTTGTGCAAGTGGGTAACAGAAGTACAATTAAATATTCAGTGTGGGTTGGGTGAGAGGTGATCTTAAGGATTCAAAATGTTTATTTTCATTTGTGCTAGTACAAGTACTGAATATAGTCAGATACTTGATTGCACATTTCCTGCAGGCTGGGTAATTCAACATAGGGTAACAAGACAAGGGACAAGCACCTAGTAACAAGGCCCTCTGGAGACTCATAATGAAAATAATGTAAAAAAAGAATCTCACTGTACGTTCAATACACAGACTATCCCCTTTTACTTTAAATAAGCTTTATTTTAAGGCTGGTCTGTCACATATTAGTCTTGCCGTTAGATTCCTTGCTGAAATTTCGAGTAGAAGCACATAATTGGCCCAACATGGGTTTAGTTCGTAGAGTCTCCATCCGATGAAGAGCAATTTGTGAAGCAGCGAGATAAATTTGCTCTCTGACAGAAAGCTTTGGTTGCCCTGGTGGAGTTCGCCCGCGTTAAACAACCCCCGAACGTCCAGCTGTGTAAGGACCCCAAAGAGCTACCCAGAGCCAAAAAATTTAATATTTCAAAAGATGCACTCCCATCTTCATCCCTGCCCCCTGCTCCACTGACGAACGGGTCACACTGAGCATGCCTAATTTTGGTCTCATTAGATCGTACTCTTTGTTCATCTCCCTTAATGTCGCGCAACTTTATTTTTTAAATAAGTTGCCAGAAAGAGATTTATTATAGTCCTCAGAATCATAAAAGATACAGCTGACTTTTCATTGCTGATCTGCAAGCCTGGGAACAGAGGCAGTTAGCCAGCGCCGTTGTCTGCTTTTAATGGTACCAATAATCATCCCTGGCTTCTTGTGCATAAGGTACTGTACCTCTTTGGCCCCCACCCACAAAGATCACGGGGGCTTGGAAGGCGACAGCCGCCTTCTGCCTACTCTGCAGTATTCCGACATGGCTAAATTTCCAGTTCCCTGGCAGCTGGAATTATGAGAGGCCTCCTGCTACTGGGACACCAGCCCTTCATTGGTTGGAAAACGGCAATTTTTTTCGGGAGCATCTGCAAGGGTGCTCGTTCCACAAGGATTATTATTATTAATATATAATTATTATTATTGGAAAATAATTACACCCTTACTAAAGACAAACACGTTTTGCTCATCGTTGGCTGTGTATTCTGAATGGAATTCTGGTAATATTATAAGGTTCATCACATGCTAAGGGTAATGAAAAGTCATTCGTTCACCTGGACTGAATATCCTTAGATGGTAGGAGGACGTTGGGGGAAAAGGAGTGAGAACAAGGATGATAATGTGTGCAGGGAAGCCCAACTGAAACATACACCACTGGAATTATAAGGTTACATTACCCCGCACTGAAGCTGTTCACTAAAGGGCCCACCAGTCGGTGACACAATCAACTTACTTTGACAAATATAGCCAGATGCTAACAGCACATGCACAGGACCTTCCTCTCCAACAGTTGCATGAAATAGTAATAGTAGTAGCAGCCACACTTACGATTAAGCTCCATTATAATCTTTTCAGGGGCGGCATGGTGGTGCAGTGGTTAGCACTGTTGCCTCATACCTTGAGGTTCAAGTCTCCGCCTGGGTCACATGTGTGCGGAGTTTGCATGTTCTCCCCAAGTCGTCGTGGGGTTTCCTCCGGGTACTCC
>JAODJX010000001.1:47455971-47485267 GCA_026776945.1 Isichthys henryi
CCAGGCGGAGACTCGAACCCGGGTCCCAGAGGTGTGAGGCAACAGTGCTAACCACTGCACCACCATGCCGCCCCCGATGCGTATCTCTACCCCTCTAATTTCACTGTTATTTAAAACAGAGATTTCAGACTCCCTGTTTGTGTTATTATATCATGTTTTACTGTTTACTTGGTTAGACAACTGTGAGGGTATGAAATACGTCAGGGCAGAAAAATAAAATGTTAAAGAGCATCAGAAACACAGATTTCCTAATTTGAGCGTATTTTTCTTATCAGATGGCCTGAAGTGGAATACTTCAGGATTTCCCCTTAGCAGTCTGCTCTTCACACTCCTGCGAAATAAGTGGATTATACCAATATATTTGTAAGACCCGGTGTGTGCCATTCTACAGTTTCAAGCCTAAATATGCCGAAGGACAAAATTTACGTCACGCTTTAGTTTTGAGAAAACACAATTTAAAATGCTTACTGTATTCATTCGGCTGTCAGGGTTTGTACCTGACAGATTTATTCAGACCTATTTACCTTCTTGGAAAGTTTCCTGGTTCATCAAGAGGAGAACTTCATTCCAGGGGTCTGACATATTTCTATGTGTCAAGTTCTCCAGACGGCGTTTCTGTTTGAAGCTGAAGACGTCACTCTGGGGCCGTAGGTTTTCCACAAGATGCTCATTAGCCTGATGCATTATTTGTCAGATGTTCCAGTAGTGACCTTGTTGTCTTGTTCCATGTAATGCTGTACATCTTGATTTCCCATGAGAGCATTTCTCAACAGATTTTCATTCTGAAGCCGTTATTCAGTGGCTTAAATCCCTGTAAAGGTATCATTGCATCTCACTACCCAGGGGTGCCGCTAGAGATTTTGGGCCCCAGAATGGCGCATTATATCGGGCCCCCAACCCTCACCAATTGAAATATGATCCAAATGTTTAAGGCCCCTCTAACTCAGGGGCCTTTGGAATCATTCTAACCCCCCGCACCATGGAACCCCTATCGCTAGTTGAATTCACAACATACTATTATGTATAATAGAGATATGTCATTATTTTAGGAGCTAACTAAGGTTTAATGAGTTGTATCGTGGTCTTATACCGGCATGGGTTTCTCCAGGATTATGAGCATTACCATTAGGTACTGTGGTTTAACTGAACAGACCTGTGGTTTAACTGAATCGACTTCCCTTAGTGGTTTGTGTGTGATGGTGGATCTTCTTCTGCAATCTATTATATCAGGGTCAGGCAACCCTGATCCTGGAGTGTCGGTATCCAGCAGATTTTCTATCCTACCAGATGAGTCACTATCTGCCTGAGATCAGGTGTGGTTCCTCAGAGACCAGGTATGATGGAAAACCTGCTGGATACCGGCAGTCCAGTATCAGGGTTGCCTACAGCTGTATTATATATGTTTTTCTGGGTATATGTAGTTCTGTAGATACATTTTCATATGAATTTCATACAGTGTAAGGTAACTGGAGTTGGTCATTCTACATTTTTGTAAGAAACAGCGTTAAAGCATTATTTTTAGATAAAACAGGTTAAAATGGCCGCAGTCAAATTGGCCTGTGGTTAGTGTGGTCTGCAGTGTTAAAAGTGAAGAGATATGGAGACCTCATTTCCTCAGCTGAAAGCAAATGTCATTCTGGAATTATGTTCCCTTCCAATTACACATCCGCAGTTATCGCCCTAATTCACAAAGGGGGACTGTGCAAACAGAGATGTTCCTTTTTTCCCAGTTTTCACTGAGATATTTATCTTGAAAATGCTGTATGTTTCTTGTTGTTTTCGAATGCATGTTTCTCCTCAGCAGCTGGCTGGCACTATATCAATTACTTCTTGTCATAGTCCACTCCCTCCCCCCGTATTAGGGCGAGGGTTCTGTGAATGGGGGTAGTTGTTTGTGATTTTTCCATGTTCTTGATACCCTGCTCCAGTAAACATCCTATATCTCAGAACGCAGGAGCTCACCAAGGCATCAAGAACATCCCAGGATGCATTAGCAGTGAGCGTTCTGTGTTGTACTTCACCTTTGGGCTCTTTAGATAAAGGCTCGCTATCAATATTTAAAAACGATCAGCACACAGCTCCTGAGTGCCTCAGATGGCAGTGGTGCTCTTTGTAATACAATCCCTATACGTGAGCTTGTGGATTGACTCTGGTCTGCATCATCTTGTCACTGGGATTTCCGCAATGGTTGAATGTGATGTTTTATTTTCGTTCTGACATTCCGCCACGACCGGGAAAAGGAGGCCTGCCTTCTTATCAGCTGAACGGTGCCGACCTATCAGGCGGCTGGAGTGCCCTGCTTCCTGGCAGATGGGGACTCTCTCCACCTACAGGTTTTCTGTCTTGAAATGGGCAAGATACTCTCAGAGATACCATGGTGTTTTGGTGGGGTTTTGTACAGTGATGTCACAATCATGCATTACGAACGTGTATTCCATGTTGCGTTAATGTGCAGTTTCTTGGTCCATCCCATAATGATGCCCTTTTGTTTTCTGGAAGACAGTCTGATGTGTTAGCGGTGATGCTAAGCTTGCCTGTTATTCTCTTATTCAGAAATAGGAAAGAAAAATGATTATGGGAGATAAAGAGAGGTTATTGCATATTCGGATTTTCATTCAAGCTGAGGTATTTGTTTAATAAATCCTTTTGAAGTGTTGACTGAATAAACTGGATTTGTGGCAAGCAGAATGTATTTACATCTTGAAAGTGCCTGCATTTGATCTCCCTCACCCCTGACCCTCCTCCTTCATCTTCCAGTTGGTGAGCCCACAGGTTTATTTAAGTTTCTCAGCCATCAACCGCACAGCAGATACCTGGTCAGGTTCGGGAAATGCTGATCTGGACCCACTGATTTCCTTCACACATGCTCGCGAGGGTCATTTTTAGACCTTTTCCCCGAGGGAAAGCCTACCACTGGCCACCGCAAGGTCATGGATACATGAGACTGAAATGAATGAGGTTTCGCTACAGGATTGCTGGGTTGACCGTCCCTGATGAGGGTGATGAGTTTGGCGATCCATGAACGCCCCGGGGCAGAGATGCTGCTGTTCTGGATCAAGAGAAGACAGCTGAGTTGGTTCAGACGTGTCCCTGGGCAGATGTTTCAGGCATTTCTCGCTGGCCAGGCACCCCCTGGAGAGATTACATCTCTCAGCAGGCTCAGAACACCTGGGGGGTTGGGCTGACGTGCTCAACTACCCGCCATTTTGGACGATGAATAAATATGACAGGCGAGGAGCTTTCCTTGGGCATTATTAAAGTAAATTGTTAGCAGTAATTGCAACGGAGAAAGCATACAGTAAGTAGGCTTGATATGGAAATATCGTTGGGCTGTAGGGGGGCCAATCCCAGGCAGAACCGATCATATATTCACTTGATAATGAAATTATATTCAGTATTTTATTGGCATCTGAGTTTCTTTTTTTTACTTTGGTGTAGCACAATAGAAAATGAAAATGTCCTTGACTGTTCCATGGTGTGATATGAATTATTTTTTTAGTGAAGCCTATAATTAAGCACTCAGTTGGACCGAAATCCAAAATAAACAGTGGGTCACAGAGATAGGGATTGATAAACTCCAGTATAGGGTGTCATAGGGAGAGTTATTAAAGCAATAAATAAAGTCAATAAGGCTATCTACCTAAACTGTTTGTTTGATAATATATGTATGGGGGAAACAGCAGGTCAGGGAGCAATTTGCTTGGAGAAATTGTGAAAGCCCCATACTTCATACAGCCAATTAATTTTTGAGTTTGGTATCCCAAAACGATAAACAAACCCTATTTGCTTTAAATCAACCGCTTTCATCTTTTATGGTTAATTGAAGTGTAGGCGTTCACTTTGAAGGCTTTAATGTAATATACCGGAAACATATAGAGATGAGTACAATGTCTGCAGATGGTGTTGTTGTTAAGGGCAAAGCACCTAAAGGTCTGCAAAGCATCTCACAGGGTACAGTATGCTAAACTAAGCTAAACTAGAACTGCTTCAATAAAATATTTAGATGGAAAGAAACATTGAAGAAATTGGTCAACCTCTTAATGTCAATATTCTTATTTATTAGTCCACGTTCTAATGATAATTCAGCTTTTGGTATTGTAGACTGCTTTAGGTGTTTGTGTGCAAAGTAAATTAACAAAGGCGCTGATAAAATCCCATTTGTGGATGATGTGTCTCTTGGTCCACGCCATGTTCATCTGTGTAAGGAACTTCTACAAAGAAGAATGACTTTATTGAAATAGCCAATAGTAATTAAGATTGGTGTGTTGGATATTATGAAACGTCTCGTGTGACCCTCATGAAAAAAAGGCAAAAGTAAGAAAATGTGATTCTACAGTATATTTAATTTTTCCACCGAATAATTTTGCTCTAAAGCCAGGACAACGAGCAGCAGTACTGAATGCAGGAGTATTAGGTGCGTACAAGTCGTACTGACTTTTTATTTCTTTATTTTTTTGCAATTTTCTGCAGACAAATTTCCATTAAATGGTGTCCCTGGCAGGATTTTGCTCACCCTTGACAGGGAAACCGATCGCATGTCATGGACTGCGGGGGCTTATACACTTTTCCTGGTGCGCAAATAGAAAACGTGCGTATAAATGCGATGTAGACCAATCTGACGGGAATCAGTGCAGCGGGATGTGAAGTGATGCAACTTAAGGAATCGGGCCAGAATTCCTGCTTATTAGAGAGAAAATTGCAATGGAAAATGTAATATATTACTAGACTATTATAAACACTGTTCCTGCAAGTAAGGAAGGTAAATATTGAAAGTATGATACTAGACTTGCATTAATAAATATAAATGTCGAACAATTCTGCGACTTCATCCTGAGTAAATCAGCTAGAATGTTGACGGATTGATTACACAACAATGTATGTAACCTGAGATATAGCAGAACTAGTATCTCACTTAACATTCAGAATGATCCCTTAACAACAGAATGAAATTAATCTAAGTTTAAATTAATAAATAAGTTATTAAGGCCCAGTTCTTGTCATGTAAAGAAAATGCTTACAGCACATTAATCTGTTAACCAGGAAGATATATAGTTAAAAAGTAAATTTAATAAGTTTAAAATGTGCCTTTCTAATTGGACTTACAATATTTAGTGTTCCGCTTGTTTAACCCAGAACAGAAGCCATTTAATAGTGTTATGCCAGTTTGCTGGACATTAGCACTGTACATTAGCACTGTACTTTAGCACTGCACATCTGTAATGTGCCATTTTTTGGGTGGAAAAATGGCAGTTCCTCTTTGCTACAGGGATGCAGCGTTAGTACCATCAGTGACACTCGGTGAGGCTGCCTTACGATGGCCCACAGCTGAGACTGAGTGACACCTGCCAAGCTTGTCAGAAGTAGCCTGTCTGCAGGACACGCAAAGAGCAAAAATCTCATTGGCTGTTTCTATCTGTCACGGGGAAAGGGGCAGTCACTTCGTCCGGTGCTCGTGAAAGAAGGCAGATCAGAGGAACTCAGATGTTTCTTTGAAAATATTCCGAATTCCAAAATCAAAGTAAATTAAAAGCACCCATTTGCATCCATCTATCCATCTCCATACTGTTAATCCACTTTAGGATTGCAGAGAACCTGAATCATGTATGTTCCCGGTTTCTGGCATTCCATCCCCCTTATTAGGTACTCCTAGCATCAAGTAGGACCTGCTTTTGCCTCCAGAACTGTTTCAAGGTTAGACAAGTTGTGCTTTCAGAGAATCCATTCAACTCTTGTACCGAGCTGATATTTTTGCTCTGGCAGCTTTCCGGGTAACTTTAAACAGGTCTGGCCATTATCCTCTGACCTTCTCATATTAACAAGGTGTTTTTGCCGACAGAAGTGCCACTGACCTCCGTTTTTTTGTCGCGTCGTTCTCTGTAAACCTTTGACACTGTACTGTGTGAAAATCCCTGGAAGCTGGAAGTACCACATTTGGCACCAACAATCATACCACATTGAAAAAACTCAGATGACACATCTTAGCCATTCTAATGCGTATCCAAATAGTAACTTATTCTTTTGACCCTGCCTCTGTGCTGTATGTATTCAGTTGCAAGCATGTGACTTGCTATTTGGAGGAGCATTATATACAGTACTGAGCTAAATGCTTTTTGTCAAAGGAAACATTTAAAACTAGGTGGTAAGTAACACAATGAAAAGTAAGAATTTCTTGTGTTTGCTAAAACATTGCTGCTATCGAGTTTGATGGTGAGATGAACATCCGCTTCAGGGGCACCCCAGCCATTCCATGTACTCGTTAAACTTTGCCACCAGCTCACTTAATTAATTAATCGATTAGTTAAATGATTTGATGAGGTATTGATTAGTCAAGCCAGGCATGCTTGTGGTCCAGTCATTGACTGATTGGTGTATATTCTGGGGTGATTTTTTGAGAGGTTTTGAATTGGCTTCGCTGTCACTCTTTGAGAGACATACATTATATGGACGATAGTATTGGGACAACCAGCCGCTACACCTACAAGAACTTCTATGACATCAATATAACATGGGTCCTCCTTTGCAGCTATAACAGCTGCTGTTCTTCTTTGAAGACTTTCCACACGTTTATGTAGTGTGTCTGTGGGAATTTCTGCCCATTCATCCAGAATAGCATTTGTGAGGTCAGGCACTGATGTTTGACGTGAAGGCCTGGCTCACAATTTCCGTTCTACTTCATCTCGAAGTGTTTGATGGGGTTGAGGTCAGGGCTCTGTGCAGGCCATTCAAGTTCTTCCACTTGAAACTCACTCAATCATATCTTTTTGGACCTTGCTTTGTGCAGTGGGGCACAGTCATGCTGGAACAAAAGGGCCTTCTCCAGTTGGAAGCATAGAATTTTCCAAAATGTCTTTGTTTGCTGAAGCTTTAAGAGTTCCCTTCACTAAAACTACGGGACCTAGCCCGCCCTCTGAAAAACTACCCCATACCAATATCCCTCCTCCACAAAACTTTACAGTTGGCACAACGCAGTCAGGCAGGTAATGTTCTCCTGGCATCTGCCAAACCCAGACTCGTTCATCAGACTGCCAGGCAGAGAAGTGTGATTTGTTACTATACAAAACACATTTCCACTGCTTCAGAGTCCAATGGCAGCGAGCTTTACACCACTCTATCTGACGCTTGGCATTGCGCTTGGTGATGTGAGGCTTGCATGCAGCTGCTCGGCCATAGAAACCCATTCCATGAGGCTCCCGGTGCAGTTACTGTGCTGGAGTTAATGCCACAGGAAGTCTGGAACTCTGCAGTTATTGAGTCACATGTTTGTAAACCTGACCGCATGGGTAGGTGATGGATTTTATTCACCTGTGTCAATCGGTCTGAATGAAATACCTGAATTCAATTATTCAGGGGTTTGTCTCAGTGCTTTTGTCCTTATAGTGTATAATAGTTTTATACCAACGTGAGGGTCCTTTAAATATAGTTCTCATTGACTGACTAAGATTTTGGCATGGAAATGTACAGTATGTACTTATATGGCTACATACAGTATGCACAAAGACCAAACATGATATATATATGAGCGAATTATTAATTTACTGAAGCCAGAGTGTGTTGCATATTCTCCCCACATCCCGACATTACAGATTCAACCATCTGCCAAGCTGTAATTACAGAACTTGTGCCATGTGGGTTATGACTCACCTTTCCATTTGTTACCGCGACTTTAGAATCAGAGGGCAGCTACATTCAAACAAAAACCTTAATGTTGCATTTTTCCAGTCAGTCATGATGATCAGATCTATATGACAGAGCCCTTCCCTGTCCTGACATTTAATAACTTAATAATTTAATCAGTATTTTTCATGTTTGTGCAGATAAATAGTATTTTGCAAATTGTATATCGTGTATCTGAAAATTTTCATTAAGTACAAAATGGGCGTTTTGTATTCTGTGTCCTGGCGTGTGGATTATGGTAAGTATTTGGCAAACTAATCCAGTTCCCAGCATGCATTTCACCATTGTCCAACAGTAACAGCGGCAAGGGCTCATGGGATACAGAGGGTCAGAACCAGACCAGATTTCTCTTTTATTTCCTTGTAATGCAGCTTCCATTGGAGCCAGTTGACCTTGGATGTCATTTGGAAAGAAAATACATATGAATATTGGACAGAATTCTGCTGTGAGGTTGGAAAAGACACCTGGACACAGGAGACTAGAGGGGGTCATGTGTTATACTCACCCCCCTTCCCCCAACAGTCTGTCAGTGCAGAGAACCCACTGAGGCAGGGTATGGGGAGGGGGGGGGGGGGGCAGGTAGAGGAGAAACAGGCTGTCAGCTCTGTCCAGTGCTCACTGGCGGCTTTAGAGCAGTGTTTAGAATCCGGTCCTTGGGGATTCACAGTCAGTCCATGTTTTTGCTCCCTCCCATCCAGAAGTAGTCCCTACCAGACTGTACACATTTTTGCTGGAAGCTGGGAAGGAGCAAAAATGTGAACTGTCTGTGGGTCCCCGAGGACCGGATTAGGAAACGCTGCCTTAGAGGGGTAGCATCGCCGTTATTGGGGCCATTGTAGGATGACACTGAGTCCGACAGGTACTGCCATGGGCCTTTGCCCCAGCAGACAATTCAAACACTACACCCTGCAGTAGTCCTGGCCTATTGTCGATTTTCGATTGAATACTGTTCCCTGTTGTTTCCTTATTTATTTAACCTTCGGCCTCATTTCCAGGCTGTGAATTTATTGCAACATCTTTCTCGGCATGGCTGCAGAATTACCTGAGCTATGGTCTCCTAATCCATCTTCTCTCCATTTACTGTAATCACTTATGTGACACGGGGTCACAGTGAGCTTGTAGCCTGTATCTCTCTGAAATACAGTATATATGCAAGATATGTATGCATGTATGAACTGTTGAAACTATTGAACAGGGGTGTGTATACTAAGGCGGGGCCACAGCGGCACTGTGCCTCAGCTGAAAGCTGATGGGCTGCCAGAGTGCCCCCCCCCCCTCCCCTGTCAATCATCAATTTGAAACATATGATTGGTTAACGATAAGGTTGACTCCTCTGCATGAATGTCTCCTGTTATGCCCCGGCCTCGAAAAGTCGTGGAACCGCCCCTGGGTTTGAATCTCTTGATTCAGTTTCTGCCCATAAATGGGGCTTTGTGATCTTCATCAGTGGCTCGGAGTAGGATGTTTCCATTTAACACCGCAGGGGACAGCTGTGCAGTGCCTCCCTCTCCCCCATCATTGCCAGTTGTTATCAGGATAGGCGCGATGTCACACTGAGATTGCCCTCAACTCTGCACAAAGCGGGACTCAGATTCCCCATAATCCCGTGGGAGGGTGATTGCCTGCAAAGCCGAGTTGCCCCTGAGTTCCTACCCACCCAGCCCAGTGGAAAGGCACCATCCTCTAGCCTCTGGGATCTGCCCTGCGGATGAAACGCTAACAGCCTGGTGCTGCACATCCGTCACTTTGATTCTGTTTGTTAATTGATAACTGCAGTAGTCTGTTCCCCAGAGGGGGTTTGCCGCAGTCATTTGGGTAAAGGACAGAGTTAGCAGCAGGACTGAACGGGCGGTGAATGATTATGACCTGGGATGTAGGCTGCTAGCTCAGCGCTAAGCTAAAGGTCATAGTGGTTGTGCCGGCACTCTCATTTCCTGGGCTATACCATTAAATAGCCAGCGGAAAATCTCAATTCTTGCTGGAATCTCATTAAGTTTTTTGGTAGCATCCAAATTCTCGAGGCCTAAGTTACTCTTCGGTTCACAAGTTGTAACGTACCTCATATTTTTGTGCTTTTGTTGATCTAGTACATTCCATTAGGGGGCTAAGCTGTTTATAGATAAACACAAGACAGTCTGGCTTCATTTCAAAACCTGAACTAAGCACCTAATATTGGTGTTTCAAAGGTTTAGGTACAACATAGTCTTTATAATATTATTATTCCATGCCCCGCAAATGGATATTGGATATGAACATTTAACTCTTAGAAAGGGGTGACAGTAATCAAAATTTGATGGTCTTGTCTTTTCCAGTGAGCCCACGTACTGTACAGTATATGGAGAGTATTCTTCCCTCTTAACGTGGCTAATTTAATTGCCTGAATGAATTTTCTTTATTTGCTATAATAGCAGGGGCCTGGCTGAAATTTGCCCTAACTACACGTTATAGAGATTACAGCATTGGCCTAAATGTTTCAAAGCAGAACGATGGAGAAAAAAGGTAAATTTCCATCCCACGTGTTACTGATTTCCAGAAATGCCTCTTTTTTGGCCAGGTGAATGCTGGTGAGGAGGGCTTCCCCTTTACTCTCACTATTTATACACTAACACTAGATGAGTGTTGAATATGTGAGAGGAGAAGAATGCTTAATCTGACGATAACCCCCCCCCCAACACATTCAGTGCCTGTTCTTAACCTGACAGTCCTATGAGAAAGTGTCTGCTTGAGCCAAAGAAACTCGCAAAGATGCCTGCTGCATAAAAAAGGCAGTCATCCAAACTCTGAATGTTCCAGAGGCGTATTATCAAAAATGCCAACTGGTTAGATATTGAAATATATCAGACTTTTAAATCAAGGTGGCATTTTCCATTTTAAAGCACATATTAATATTCAGAGTGTTTGGTCAAAGGTACAAAAATAGTTTAGCAACACTGTCAGCTCTGTCTGCTTGTTCTCCTGCAGTGACTCCTGGTCTTTCCTTCTCTTTGACATTGCAGATATATAAAGTCACCAGGCCCAAGAGCAACAGTGGCCCTGTGAAGGACCTCTGTACTGTGGTGTTACGAGCACGGGGTCAGATAACCAGAGACAGCAAGGTCTTTTTCACTGATGCCGCAGGCTTTGCCCACAACTCATTGTATGACTTTAAGGGAGAACAGTCAAGCCACATTTACTTTAAGTCAATACTCATTTGGAAGAAGTGCAATTATAATTAATTATTAAATGTGGTATGTTGCTGCCCTTAGACACATGTATTTATTGGTACATATATATTTTGCTGGAGCTATTTTAAGTGGTAGCTTCAAATCTGAGCACGAGGTTTTCCATGCACTGGAAAAAGATGCTGGCAGGTTAATTTGCTTTGTAGAGGTGGTATAAGAGGTTTAAGCCCATGGTCTGAATCTTTTGGGTTATTCTCTTGTTTTTTTTTTTTTGGTTTATTGGTTGTACATGTAGGCTTACATGACTTTCACTTGTGGCATTGTAAAGGTGAAGCTCAGTGCAGTTTTACTTTCACAAAAATGTCCCGAGGGCAGAACGGAAAATGAATTGGTTCTGAGAAATAACCAATCACATTGTAGAGGAGGTTGGTCCCTGTAGCTAGAAGAGGGGGGAACAACCAATCAGATGTCTTGCTCCCGGCTCCTCAAGTTGCTCGGATCCACCTCCTCTACAGTCTGATTGGTTATCTCTCAGAACCATTCTTTTGTTTTCGCCCGAAACGTCTGCCCTGGAGTCTCTCGTCCCGCAAGACACCCAGTGTTTTGTACACCAACGCCAAGCTTCTCAAAAGCTGAACCTATTAAAGAACATTACGGTCAAAGTGAGAAGCCTTTTGAAAATCTATGTATTGTACTTTTTTTCTGGATTGACGTTAGGCAGAGAAGAAACAGACCAAAGTCATGACTAATCGACAATACGACAATATTTCAAACATATTGCGATCCTCTGTTTCTCGTACCTGGTGACAGACCACCATGCAATCTGTCATTCTGTTTAGTCTGCAGACGCTGAAAAGGCACGGGCGCACACACCCACACTGGCATCATCGGGCCCACGCAGAAGGTGTTACAGATCCTGGTGGTCCCTGCTTCTCTATGGGGCCTGCGAGCTCCTGCTCCAGGAACAATGGGCTGACTTACCCTTGTGGACATTTCTCCTCAGTAAGATGCTAATTCAGCCGTAGTTCAAAGAAGCGCACAACCATGCAAACATCTCAACGTTTTCCATTTTTCAAACAGCACGCAAACCAAATGCCCATGATATTTGTAACTAATGAGGTGCAATGCTTCCTCAAAACATCCAACAAACTGCATGTTTAGTTTTAGTCTCATAGTATGCCTCTCATTAAAACAGCTTCCCTGAGTTAACGGGCATATCAGAAATGTCCTAATAAAAAAAAAAAAATTCAAAAGGAAAAACTCAACATCATTCATCTGGCCTGGTGAATGTGGAAAAAAAGAATCTTTTCATTCAACTTCATTTTCTGCTAATTAGCTAATTGATCCCAGTGCCTATTAATTTCCATCTGGTAATAAATCAAACCATTAAACCCACACCCTCCACTCCCATGTACGGAGTGAGATCTAATTTCTCTTGTCGCAGCCTATTATGCAGTACATTCGCCCTGACACCAAGAGAAAATGGACAGTTCTTTTCTGAAAAACGATTGCTTCCTTTCATTGCCCTTCCGTTACAAATGTGCCCCCACCGGTCAATAAATCAGCCGCTCCTCGTCACGTTCCCTCAGCCCGTGCCTGTGTTTGTATGCTGTCTGGTGGGCCAGATTTCCAGTATTTCAATCTCGATCACAAAGACCTTGTTCGGGTGCAGCAGATGTCCCAGCTCACTTCTGAAAGTGAAGTGAAGAGAAAGCATGTAAATGAAGGATCACGCTCGAGCGGGTATTGTCTTACTGTATATATATGGCGGAATGCTGCAAAAATGCAGGAAGTCAATGAACTCGAGATGAGGGGATCCACAGGCCATCGGTTTGGTGTCCAAACCATGGAGAGGACGCTAAATACATGCGGGCTGCCACTCAGGGTCCCACTTAGCATTTCTAAGACGGATTGAACCACAGGAATTGGCATCCTGCCCAGCACCTGGATGCCTCGCTACAGTAGCCAAGATAGCCAGGCACACTATCTGCATAGCACGTCCGTTTAACCCAAAATAAAATAAACGCAAACCAGGCAATTTTTTACAGAGTGGAAGAACATACTGTAGCACAAGGCCCGCTGAAGTGTATGTCTACCAGCTGGTTCTGTTTTTGCGAGCTGCGCTCGGTAATAAGAATTCTTGTCTTCATTTCTCCGTGTTCATTGTCTGTTTATTCTTGATAAAGGCTAATTGTTTAATCAGGCACAGACATCACAATGTAGGCAAAGTGTCAATTTCCATTCTTATTTCTGAATCTACCAGGGCTACTTGGCATTTTTTTCCCTAGTTATACTGGCAGTACTCATTAGAAGACCATGTGACTTACAGACAACTTGTATTTACAAACAGACTGACATAAAACCTAGTATATAAAAAATTCAGGTTAAGTACAATGGTTTATAATAACACATACACGCACTACTTAGTGACCATGGTGAAAATATTGCGTGGCTTAAGTGGTCCATGGGCTCAAGGTACGATAGAATGCCGTAGGTAGTTATCTTTATTATTACTATATAAACATTATTCTTATTGTGTACTGTATTTCATATTTTTCCGACTTACCTACAAATTCGACTTAAAAGCTTGGGGAAAGGGTGTTGTTTGTAGCCTGGGGACTGTCTGTATTTAATGTGTTTATTCGAGTCACTGTCCAATAAGAGTGATGAGAGCGACCTTCTGCCATTGTGTTTAATCCCAGTGTGATGACATCGCTCTACAGATCTAAAGCCCTACAGTTGCCCTGTGGAGATGCTGCAGAAAGTCGGATGGTTCCGCTGTATGCTCCCCCCCCCATAACAGTGTATTGATGTGACCCTCCCTAACTTGTGTCTTCAGTTCTCCCACCTCTCAGCTTCCCGTGCCTCCCTCCGCTGCCCCCGAAAATCCCTGTCAGTCACACAAATTGTTATTGATTATGTAATTGAAGGCATGAATGCCGGCCTTTTTGTCATTGACTGGGAGTTTAATTCTGGCCTGGATTTAACAAAGACTGACTCCATTGCACGTGGAAATGAAGCCTGGAGGCGTGTTACGTGAAAGGAAACTCGGGCACGAACCCAAACCTTTAATTCAGTTGCATGGCTCTTCGTTTTTCTTTCGCTATTGTTGCTGCTGCTGCAGAGCTGAGCTACACATTGGCTGAATTAGCGCTGTGACACTACATGTCGATGGCACTTTCTGAATGGCATGCGAAGGCCGCCTCTCAGTGGCAGTGAGATCAAACGGAAACAATATCCGCCTCTGCACTGCGTCCTTTTCCCATCGACTTAAACCTAATGTGAATTTCATTTCCAAAAATGTGCTAGTTTTTGCATAACGTTCTGACATCAACACCTACAGGCAACAGACATGTACCTGGGTGCAATATAAGACAGTAAAAGTGAATGGATGTTTCCAGAAACGTAACCTTGGGCGGTGGAACATTTTCGGTGTAAATAGCCAACGGGGGGGAACTTTGATTTTGTGTGTTACCACTTTCCAGTTGAATTTATGGTCCGTTAAGTTGGGTCTGATATTAGATCCAGGCACTTGACGTCCCGCTGTAATGAAATCTGAGATGAAAAAATGAGGAAAAAATGCTTAAAGCAGATGAACTGTAAAGAGACAGCTGTAGCCAACTGGGATTTGCAGCAATCAGCTAAGTGTGCAGAAGTGTTGGGAACGAGCCTTTTCCATCTCCACTGCCTGTGCATTATCACGTACATTCAAGAACAAAGGCTGACCTGTACCTTTAAGATTAGAGTCTATATAACCGTATTGCATTGTGATGTCATTAATAAAATAATACGCCCCCCTCAGCTCACAGACTGCCTCGTAATTGACTGTGAGTGACCGGCAACAATGGTGCTCGATTCAGCACAGAGCATCTCGAATTGTGAAACATCCTGATCAGCACTGATGGAAATACAGCAGAGTCCACAGAGGTTGATTAAATTATGAAACAAGTAACTTTAAAATAACTTATTGCTATAATTTTATTGTCATTTAAAAACCTTATGTCTCACCTTTGGAAAAATTCACTATTATAGTATAGTAAAATATTTTATCTTCGTACGTTCTCATTTTTTTGCCACCGGCCGCCACTGAAATACAATTTCCAAACTCCCAAATACTTTCAAGCCATGTTCTACTGATTTAAAAGCAGTCAAATAATCCAAGCAAAATGATTACTACAATTTCTCAGAGATGATGAGGTTACATTGGATAAGGGCCAGAATATAGTTTGCCGACATAAGTTGACTTAATTCATAGTCAGGCCTTGGCCAGTTGCATCCAAAGCAAATTGTAGCGCAGGGATTTTTTATGTTGTAAGAGATTTCTTTTTTTCCATGTGCTCCAGTTATGAAGGTGTCCTACTCGTTACGAATGTTTGGTTTACGCCACTTCACTTTTATGAAAGACTTACATTAAGCCCTGCTTTCACTAACTGAAAGAAATCCGAAGAGGATTTTTGCTTTTATGAAAAAAAGAAGAAAAGCTAAAATAAAGTTTAGCATTTGTTTGTGAATGAGTCAATCATAGACATAAAGTCATGCAATCATGATATAGGTAGGCTACACCATTTAGGTTTGCGCAAGTACCCTTTATAATGATCTCAATTGATTAACGACACATTTCTCAGAACATATCCGTCATTAAGCAACACGACTGTATTGTTTCTGGTAAGTGAGAATACGCTGTATAAACATTACTTATACTTTAGATAGGGTCTGAATTTAACATATCATTCCTGCTTTCACTATATGTTAGTGTTATTTAACATTTTACGTGTTGTCTGCTATGATTGGTAGGTTAATTTTTCGGTCCAGGAATGCTAAAAAAAATATTTCCTGTATAGATTTACGGTAAATGTTTCTTCCCTTTCTGCCATTTCGACTTCATAGGAAAGCTTCAGAGATTCATAGGAAAGCTATTTCTGGACTGCGAGGTTATTATTATCCTCAAGCTACTTTGAAACAATACTCATGTATTGTGAGACAGTCTTTAGGACTTTCTTCGCGTTAATAATGAATTCTGGTAAACTTAAAATTTTAACAGATCTAAGGTTAGTGTCACGATCGTGGGGAATGGAACGGCGATCGTGCGGGTAGGTGTCCAGGGAACAGGCAAAAGAGTCCAAATCAGGGCAAAACTGGGGTTTAATGCAGGGATCAGGAGCAGGAAACATCCAAACGGCACAGATCACACCAAACCACAACTAACCACAATGACTGACAAGGGAAACAGGTAAGACCAGGACTTAAATACACAGGACTAATCAAAGTAACTAGACACAGCTGGAGACAATCAGGGAATCACACGTGGGTGATTAGGGGGCGTGGCACATGGGAGGATCGGACGAGCAGGGCATGACAGTTAGCACATCTACAGTAGCTTTTCCTGAGAAGGACGGTCAACCATGAACTTAACATATGGGTGGTCTTCTGCCTGAATATATGGATTTTGTAAGAGTGTGCTTGTGTTTTTTAAGGACTGCATGAGCTCAGATCTGTTGCTGCTTGTGACCATAAGCCTTTATTTCAACAGCAAAGCTGCCCCTGGAAGCAGCATCTACTGAGGTTCTTGGTCATTGGTAAAAGGTTAGCAGAGGCCCTCAAATAAGTAGCATACCTTTCCTAGCATGTCTCCTGACCGATCCTAGGACAGAAAGCGGGGGCCACACATGGGCGGGGCATGAACGGGGGACATGGTCGGGGCATGAACAGGGTACATGTGCAGGGCATGAACGGGGGACATGGGCGGGGCATGAACGGGGGACATAGGCGGGGCATGAACGGGGGACATGGGCGGGGCATGAAGGGGGACATGAATGGGGGACATGGGCGGAGCATGAACGGGGGATATAGGCGGGGCATGAACGGGGGACATGGGCGGGGCATGAATGGGGAACATGGGCGGGGCATGAACGGGGAACATGGGCGGGGCATGAACTGGGGAAATGGCCGGGGCATGAACGGGGGACATGGGCGAGGCATGAATGGGCAGCAGTTGACTGACTACAGCTTAGCCTGCTACCTGCCTCTTAACATCCCTGCAGTGTACTGTCATGATAGATTGATATGATATTCAGGTGGAAAACCTTTAGGAACGACTCAACTGGGGAGAAAAAATGAGCTAAATAAATCATAGCTTTGTTTTATATTCCAGTCAACTTTCTTTTTTCCGTTTTCTCTATAAATTTTCGGAATGGAAGACAACACCAAAATATCAACGTCAGTACTGCCTCTACGTTGCCTGATTTGCGCTAAGAGTTACCTGTGGAGGTTTATGGGTGCGTGCGAATGTACTTATGCAGGTATTGACAGATTTAGAGAGACTGAGACTGCAGTTATCAGGCCTGACTCTGCTTGCCACGCTTCTTCAACATCAGCAGCCTGTCTGTCAAAATCGGAGCCACGCGGAGCATTGGCTGCTGCTCCAAGTACTCGCATCCACCACAGACAAAAATATGGCTTTTCCCTTTCTGTTTATGTCACCTTTTTCTTACCAAGAACCACGTTCTACGTTCTTCTGCACTGCTAATTGCGAGGCTCTTTTTGATCTTTTCATTCCTGACAATATTTTCATACTCTGCCGAATCTTTTAATGCAGGATTCTGTTGAACCAACATCATCTCATAGGTGCTATTATTATGGAGAGGATCCGAATTTGTTCAACAAGGTGGAAAGTACGTCAAAAATAATATCTATATAGCCAGAAATGTAAGCAATAAAACAGAAGCGAGACTGACCTTAACTACTGCGAGATCATTTTCTTAACTACGACGCCACCTGCTGGCACTTTCTGTTACCTACAGTGTAACTAAAGAGAAAAGTTATGTCCATAAAATATTTTACAAGTATGCTGACACTATAAGAATCATTTAAAAGGAAATGACAGCTAACATTAAAGACAAAAGCAGCCATACTGTATAACTGCGATAACACCATCTAGTATGCAGTACAAATGAAATATATTGTACCAAGAATAAATAAGTTAATACATTGCAAGAGGATTATTATGTGTATTATTCCTGCTCTGTTTACTGTAGGAAGTTCTGAACTGCCAGAGTCTATAACCATTTAAAAGATATTCATCACGTTTTGTTATGTTTCATTTTGCAGTTTAATGAGTGCAAAAAAAATGTTAAAATTTAAGAAAAATCATTACAGAAAATCATGGTCTTGATTCTAAGCAAAAGAATCTTGATTCAGATTTTTTCAGAATCGTACAGCCCTAATCCCAGGCAGCAATGGGCACTAGGCTTGGGTACCCACAGGACGTGAGGCCAAAACCATATTTGCCTGTTGTCTGTATTTTAAGTATCGATCGATATTGCCTTCTGTGTTTATGTATTTAAGAATCGTATCACATTCTGATATTAAATCACGAGTTTTTTATATGAAATGTCAATAGATTTAAGCACCTTGATTTTCAGGCCTCAGCCTCCCAAAATATAAAGGTTATATGTAACGTTCAGCCATTCAGTTGTCTCCTGTGTATAACGGGAAGACAACTACATATGTGATTATTTTTTTTTAAACTATTACTGTGCAATATATTGGAGTGTATGATATATAGTATGTTTTGAATGCATTAAAATACATTTATAAATGGTGATTTTTATAAAAAAAAAATATTTGTTTAAACAAAAATTACAGATAAAATATATTTATCATAAAATGCACTCAAATTTCAAGTGTAACAATATTTAGTTTTATATTTTACTGAACACGTTAAAAACAAGGAATACAGTAACCTCAGTATTTTTCCTGGTTCAGTAAAAACTATGAATATTTCAGCTGGCCTGATACATGTTCTAATTCACTCCTATTAACAGTATAAATAGTCACAAGGTCTTCTGGTATTACAGTGAGTATGTCATCCCAAATTTATACTCCCACGTTAACTTCTGCCTGGTTTAGTACTCTTTATTCTGCTGCACCAAGGGCTAAGGTAACAAAGAAGTCACGGGTTACTGTGGAAAATGAGGCTAGATTCTTCAGGCTGTTTGTAACACGTATCTAAGGCTCAACTCCCAGGAGCAGAGGACATCTGCTGGACGTAGGACAGAGATGCTGAAATAAGAACTCGAATTGTGAAGGTCCATTTTCCAGTAGCAGAACGTCAGAAAAATACTGCCTTGTCAGGAGGTGAAAGGTGCATTATCTCCATTACTGTTGGTTTACCTTGTCATGGGAGTTCTGGATCTTAGCAGAAGAGTGACCTATTAGGGAAGGATTCTATATGCAGATGAGACGGAGGGGGGGGGGCTGCAGATTAGACATGCTCAGTGCAGCAAAAGGCACTCTGGCACACGGAGGGCCACACTTCAGCCGCACGTCCCATCAGACGTGTGTCACACCTGGGTGCTTCCGAATGTTTTTTATTTCCCCGTTCGTTTACAGCTGCCTGGATTCCAGCGGGCATTCCGACACATTCCTCCAGGAAGACGCTTTAGCAACATTTCTCGCCACATCAGCCCTCTCTGAAAGCATGAGCCTGAAGGTCGCTCGCTGCACGTGGCAGGCAGGAACAAGCGGCCGCTGTCGCTGTTCTTTCCGGCGCGGGCGAACATGAAGCAGTGGCACGTTTGTAACACCCCACTGCAGTTAGGAAAACAGCAGCACTTAATGAATATGTCACACCTTGTAGGGCTTTTACTATATATCTAGAGACGTGCTTCTGCTCTTTAATAAACAAGAAAAATATCATATTCCAGGTACTCGCACCTTGCTGTACCCTTATGTAATACATAAATGTTAATATTTTCAAACATGGTTTGGAGACTCAGTCATGTCATGAGAGCTCAGAGTTCAATTTGGCCTTCATAAACAGGGGTTGTAGTCAGTGTAGCCTAGTAACTCTGTAGTATCTCTAGCGAGTAAGAACCGTCTGGGTAATGCTATATACATATTTGGATTCTTATAAGGAAAAACAAAGCAAGAAAGGTCCTTGAAGACAAAAGCAATTAATTTACCTCATTAATCTGAAAATGGAACCTCATTTCATTGTTCCCTTTTTTTTGTTTGATTTTTGCTCTCCGTCTCTCACTCTTATCTCCCTCTCTCTCCCCTTTTCCACTTTCCCCCCTCTCTTATATACTCCAATTTGATTATAAAACTGCGATGCTTTGCAGACAGAAAGCTTTGAAAACATCCCGGCTAAATAGTCCACAATCTTCAGGCTGCAATAAAATATTCATGGCAGCCGTATTGCTGGTCCTACAGCTGGAAGCTCTTCAACAGCAGTTTCACCTTCAGATCAAAAATGGAGCGAAGCGAAAAAATGTCTTTCATTTGTTCATTTGACGGGATGAGGGATACGTGAAAAATGCATAAGACAACGCAAACTCACTGATCGCGTGAACATTGCTTGATGGTAACGAGCTCTTTTGCGATTTTCTTTTGTTCCAGATTTAATGGGAGGGAAGGACATGTCACAAAGACGGACCGGAAAAGTGGCAGAAGTTCGAAGGCGGCCAGGCGTTAAATGACCAGGAGGGAACAGGAATGCCTATCTTCATTAAACAAGTTCCATTAATTGCCCATAGAGTGTCCAGTTAATAAAAATTAATGTCCAGTGTCAAAGCGATGCAGCGTATTGCTGCCTTGCTGGAAATAATTTTGCTAATGGAAAAAAATCCGGTTAATATTCGATGCATTAGACACAAGTAAATGCAGCATAATGCCTTCAAAGGTCTCTTGCTTATATGTTCTGACAGTCATTTGCTGGGCAAGTGCTCTCTGGTACTTAAGTATATCGCGGCCGTCAACCTCCTACGTTGGGCAGTTCTCCATACCCATACGAAAGACAGTGAAGCACAAGAATATCACCATCAGCAACATCCGCACCCGCCCCCTGAACCCGCACGCTTTCGAATTCATCATCAACGAGCCGAAGAAGTGCGAGACTGACCCACCGTTCCTCGTCATCCTCATCAGCACAACACACAAGGAATTTGACGCCCGGCAAGCCATCCGGGAGACCTGGGGGGACGAAGGCAGCCTGAGCGACATCCGAATCATCACACTATTCCTGCTGGGCAGGAACACGGATGCCGTCCTCAACCAGATGGTGGAACAGGAGAGCCAGATCTTCCACGACATCGTGGTGGAGGATTTCATCGACTCCTACCACAACCTTACCCTCAAGACTCTCATGGGCATGCGGTGGGTTGCCACCTACTGCCCCAAGGCCAAATACGTCATGAAGGCGGACAGTGACATCTTCGTCAACATGGACAACCTGATCTACAAGCTCCTAAAGCCCAACACCAAGCCCAGGAGAAGGTACTTTACTGGTTACGTCATCAATGGCGGCCCCATTAGGGACACACGGAGCAAGTGGTACATGCCCAGGGACCTGTACCCCGACAGCAAGTACCCCCCTTTTTGCTCGGGCACGGGATACGTGTTTTCGGCCGATGTTGCTGATCTTATCTACAAGACGTCTCTCCACACGCGGCTCCTGCACCTGGAGGACGTCTATGTGGGGCTGTGCCTGCGCAAATTAGGCATCCACCCCTTCCAGAACAGCGGCTTCAACCACTGGAAGATGGCCTACAGCCTTTGTAGGTACCGCCGGGTCGTCACAGTGCACCAGATCTCCCCCGATGAAATGCACAGGGTCTGGAATGACATGTCCAGCAAGAAGCACCTCAGATGTTAACAGTGTGTAAGGACCAGACCAACCCTCGTCCTGTTTTTCTCTAAAGTGTGTTGTTAAACCCCAGAATCAAATGACTGAACAATGCTTCATCTGATGACAGCTTCATGCCTGGACACCTGCTGTTGCCTACGAAAATCGTGCCTCGGCAGTTAATGAGTACATGCGGCTTAGTCCCCACATGTTCTCGCTTAATCAACTGTGACAGTGAAATTGTGTTTTACAGCTTGTCTGGAAACAGTTGGGAGTTAAAAGCAACTATCATGATACAGCACATTTCCATGATTTTCACAATGAAATGCTTGAAATTTGCTATTACCACATGCAAATTTACCAAATTGGTCCTTTTGTTTTCTTTTTTTTCTTTTTTACAAGCAAGCAGAGCCTATTCTATGTAAAACACATAGGCGCGAGGCCCACAGCCTGCACATAGTCTACAGTTATGTTCCTCGGTGCTACTGTGTACTGTACCTGAGCTTTCGGAAGAAAATGACTGATATTACTTAGCATCTAATTAACTACTATTTAAATATACTGGTATACCTAGATCAAACACTGGGGTAAAGGGTAAGGTCAAGGGAAATGATCGTTCCTTGGGGCACTGATCCCAGTTGAAAGCTGATTGGCCCCCAGTTACTCACTGATTCAAAAACCTATTTATCCAAAGGGACTTAGGGTAGAGGGAGAGGTCATAGTTTGTGTCTATACCCTAGGATATGAACCCACGATCTTTATGTTGTTGGTGTGTTGCTCTGCTTGTTCAGCCACAGGTGCCTGTATCATTGTCAAATGCAGAGTTTCCCAACCCAGTCCTCGGGGAACTCTGGACAATCCATGTTTTTGCTGAGAGGAAGGGAAACATGGACTGTATGGGGTTCCTGGATTGGGAAACACTGGTCTAATTATAAGGTTGGTCCCTCTGTATGAATTATGCCAACTTTTATGCCCACTACCTTATAAAATCATAGAATTGCCCCCGTTCCCTGTCCTCTGGGTTTGCTCTGAGTGTTCCGGTTTCCTACTGCATTAGAATCTCCAAAATTGTCCATAGTATATGATTGTGTATGATCAAATCGCTAAATGTCTAATTTTGTGTGCCTCCTGCCTTGTGTTGCGTGTTTCCTGGGACAGACTCCCAGTTCACCACAACCATGTCCCAGCTAAGCAGTATGAGTACGGATGGGTGGAAGGATCACGATGAGTTTCACTGGAAGTCACTTTCTATTACATACAAGCATGGCAATCATCACCATTCTATGTTGAGTAATCTGGCAGCAGACACATGGTTTACATGAAAGATTCTGGGTTGTTTTTCTTATTAGTGAAAACTGAAGTTTTTTTGTGGAAAAAAAAAAAAACTTGTGAGTCAACTAAACATAATGACCTATTTTGCATTTTAGATGTAATGCTTTATTATTAAAATTATTTTCCTACTTTCAGTATGTGAGTGGAGACATGGTTCTTGCTTTCAGATGTATTACTATGTATGTACAGAGCTTAACAACTGAACATCGGTATGTATTAATGGGCACATGTTTTAAATTGCATAGGTAAAACATTGTAACAATTTACATTCTTAAGTGAATGTATTATCCATGTGTATTTTAACGTATTGGTCTGTACTCAAGCACTGCTTCTGCAATTATTGCAAATGGTTATATTTTCTATGACTTGAAACAAGTTAAAATGGCTCCTATATCATGGAGGCAGACTTCATTTTCAGCATATCCTTTTTTATTCTCTAGTATTATAAGCTGTTGTGCTATTTTACTGTGAAGGTATAGATTTAAAAAGAATCTGACTATCCAAAATTGGATTATTGTACTGTACAGTATGTCATTTTTTACATAAAAATATACATACTTGAGAATTATTTGTTTGTTTTTTTCCTATTTTAATATTCTCTCATAGGTGATATGTGTGTAGCATCGACCCTAATGGTGAGATAACTATCGCTGCCACTTGGCTACATTTAAAGCCTTTAGCTTATGTGCCAGTTACTGGGGTTGCCAAATTGTGCTTCCACTCAGCTGTAGATCTTGACATGGCCTAGAGGTGGCGTATTGTGTGAGGAGTATACCAGCGTGCCATATGAAACCTGCTACGTCTAGCATGAGGCTCTAAGTGACCTCGACCGTGACCTGAGTTTCAGAAGCACTGCATCTCTGCAATGAGATGGAAACCGTATTTCTGGGAAACACGTACACTTGTAACATCTGGGCAGCCTCCAATGCGACTTCATCAAAAGGAGGAATTTTTAATTATGAATCCTTGTTCGATTTCAAGTTGACAGGCATATTTACTGACAAGCATTCCCCTTAAAACCCTAAGCGGCTTGTGGTGCTTTGAAGACAGAGACACAGTAATGTCATCGTACTTTTCATACGCTACTAATTATGGTTTAAAATAATATATGAATTACTACATATAACATACACAACAGGTCTTAGGAAAAAGCCCCCCGGTGGTCTCCCAAATCTTGCTTGATTTCTTGTTCCGGTCCTTTTTAATAGTTTTTATATCTATATATAATTAATAGCTGCTAATTAAAGACTGGACCTTGTATTTTCTCCCTACAAATGAAACATGACAATATACATATAAAATGACTTTATAACGACACATTTTGGCCATATATACATCATCTGTGTATAAAGAAGAAGAAGAAATTGATAGGAAGCATGGAGGACATGGAGTTCTGCCCCTGAAACTGGAATGATGGGCTGCCAGGTGCGTGCAGGATCGAAAATGGACTGCAAATCATGTTTTTACTAGCAGTGCTGGGAGTTGCATGGCTACTGGGGATATAATAAATGGATGAACCTGGGAGCATCAAATGGTCCAAATTAATTTATGCAATGTTCTCGCCTCATGCTGGGTTTTCTGTTCTGGACCCTGTGTCACTGTTTGTGTGACCGGCTGGCCCAACCTCTAGGGGGCGTGTAGCACACAGAAAAATCAACGCAGAAAAAGTCCGCATTGCGTTATTCTTTGTTTTAGCTTCTGTAAATTCTCACTTGCTTATTTATACAGAATCTACACACTGAGAGATTATGGCATTTTTATTTTAAGTGTTCATTTTTCAGCTCAGTGGCCCCAGCGCCAAGGGTGGGAGTAAATGTTTTCCTTACACCCTGTTGTCACACATGTCGGAACATCGGAAATTAGCCTTTACCTACTGACGATCCCCTTTCATTGCGAAACGTCTTCTTACATAACGTGGCAAAAAGGTGTATTTCGGCTGTTTTCTTATGCATACTTCTGCAGGCTGTCACGCACTGTGGTCAGAGAAGTACACTGCATGCTGTGCAGTCGCAGGTCTATGCAATTTAATGGTTTGGTAGGGAACTTTCTTTGAAGTTCTGGGACGGAGTTAGGCTACAGCCGATGGCGGCAATAAAAGATTCATGCTCAGAAGTCTAGCGAAGGTGCGGCCAAAACAAAGCATTTCAACTGAATTACTCCTGTAAACAATTGTTTTAAACTCGTAAGCAGTTTTAGCAAGCAGAGATGTGAGCTAGGGAATTAAATGGTGCAGCTCTCTTCATGTAGTCGCCCGTATTTAACAAAACAAGAAAGTCAGGCCCAGTTAATAATATTTCCAGATTCCTCAAAGCACATTATAGATTAGAACAGGGGGGGGGGGGGCGATTAGTGTTATCTGACTGTGACCGGTGTTATCTGACTTGTGAGTTGTTGCACTGGTCCAGCACTGCGCAGTGAAAAATGGCCACATGCTGCCAGGCATATGAATCGCAGCTCATACACAAGACTGGCATGTAAATGGAAGATAGCAGACAGCTGACCGTCAGACAAAAATCTGAACTCAAGCAGGCAGGGTACAGAAAAACAAACAGCAGAGATTTGAAAACAGTGAAAATGAAGCCTAGAGAAATGTTATACTTCCTATCAGATGTTCCAAGCATTACCGAATCGGTCACCGTTTTCTTGTTTGGTTTGCGTAAAGTCCCGTTCCAAATACTGCCAGTCGATATTTTAATAATTGCCACGTCTTCAAAAAATTCTGTTGCCTTCAGCCCTTGTTTGTTCCGCTGTGTCTTCATTTTGCGTAAGCCATCTGTTTCAGTCACTGACAGCTCTTGACTTTAATTCAGTTAACCAACAGGGAACTCATAAAACAAATGTTCTCCTGACTCATGTACTTCAAAATGTTTTCTCATTTTAGGCCAGGCTTTTCTTTAGAGAATTCATTTAGTCTCTAAGCAAGGCATAGTTGCATATTATATAAAATTATAACGCAACCCCAGAAGAGGATATTAAAGGGTGTGGCAAAATATAAATAATAACCTGTTCAACTGTGGCAGTTTTAATAAAAGTGGCTTTTATAGTTGCTCATAATCCTTGAGTTCCAGCATGAATATGACGATCTTGTTGTGCTTGCTGTATTGTAATGTATCAAAGTCTGGAAGTTGTTTGGGAAAGACAGCAATGTTAGGAGCTCGTGTTCTTCCTCGCTATCAGTCAGAGGTTATTCCATAAAGTGCTGGGCTCTCATCCGGTCTAGGATCAACGAGGAGGGCTCTTATCAGCAAGGAGCAGTTCATGACCGTAGTAGGTGGGCAGCTCCTCCTGTGTGTTTGAGCAACTATGATGCATTGCACCCACCACAGTTATTTCTTCATTAGTCACAAATGAACAGCTAATAGACAGTAAATACACACAGAGGAATCGGATTTAGGTTGACATCACAGAGGAAACAATGCATCAGTGGAACCTGATTGTACTATTGTGAAATTAACACACACACACACACATATATATATATACGTGTGTGTGTGTGTTGATCTCAAAATGCAACTCTTCATTGCTAATTAGACACCATAATTAATTTGTACCTGTTTGTCTCATCATTTTTAGTCCAGCCATTAACGTCACTCCCTCCCATCAGCCTGTGTTCATGCCCAATCTATCCCCCTCATTTTCATCCCTTATGATCCAGTTCATTTCCAGTCCCCATTTGTTTACACTCAATAAAACCCCTTTTGTCTCACCAAACACCTGCCCTCAAGTCATTCACTTTGCATGTTGTGACAATTATTATTCTCATTATTGTCGTCGGTGTTGTTGTACTAAAATGATATTGAGTAATAATCCATCCATCCATTTTCCAAACCGCTTATCCTACTGGGTCACGGGGGGTCCGGAGCCTATCCCGGAAGCAATGGGCATGAGGCAGGGAACAACCCAGGATGGGGGGCCAGTCCATCGCAGGGCACATTTAGTAATAATTGTACAATAATAATAATAATAATAATAAGGGCATTTAAACATTTCAGGTTCTCCTCTCCATAGACATAAAAGTGAGCTTATTTTGAATATGATGAAGCTGAGATTCTGAAAATGTTCTCTTACAGAATTCTTTCTCGACGCTGAAGCATTATATTATATTTATAATATCATCGAGGTGCAAACTGTAATATTGCATTCTAATTATATACGGCTGAGGATTAACCAGTGCCGACAGTCAATATTGGCTTGCCGCGAAGGGGAAGATTTATGGATTTTGAGAAGCCAGGTGATTTTCTAGGCATCCGTGGGGTTATCTGCACGTCTAAGACACGACCAGGTCTGTGACGAACGTCACGGTTTATGCCTGAAGCATCTTGGTTGGAAACGCACATTTTTGTGTGTGAGGGAAAGTCTTTCGAACCAAAATAATCGCAGATTCTTTGCCTACAAAACGATGATGTGCAATTTTGAGACAGATCACATTTTATGTACAAAAAAATGAGTAATATTCCTATGTTACTAGTGCAGGTCTCTTTGGGGACAGTGCACAGATTTATGAGGGGGGGTTAAAAGCATATAATGTTTCTTGGGTTTACTGGCAGGGGAGCAGCAGAAAAACACCAATTTTTATGCCACTGATTTATACCAGTGATCATATTGAAATTAGCCATTAACCCACTAACAGCTGTTTACAGCTGAGTGTCAGGCCCATCCCTGGCCTATACCCTCACTATAGGACATCTCCATCCGACCTGTTTTCATACTGAGTTTCTTAAGCATAGGCATACAAAGTGGGAGACCACAGTAGGCAGCGTCGACCATAGCTGCCCTTTCGCTAAACTATCACATGTGCTCTGCAGTAATTGTGTGTAATTGTTTATTTGAGTGCTCATAATTGGCAGTATTAAAGCCTCAGATTTTTGCATATGTGAACGGTGCTTCCAGATATTAGCAGGTAATGTAACATGTCCAACTAGAAGGCAAATTAGTTTAATTGGGAAACATCTACTTTTACTTACATCAAATGTCGACATTTGATTGCATGGTACTTACATAATTTTTTTTTTTACATTAAATTTTTTACATTGAGTTTGCTTTTTTCTAAACTAATACTTAAGACATTACTACTCCTTAGACTTATACACATGAAATTAATGGAATCCTTGTAAGTCTAATGGCTCCATCAAATCAACATCAATAGGTCTGTTTTCCATTTCTTATAAGACTTTTACCTGTGTGACTTTAAGTGTTTATAAAAGTCTCACACCTTTAATAAAGATTAACAGGCTTGACTTAAAAAATAATAAAATCTAAGAATAATTCCAGTATGGAGGCTGTGAACTTTCAAAGATAGAATTGTTGCTTCCTGCAAAAGCTGAAACAAAATGTATATATTCTACTTCACAGTAATAAATTATTGGTTCTGAATAGATGTCATTACTGTGGCATGTAAGTCTCATTATGGAATTTTCTCTGTTGGATTGGAGATTACTATGATTGAATGATTATAGTCCTGCAGTCTCAGGGGAAACTGCTGATCTAAGATTGTCTGTATAGTTTTGGAACAAACTCAACGATCTAACTGCAACATTACAGATTCAAACGAAACTTTAAGTCATCAGCACTCCGTGACCTTAGAAAATGGCAATGATTTGACACAGAAAACTGAAGCAAGCTTGATTTCCAATCTAATTAATGTGTGCCCTAAATCCAGATTACTGTTCTAAATCTGATTCAGTAGTTGATTCAGTCTTTTCGCAAATACTTTTGAAGAAATTTGTAGTTTAACTCTATATAGATAGATTGTCACGACTCAGACTCAACACTCAGGTTAAAAACAGTTTTTAGCCTTCATAACACCAGATCAGTGACAGACCTCACTCCGGGCTGCCTGTCCAACACACCAGGTCTTCTGTCCCCTGGCCTCCAACACCAACAGCCCTAACATTGCTGGGAACAGGGAACCAGGGAGACTTAGGCCG
Organism: Isichthys henryi; assembly: GCA_026776945.1. Taxonomy (NCBI): domain Eukaryota; kingdom Metazoa; phylum Chordata; class Actinopteri; order Osteoglossiformes; family Mormyridae; genus Isichthys; species Isichthys henryi. Next base: position 47,484,690 of record JAODJX010000001.1, read on the forward strand.
CTTACTGGTAGTACAGCCACAAGATGAGGTGAAATAGAACACAGACTCATCTGCAGAGGACTAGAAAACCAGAACCAGGAACCTAAAGGTACAAGAACAGAAAACCAAAGAAAAAATTCCCCAGACATAGCAGCAGCACAGCAAACCAGTTGTGGAATTATAGCCACCTGGAATCATGAAGCCCCAACACAGTCAATGACCATGAACCCCAAGCTACCCCAACCCACCAAGCCAGTACCTGCTGGTTACTGACAGACATGGAGAAAACAGACCTAACAGAGTAGCCCCAAAAACTAAACCAAACCTCAGCCAAGGTTGCTACTGAGCTCACTGCTCCAAGAGCAATGCTGGGGACTGATCAGTGAACAAAAGCTTGGGGTCTAATTGAACCCAACCCAGTGCAGGCTGAATTTCCTGATTAATTTCTATCTATGTCACACCTGCCTTCTTCAAATAGATAGACAGACAGACAGACAGACATATAGATAGATAGACATATCTATCGATAGATAGATAGATAGATAGATAGATAGATAGATAGATAGATAGATAGATAGATAGATAGATAGATAGATAGA